>CM031243.1:441693952-442293952 GCA_018340775.1 Taxus wallichiana var. yunnanensis | reverse complement strand
TTTCACACTTACGAGATAAGTGTCATTCCTTCACCCATTTTCTAAAGAAATATGTTGATTTTCATTGGGACCTAGATTATGAGCTATCCTTTTCTCAACTTAAAAATATTTGGAAAATCTACTTGTTCTTGTACCACCTACCCCAAGTGAACCTTTTTGTTATACATATATGCTACCCAATTTTCTATAGGCATATTCTTGGCATAGTACGATGTTTAAAACAAAGAGAGAGTCATCTATTACCTTATCCACACTTTAATTGCATATGAGATAAACTACTCGTAGATTGAAAAATCATGTTGTGTTGTTATCTCCACATTTCAAAAACTCTTCCATTACTCCGTTGAAAAATCATACCAAGCTAATATCTATATTTGACCCTCTAGAATACCTTTTTTCAAAACTGACACTTACAGGAAGAATGGCCAACTAGATTATTTTTCTGAGTGATTTTGACATTGAGTATGTTAACAAAAATGAATTCAAAGGAAAAGTGTTTGTTGATCACCACTTGAAGCACCGTTTACGGGAATAGAATGATTAAGTTTGGATCTTCCAGATGATTTTTTTATATATTAAATAATCATCAACCTAGAAGGTATATTTTGATGGGTCAGTCACATTTAATGGATTAGGAGTAGAAGTAGTCCTCATCAAACCCATAATAGATATTATCCCATAGACTTATAGACTTGGCTTCCCATGTACAAATAACATTTCTGAATATGAATCCCTCATTGCAAGACTTAAATTCACTATCATATGGACCATCAAACAAGTTTATGTTATAGACGAATCTTATCTTATCATAAAATAAGTGAATGATGAATACAAATTCAAAGATGAGAATCTTATTTCATACAAAGACATGGTAGACACCACTAAATAGTATTTTGTTATAATTTACTTCCATCAAGTTCCATGCATGTATAATTCATTAGCAGATGCTTTAGTTACCATAGGATCCTTATTATGCTTATCACCAAATACCAGAGATTTTTAATTCCTTATCAATCATCTAATGGTACCAGCCTTTATAACGTGCACGTAATCATGTTTGGTAAGTGAAGTTATTGGTCCCTTTTCCCCCTTTTACATCAATATTTATAACTATACGTAGGATGGTAATTTTCCCATCAACCTCTCCCACTCACAAAAAGAGGAAACTTATCAAATGTATATCTCATTATACGCTACTTGGGGGAACTCTATATCATCGAGGTTATGATGGGAGTCTGTTACATTACCTTAACTCAATGGAATCTATCCAAGAAACCAAAGAGGTGCACAAAGGCATTTATGGTTCCCATACAAGTTTCATGGTTCTTACAAAGAAAATCCTACATGTGGGATACTACCAACTTACTATGAAAACAAACTAATTATGGTATGTGAATAAATATATCTTATGTCAAAAACACAAAAAAATGATTCATGCACCATCTCATTCATTATAGGCTATCAAAACACCATGGATGTTTAGAAAATGGGGATCAATCTTATAAGAAAACTCACCCCACCTCATCTGATGGCCACAAAAACATTATCACTTCCACTTAGTACTTTACCAAATGGGTGGAGGTTGTTCCTCTCACTTATGTTACAGGTGTTAATATTTCCAAGTCTATTATGAAATGCATCATTTTATGTTATGGAAACCATTCTTCCATTATCTATGACAATGGAAAATCATTTAAGAACAAGAAAGTGAAGGCTTTGTGCCAGCACTTTAAAATTCACCAAAAGTGATCTAAAATTTATGACCCTCAAGGTAATGGGTAAGATGATGCCAACAATAAAACACTTATTCAGATTATGGAGAAAATTACGGTAAAACATTTGATAATCGACATCTATAAATCTATCTCGCATTCTATGCCTATCTCAATTTCATCCACACACCAACAGTGAAAATTCCTTGGTATTTGGCACTGAAGCCATTATACCCTTAGAGATCAAGCTCCCCTCTTTGAAAATATCCTTGTGAGACTATCTTGATAAATATGAGGATTATAGAGTAGCATGGCTTGCAGAGCTTGAACTACTTCATGAAAAATTCCTTCCAACCCTGGACAATCTTAAAGTGTATTAGAATTGAATTCATGTAGGCTATAATAAATGTATCATCCCTCAATAATTTGAGGTAGGTGATCTTGTGCTTAAATAAAACTAGTTCAAAACTACAAAAGAGCATGAAAAGAAAGGAAAATTTGAGCCTAATTGGTTAGGGCCATACATTCTGGTGGCTAAATTTTGTTCTGGGCCTATAAAATTACGTACTCGATGGTGAGGAGATCTAGAAATCTATGAACATAATGAATTTCAATAATTTATATTCATGAGCTTGAGAGCATTATAAAACAAAAAATCAACAACAATCAAGATAAATAAAATCGTTCAAATGTGAAAACCACACAATTCTAGAACTTTGGACAAGTCCTTTTAGTGAAAACCAGTTTTCATAACCAGAGGAGGATTTGTTGTTCACAAGCATCTCACACCTGGGGGCATGATCGCTTTATCTAAGCTAGTCCTTCTCCTATGTTTGAAATCCTTTTGAGCCTATCCTTTGTGGCCTTGATCCGGATGGTCCTATTCTTGTATATATATGCATGGAGTTTTCCCTTGTATATTATCATCTCTCACTTTGAGGGCATCTTTGTATCTTCATTTTCCTATACATAGTTATAGATATCATTTTTGGTGTAGAAACTCTCCTTCACCCCGCATTTTCCAGAATTTATTAGGCCCCTCAATTTGAACACCTCCCATTTCCCACCAAAAATACATGTTCAATTAATTAATATTATTATTTAATTGATCCCCTTTCACACATTTAAACCTCATTATATGATAAATAATCAATTATTCCAATTAGGTCATATCATCCCACCTCATAATTAAATAATCTAAAAACCACTCAAATCATGAATCCCACTCAATCAAATCAAATCTATATCAAATATATAATTTCATGTAACCATTCAAATCATGTCCCCCCCAGTCACTTAACCAAGGTTTCTTTGTTAAACCATGGTTACATGGTAACCCCTAATCTAACCCCATCTCCAAGCTATAAATACATACCTTCCCCCATCTTTTAAACAAAGGAAGAGTGTTAGAAAACATATCACATTATAGCCCCTCACTTATAATAATATCAACACAGTGACCTTGTAATGCCACTTGAATTACCATAAAATCATCATCATGCCTTTGAAGTTATCTTAGCTTGGTTTAATTTGCATTTAATTTGATCGATCGAAGCTCCTCTATAGATCAACATTTTTAGGTTCTATTGTTTATCATTTTCTACACCTTATCCATTTATCTTACATTTATATTATTTTCTTTATCAAACCGTGGTTGACAACCACTAAGGAAGTTAATGATTCTTAGGTCCTCTTCGTCGAGAAACTCGCCACATAAAATATATAGTCATTTTTCTTTAGTGTATTTGAGTTACAGGTTTATCAAGATCGCAGCAAGGAGCTCATCATCTATTTATAACTCATAGATATACATCAACATCTAAGGATCCTTAAGCCCTCCATCATTTGAGGTTGTTTGATTTCTTTGTTTGCAAGGGATGAAGAAAAATTGATCAAGATTTATGGAATGCTCGGTGGGATAACTTATAGATCATCTAACACAACTTGAGTTGTTAGACGAGCATCTCCTTCTTACTCTTGAGAACCATAATGTTTATCAAGAGTGAATCTAGCATGCTTATAACAAGTATATCAAATAACACAACTTTAAAATAGGTGACCTTGTCTTAAAATAAAATCAGAATGTTACTACATTAGAAAGAAGCCAACGGGAAAATTTTTCTCCCAACTGGATTGGACCATACATTATCACGCATAAGTATGGGTATGGGGCCTATCGTTTGGCTTCCCTTGATGGTAAACTAGAAAATGAACCTCTTAATGCATTGCACTTATAGTCATTCTATTGTTAACATATATACCCATGAGCAGATAGTCATATCTTTATATCATTCCTCCATAATTTACCCCTTCCACCTATAATTATAATGATATAGAACTATGTGGTCTACCATGACTTCCTCAACACGACCTTAAATATGGGCACCACATCTTTTCCCATATAATTTTTCTTATAGATAGGTTCTCCTTATTGGTGAGAACTTCGCGATCATTACATCCATCACCATCTCTTTTCACCTATTGGAGGAACGCAAAGGGGTCCAGGGGGTGTCTCTTGTACATTAATTATCCCCTCCTAAGTGATCTACTTAGTTATTCTATGCTCTCCCCATATAAAGTTAAAATTCATGGATGCAAAAATAAATTTATCAAAAACAGACTGATCCCTCAAAGGAAAATTGTTCATGCAAAAAAAAAGAGAAAAAGAAAAGCATGTAAATAAAAATCAAAATAAATAGACTGATCCCTCGAAGGATGGATATTACATATTATTCTTGCCATCTATATTATGTGTAAAAGCATACTATACCCTCGAAGGATGGCTACTCTATTATAGAGAAGGCTTCCCGCATTGATTAACCTTCTATATATCATAGCATCCTAAGAAAGCTTCCCGCATCGATCATATTTCTCATATACATTGCAAACTTCTTGCATAGATCAGTTTTCATCTTCCACCTTCCCGTGAGATGGGGCATGGTATTAGGTACAACCATGTATGGATAATCCTTTTGCCACATACAAGTTACATCTCAAACCCCTTTATTATGTTGACATTAGGTTTATGAGATTATTGCATCCATTTTTTCCTCCTGGTTTCTAGGTATAACTAACTCGTCATTGGTTATATACTAAAACCTGCTATTGGCTACAAGTGTAATGCCCCGAGTGGTACCGCTTTCTTTTTACCTCTCATCTGGTTTGAAGAATGGTTTCTTTTTATGCCCCTTTCAACGATCATGTCTCATTTATCTCATCAAGGTCACCTTTATCAAAATCACATTCTTCCATATCAAAATTTGAACCATGTATCATATATCTATATGAATGAGATATCTTACAATCATCCATAATTCCATGAATTTCATTAATTTCCCATTAATACACTTTTTAGTTTAGTAATTCTACTTGATCTCCATTGTAGTTTACAAATCCTACTTGAGGATATATGTCAAGTTGAATTCTTTATCCATAACTCCTCATCCCCCATCATGGTCATCATATATTTGATCCATTCATCCTCACTCCTAATTTCTACTCATCCACTTTCAGTTTGGTGATATTACTTAATAGTCCCTTCCACATGGGAATCTTGGTTGAGATATATCATCTTCCTAAGATATTCCTACTTTGTTGAAGCTTCTCCACCACCCCATATTTTATTAGACAAAAATCACCACCTCACATAGATTTTTTCTCCAACTCTTCTCCTCATCATTTCTACCTCATTACTCTCACCATGTGGGCATCCCAAATAAGGATTCCCCTCACAATCTCCATCCTAAACTACATATATTCCTCAATCCATTATTATTATACTCCTTTGTTTCCTTCTCTCCTTCATATCACCTCCTCTCACCTCTTGTTTCTTTCATCCTTATTTCTTCCCCCTTTTTCCCATCTTCTTCTTTCCCTTTTTCTATCATCTTGTCTGTTTTTGCCTCTGTAATTCCTTGTTTCTATTTTTCCATCCCCGTATAGTTGGTTTATGTTTCACCGACATCATCATCATCTTCTAATTATTGTTGGTTTTCCCTTCACATTCCTTAATTGGCATAGCCTCTACCATCACTCATTTCCCTTACCACTTTCATCATTTTTCCTATCATCCTTCCATCCTCATCTCTTTGCATCCTATCTTCTCCTTCTTGTGTTTCCTTCCTCATCACTTTCTTCTCCTATCCTCTTTCTCTATTTTCTTTTTCTCCAGGCCCATCACATCCTCTCTTTTTCTTCTCCTCTTATCTTTTCCACTACCTTCATATTGCCCATCTTTCTCCCTCTTCTATGCTTTCATCTACTCTGATATCTTCTCTCTTCTCTTATCATCCTTCTCTACTATTCTCTTCCTCCTCTTTCCTTCACATTCGAGCACAGTTCACACCCATGTATTATTGCATAGAAAAAATTATTTGTTATATTACACCCCATCCTCATCATCCCCTCTCTTCCTTTCGGAGTGATATCATCTCTTCTATTCTTAACACCCCTCTTGTCTTTGACACCATCAACTATATCCCTCATCACATCTTCCCATGACATTTTCATCTTGGAGGATACCATAACGGTCATCACTTATCACATTTTGTTTTCTTCCATGAATGTCTGCTCTACCTTTTGCTTTGTAAAAGTAGATTGAATGCTTCCCCTTTTCACTAGGGAAGCATGACTGATTTCTTTTTTTTACGCATATATCGTCAATCGAGAACATTTCTTATGAAACATGTGTTCACCATAATATTTTCCATCTCTTGGGGCATTTTATCTCACACTTCTATTCACTCTTCTCTTCATGTCCATCATTTTTGACCACACTCATTCCCCCTTGGGAAATTTATTTAGCCAATCCATCTTCCACTTTTCTCGCTTATTTTTCATGCCATGTGTTGGGGCATCGTTATCTTCATCCTTGTTCCTTTTGTGGATGCATGATGTTTCTCTCGATTCCTTGCATATGAAGGGTTTCGCTTAACTTTTAGATTTAGTTATGCATACTTTGATGTTTTCCTATGACCCATTGGTCATCACGGTTTGCATACATATTGCAGGTGGTCTTCACTCACTCTCTGGTCTATAGAACATTATTGTCCATATCCATTGAGAATGTAATTTTGCTATACCCATGTGATATTGGAGTCACCACCATATTTGTCATTGTTATTGAAACCCTATTTCCCGGGGCATCTTTCATTGGTTTTACATTCCATCCATATTTTCATCTTTAGCATCTATGTCTTTCAAACTCATGATTGAATTCCTTTTTGTTGTGAATCCCCAGTTTGAGGGGGAACACTCAATCAACAATATTTTCATATTTTTTGTCCCACAATTTTCCCAATGCAAACCACTCATCAAAAAGGGGTAAATGTAGACACCATTTTTGGTGTATCTACTATCCTTCGCCCCGCATTTTCCAGCCTTTATTAGGCCCCTCAATTTGAAAAAATCCCATTTCCCACCAAAAATACATGTTGAATTAATTATTTTTATTACTTAATTTATCCCCTTTTACATACTTAAACCTCATTATATGCTAAATAATCAATTATACCGATCAAGTCATATCATCCCATCTCATAATTAAATAATCCAAAATCCATTCAAATCATGAACCCCACTCAATCAAATTAAATCTATATCAAATCCATAATTCCACCTACTTGCCTCAAATCATACCCCCACTCACTTAACTAGGGTTACTTTTTCCAACCCAGTTCTTTGGATAGCCCCTAGACTAACCCCATCTCTAGGCTATAAATACAGGCCTTCCCCTCCTCTTTCGAAAAGGTGATGAGTGATAAAAAACCTTTGACATTATAGCCCATCTCTATTCATAACATCATCAAAGTGCCCTTATAATGCCACTTTGGAATCACCACAAGTACCTTTCTCATGCTTTTGTGGTTCACTTAGCTTGGTTTACATCACATTCACTTTGATCGATTAGAATCTCCTCTATACATGGAAATTTTTAGGTTCTATGGTTTATCGGTTTCGCACATTATCCATTTATCTTGCATTTATATTATTTTATTTTTTGTCGATTAAGAACAAATGTGAAGAAGAAAAAAAAATGGTTGTAAGAGGACCTAGAAGAAGGAAAACTATGTTTGGTTTCAAGTAATTTATCGGTGGGGAAATTTTTGAAACAGTTTCCTATTGGGTGATCAAATCCCAATCAATGAACCAAGTGAAAGGAATGTTTCGATGTGTTAATTGGTTTGTGAAGTTTTGGGTGGTGTGGTAAAATGTGTGATGTAGAAGATTAAACCTCCTATTTAAACTAAATAAGCAATTAGGATGAAAAAATGAAAGTTCTTTGTTAACCCAAATCCAAATTTTATATTCGATGAGGACACACACATAGGAAAAGGAGTTGTGATGAAAAAGGAGAAAATAGAGAAAATGAGGAATCCTGTATAACACATTTCCTTTTTATTTGGGTGGATGGTGTTTTAAGGCGTAATCGGTGACCAAGAACATCTCGAGAAGCCTTAAATTGTATAATTCACGGTCATAGATGGGGTTGGTGAGAGGATACTTTTGGCATGTTTTTGTTTAACAATTGATCTTTGATGGCGTAATTTAGTGGTTGCAAGTTCGTAGACTTTACTTGCAAAATAAAATAAAACAATTAGTGGATGTGGGTTATAAAGATACAATAAAGACATTAAAAAAGTTATAATATTTGTGTTCAAAAGAAATCCCTACACACGAAAAGTTAATCTTATTAACAATTATTATTTTGACGTTAAGTATATAACTATAATAAACAAGATATGAAGACTAATCGACTAGAAGATAAACTAAACTATGAAATAAATGATGAAATAACTATTAAATTCCAAATCAAAATGAAGAACTATGAATTAAACTATAGAATGACAACTACACAATATGCTAATGTATTTGAAATGATAAACTATGACATAAACTATAAAATGAAAAAACAAACTAAAAACTATAAAAATAATCTATAAAATGATAAACTATTGATTGGAAATCAAAACGAAAGAAACGATCATTGATGACACAAATGATGAACTACGTTATCACAAAAATATCAATGTGTGTGTTGTGTTTATTTTTTTAGTGAACTATAAATAAGATTACCTATAGAAAAAATAAAATATAAACAAGATATCTTATACTATAAAATGCTCTACGTTGTTTGAAATGATAAGTTTGTTTGTGTTTTGAAATAAGATGCTTGATTTTGTTGGTGAAATGATATAAAGTGGAGTTTAACCCCACATTTAACGTGGGGTGGTGATGATTGGAAATGGCTCGGCTGAGAGGGATGAATCAGGAAGAAAAAGAGTTAGCAGGGTGGATCGGGTGTCAACTTGCTGGGAAGAAGAGAGATCACTTTCAAGGCAACTAAACCAATGTGAACGCTTTCGTGTTGACCACAATCGTAAGGAGCTTGATTGAGAGGATTTTTTTACAGGGGAAGTCTAAAGAGCTCGGGAATGAGATTTATAGAGTGGGCTCAAGGGTAGAGAATGAAAGTGGGCAATGGTGGGAGATTGGGTGTTAGTAGAATCATTCGAGGGGATGGGATGGATCCATGTGGTGAGCCAAGGGGAATGGAGACAAAGTAGAGAGAGGTGGTTCATTGAGGGGTGGAGTGTTGAGTGGTGAGTTGAGTGTAGTGGTAAGGATATGGACTTATTGAGAGCATGGGTAGAGAGGACCTAGAGATGAGTGGCTCAATCTGGCTAGGTTTACATGTGTGTGAGGGATTTACGTGGAGATGAGTGGCTTGGGTAGAGAATATAGGAACCCGGTGGGGATCCAAGTTTTGAAGTGGCTAAGTGGGAGATGGTGGTGAGTGGTTGGAAGGATATGAGCTCATAGGGATGACGGGAGATCTCAAGAGTTACATAGAATGAGGTGAGGGATATGTGGGGATGGGTTGTTAGGATGTGAGCTCGATAGGTGAGGGAGTGGGAAAGTAGTGAGTTGAGTAGAGACTCGGTTAGGAAAGGGGGTGAGGAAGTGAGGTGGAAGGGAGATGGGGTAGCTCGGCCAAGTTGGGAGGATGAGAGGATTAGGGGTAGTGTAGGATAGCTTTAGGATGAATATTTTTGTTTTATATTGTTATTATTTTATTTTTTGGTTAATTTTATTTTTATAATATATTAATTTATGTAATAATAAAAAAATACAAACTATAAACAATGAAATAAGAATCTTGTTGAAAACAACAATATCACTTACCTCTAAGATGACATAAACAAATGACAACACCAAACTGACAGAGACAATATTAAAACCCTGCAAACATGTGAGTCTAAAAATTGAATATTCTCAAGGGATATCTAAATTGACAAGAGCTATGAAACGTGATAATTGTTATACTTATGACAAACTTAAAAGATGAGTAAAGTAAAAAAATAAATGAGTAGATATTGGGTCTAGTCCCGATGGCATGCTAGAAATGGTGATCTATTTTTCTTCATCCCTTGCAAACAAAGAAATCAAACAACCTCGAATGATGGAGGGCTTAAGGATCCTTAGATATAGATGTGGATTTGCGAGTGCCAAATAGATGATGAGCTCTTTGATGTGATTTTAATAAACTGTGCAACTCAAAGACACTAACGAAAACCGGTTAGATATTTTCTATGGGGTTTTCTATGAAGCAGGACCGAGAAGTGTTAACTTCCTCAATGGCTATCAACCCCCATTTGATAAAGAAATAATATAAATGCAAGATAAATAGATAACATGCAAAAATTGATAAACAACAAAACCTAAAAATGCTTATATATAGAGGAGCTTCCAATATGATCAAAGTGAATGCAACCAAGCTAAGTGAACCTTAAAATCATGAGAAAGGTACTATGGTGATTCCATTGGCATTATAAGGTAACTATGATGATGTTATGATAAGCGAGGGGATATAATGTTATATTTTTCTATCACTCTCCACTTGTTCCAAAGAGGGGGAAGGCCTATAGTTATAACTTTGGAGATGGGATTAGTCTAGGGGTTATTCAAGTAACTTGGGTTGGAAAATTTAACCCTAGTTAAGCAAGTGGGGGGGGACATGATTTGAGGGAGTAGGTGGAATTATGGATTTGATATAGATTTAATTTGATTGAGTGGGGTTCATGATTTGAGTGGATTTTGGATTATTTAATTATGAGATGGGATGATATGACCTGATTGGAATAATTGATTATTTAGCATATAATGAGGTTTAAGTATGTAAAAGGGGATCAATTAAGTAATAAGATTAATTAATTGAACATGTATTTTTGGTGGGAAATGGGAGTTGTTCAAATTGAGGGGCCTAATAAAGGCTGGAAAATGTAGGGTGAAGGAGAGTAGCTACACCAAAAATGTTGTCTATCTATATGTGAAGGAGAGTTGCTCTTAGTCATGCTCTCCAAATTGTCTCCCTCTTTTAACAACTTTTATTTAGTCAATTGCACAATCTCATAATCTTGATGCAGATTTATTCATCAACAACATCAACTTAACACATTTCCAATCACTGTATTTTACGTGTCTTATAACTTCGTATTCACTCCTAGAACTTAGGAATTTCCTTCTTCTCTTTCTTTGTTACAAGATTTAACATGGTTGATATAGCTTAGTATTCATCTATTTTAACATCCTTTCAACCATCCTATTTTTATAGTTAATCTCACTTCTCTATATTCATGTGTCTTAGTCAAAGAGCCTTTTAATTTACTTAAACTTTTCAAATTTATCACTAACACTTTCCTTCCTCAAATCTACATGCACATATTTTCCTCCATACATATTCTTGATCAAGCACTGAAATATCCATTCACCTTCTCAATCCCAATGAATCTTCAACTTCATCTTGCAGGAACACTTCCATATTGACTTGAAAAGTCTTTCAACACCTTTTGAGCTCCTGAAATTTCATTGTCTACTAGAGATTGCAACAGAGACTTTGACAAGGTAAGAATAGGAAAAGAATGATCACAACATTCTTATTTGAGCTTGTAAAATAAGTCATGAATTTTTAAGCTGTTGTGAGTCTTTTAATTCCACTTAGCACCATCCATTCATTTCAAGTTTTAATAAGAAGACCTCACCATTTTTTTCCTTCATAGAGTATGCATTACACATTTAGGCATTAACGCACCCGTGATCATCTTCTAAGATAAAAATACTGCTAGGAAGTCACAAAGCCCAATCGCCAAACATGTTTCACTTGAAGGGCCCCATTATACATTACGAACAATTAAAGATGAATATAAATTTGATTGTGCTTGAGTACTCCATTGTTTTCATGTGATTTGAGAAATTTACCTTGATAGAAGCATGTTCAATTGATATAGAATATCTCCAACCCTTTATTCAAACCGTTATAACTTGATGTAATCAAATACCAATCTCTATTTGCAAGAAAATATGTACAAAATTATAAGATACTTTCTTTACTTTCAAAGAAATTAATGTGTGAAGAAAATGATAGCCCAAACTCCTTCCATACCTAATGAAATAGACTGTAATTTTTGAAAAAACTTTGTGATGCATGCACAAAGATGCTTTTACAAAAAATAAAGATTTTTGGACAGTTGAGCATGGAGCTTCGAATAAAAGAATTTTAAAAACCCTAGATTAGCATTTGTGCACTGTTAAAATACTTAAGAGAACTCAAAACTCAAATTATCCTTCCATTAATGATGAAACAAAAAAATTAAAAAGTTGCAAAGTTGTAAGATCAACTTCTAGCTATCGTAAATAAAATCCAACCTCGAATATTCTCCCTTGGCCTCCAAGAAATGGAAAATTACACGTATTGAGACTGAATTGTGTGATTTTGCATGCATACATTAGACTTAAGATCTTCACAAGGAATGTTTTAGGTCTTGGTTGATTATGATCCTTTTGTAGCCTTTAATTACACCATGATACATGTCATATCATGTCAATCACCATTTGCAAGGGATTCCCTAAACCTTATTGCTCCATAATAGTGATGAAAGAATCAAAAATGTATTTGAGACATGTTTTTACACTCCATCTATTAAATATTACAAATACTCTTTAATTTTGAACTATGAGATTTAAATTTGATACCTCTCATTAACTATGCTTCAAATAAATTTTCAAAGGTGAGAGATTTTAAAACATACCCTTGTGCACAACATCTTTATCAAACCAATCCAGGCATAAGAATTTTTAAGATATGACATACAATACTAGTGCACCTAGAGGATATCAACACTTAAATTTTCTCTTGTAGAAGAGAATCACAACTCATTTACCTTGACAAGGCCAAAACAATCTTAGAGACTTAAAAACATGATTGTCCCAGACTAACTCTACACATAACAAGCATTAATATTTAGAAAATATCACCTTCAAAGTAATGGAATCATTAATTGGACTTTGAGGATGTCTCTGATACCTTTAAGATATGTTCCTAGCATACACCAAGGATTTAGAGTTGAAGAACTAAAATTTGGCCACTTAGCTCAAGAAGATGCCTTAAAGAGAGAACAAACATCAACAAAAGAATGCTCATAACTTTATTAAAACATGTCCAATTGACATGAAAAGTTTTACACTATCTCAAGCTTGCAGTGATCTATAAAAATTTCTTTAATTATTTATTTTAAGGATTCAGTATATATTTTCTTGAGTGTTAAGAATCTATACAACTTATTATGCATTTTCCAAAAATATGATTTAGAAAATTTAATACTACTTTCACATACCTTCTCGAACTTGATGAAAGTTTTCTTGGAGCACAAAAAATAACCCTAATACATGTTCCATAAGACAATTTTCCATAATTATGCATGTAATATTCGATTCCATCTCATTTGTCTCACCTACACTATAGGATCTCAAAGCTACTTTTTGTGCACTTTTGAATTTTAACACTGAGCTAAACCGAGCCCGGTGTTTTCTCACACATGTTTTATACACTATTTATAGGCTCCTCACATGCTCAAAATACATTTATATGACCTGTACCAATGTTACACACCTCATCATGTACTAGAAACAAGCCTAAATGGGCCGAGTTTTCAATGCAACTTCCACGAGATGACCTGATACACCCTGTGAGAGTTATTGCTCATCAAAATTGACCTATAGACCATATTAAACCAAGAATTTAAACCATGTCCATGCTTTTACTGGACTTATACCTTACTGACCAATCTTGAAGCACATTGAAACCATCCTGAATGCATGATAAACCACTAAGAAGACACTACCAATCAGCCTCTGCATGCCTCGATTGAGCTTCAATTCACCACTCACTTATTTTCCATCAATGAAACTTGACATTAAGGAAAACACCAATGACCTAGGGTTTAAAAATCTCCCCCTTTGTTATTGATGGCAACCTACTCAGAAAAATTTGATGACAAATATAACAACACCTCAAAGAATCTTTCTTGGTTTCTCATGCAGCACTCTCTCCCACTTTGAAATCTATGACAAAGGGTTCTTATCCACTTGAGCGTGAACCAATGATAGTTAAAGACAAGGAAACATGAGTAAATGAACTTACCTCTCTACAATCTCCCTCTTGGATGGTGTTTTCTCTTTATTGAGCTCCTATACCAACCTTAAGATATTTATTTATTGTGATTTCTCTTTTGACATTTGCTTAAGTAAGCCAAGATCCCCTTGAACACTATAATTATTCTCTCAAAGGCAATAAACCTATCTAACAACCTTAATTTGCAACATCTTAACATCAGTGAATTAATTTCATCCTTATGAAGAACCACAAATCCTTCTTAATGACCACTTAATCATTGACACAAACCAGTTCTTTACTTGAAATATTCACAAAAAAATCACAAATTCATATCTACCTTAAAGAGAATACAAACCTTATTTCTACCACAAATTCAATCAAACACAAATATCACAAATTCTTATGTAAATTGGGAAAATCAAAAAAATTCTACTAACCTTGGATAAGTCAATCGAACACCTTGAATACATAGAAGCACTAGATACATACCTTATTTGACACACATGTAATGATATTGTAAATTTACACTTAGTCAAACCAATACTTTGCCATTTATACCTGACTCATTTCGAGAGAACACTTTTAATATCTCATTACATACTTTTAGAGAATCTATATCTCATTACAAATTTGTGTGCAACATTTAGTGCCTTGAAGCATAGTTTTTATCTTAAACACTAACTAGAGGAGTTAACATAGAGAAACAAGCTTGACTTGTAACCCTCTATTTATCCTTCACCTTTTCAAAATAAAAACAAACATTTCATAATATTTTGCAAATAAATAGAGCATACCTTAAAAGTCACTTACAGTTCACCAATGCATTGATGCCTTTGTTATGCATGTAGATACTTACTTCATTGACTGAGATAATAATATTGGCTTTGAAGCTTCAACTTGATACATCCTCATGGTCATACATACCTTCTAAAGTCCTCATTCTAAAAATAATCCCTAGAACATGGCTCTATAGATCACAAAGAACTAATAAAAATTCAAGAACATTATGTATGCATCATACAACACAATAGCACCTTGATACAACAACTTCATAGAAATCTTGATTTTTCAATCGACTCTTCATTTCTCATACCTAGACCTGTAGGTTCACACATAAATAGACACTTGTATAACTATGATACTCACTTATGATGTCAATCCTTTAATATTATAAATAGGATATCACCGGATAACTTCTGAACTACTTGAGGTCTTGATAAGACAAACTACGTGCAACTACACCTTTCTTTGACATGGAATACTATATGCATGAGTTCATACAACTGTGAAATCTATGAATCCTTTGAGATCTTCATCATTATCAAGAAAACTATAAATATCTTTGATAACAACTCAACCAAGACAAAGATAGGTCATCATTCTCATAATCCTCTATTTTTCATCATCTTACAATATTTCAAGAGAAGCATACCTTGTTTTGAGTTGAAAACATAGATTCCATGTGGCTAGTGGAGCAGAACCACTATATAATAGATTTATTTACATGATTGCACACTTTTCCTCATTTCATTCTCAAATATATTAGCAAGAAGCAGCCATCGATCATGTACCTTGTTTTATCTTTTCTCAAATAAAAACTTGAGAGATGCCTTAAACTTAGTTTCAATAAATTACTGTGATATTAAACACTTGTAGTATTTAATTTCTTGGAAACATAAACATATAAAAGACTCCTTATTTCATCCATGACACCTTCTTGCATTATATTGTGACAAATTTCTTTTATGAGATCAAATTGTATACTTAATCACCTTAACACAAACCTTGAAAACATTGACTTACTCTCGGTTTGTGATATATGAACATTGACTTGACAGGACCTAGAACATAGACATGGAAACACATGGAAAAAATATGAATTCTCTCAATTTCATAACATGGATGCATTCTAATGAAAAATATTACATTTGTAGACATTTACCCATTCATGATCATGCCAATACATATTTGAATGATGACATATTACTCTTTTCTTTAACTTGGACAATGTTTAAGTCACCTTAAAATATAGATTAATATTAGTTGTACTCTGATGTCATGTTCTTTAAGACCACTATCATACTACTTCTTAGATCACCTATAGCTTGCATTAACTTTTCTTACACACTTTGAGATCTTCATCAAATTTATCTTTAGACAAGAAACATGATTGACAGTGTATGACCTTAACGTTTTAACACATCCTTACATATGTTATGGAAAATTTTCTTATTCTTACAATATTACAGACTCATAACATAGAGATCAACCAAATGAGATTGACCTTAACACAACTTGATGATATCTTTTGACAGCTAGGATAAAGAGACATACTTGAATTTATTTAATTGATCATCAAATCCCCCTTTTTAAAGATCATTAGGATCATATTCACCATATTAAGCATGCATAAATGAAAAACATATTGCAAAACCACCGACTGATAATGATGTTTCTTTCATGACATATTGAGAACACAATGAGGACCTTCATAAGATAGATACTCATGTACATATACTCTTGACTCCATATGACACTCACTCATGAGGTATTTTAGTTCGAGAATCATTTTCTCAAGATTAAGAATATGAATGCAAGACACTCAAATTATTTAAATAGCCATATCACCCTCTTGAGTACATATCTTGAACTAAACATACCTTTACAAGATGAAGAGGACTACAACCAACAAATACTAAAGAAAATTTTCACTCAAGAGCATAAGTTGGACCACTTATTCAAATTCATCATGAAACTTACCAAGAAATATTCTTGCATTTAGCTTGTTGTTGAGTTTCTTGTTGTCATAATTTGCTTGACATGGTTTAAGACTTAACTTATCCTTAAATTTATTTTTTCTTGCTTGTTCCAATTCTTATATTATAATCTTCAACTCATCCCTTAACTTGTCATATTATTCAGCCTTGGAGTTGACAGCTACTTGACATAGCCCATGACTGAATTCTTGTTCTAATTCACACTGCGAGTTTCTTCACTTTTGAAAGCTAAACTTGATCTGTCATTGAATGGACTTTCATTGATCATCATCAGTCTCTCCTTATCCTATTCTAATACATCCTTTAGATTCTTTAGTTCTTCTTCAAGTTTTACAAAGGCCTTTTCTTAGTCACTTAGATCTTTTGAAAAATTACTAACCACTGATCTTACCTCTTTGAGTTCTTTAAGATGATTTGAATCATTGAGTTTGATTTCAACCTTTAACTCATTTATCAGGGATTGAGAAATCTCATACTTCATTCTCAATACTAATTCATCTTGAACCCCATATTTACACCTCAAGGACCTTCTCTTAAGTTTTAAAACTTATACAAAGATAACCTTCTCGATACCAAATGTTAGATATTCTAGGCATTGAGAGGGAGAGTGAATTGGTGATGTTTCAAACTTTCTAATAAATTTTCAGTTATTCAATTTATCACCTTGATCATACATATTCAACTAGAACAAAGAAGGAAATATATGCACACATGAACACATGAGAAGACTATATTTAATGTGGGAGACACATAAGGGACAATAACCCACTAGAACTAGAAAACTAGCTTGTACAATTGTTGTGCAAAATTATAATGGTTTCACCATGTGGTGAGCACCCACTCAGCTTGAAGCACCCACTTTAGTATACAATCAAGTACCAACTTGAGTAATTTGGAAAGCACGCACTTCAAACAATATCAAGCACCTACTCTATGAGTATTGAACACCCACGCAGACTTGTTGTACAAGATTCACTATTACAATAAGCACCTACTTATACAATTTAAGAGCCTACTTAGACAATTTCAATATTTAATTGATCATTTAGCTCCATTGTTGCTCCATCAACAAATCATGATCTCCTTCCTAGATTATAGTTCACCTATGTCTTTATACACCACTTTTCTTCCTAGTTTTTGGACATTTTCCACTATCAATTGATCATACATATGCTCCTAAATTTGTCTCACACATTGAAATTTCTCTTAGTCATGCTCTTCAAACTGTCTCCCTCTTTTAACAACTTTTCTTTAGTCAATTACACAATCTAATAATCTTGATAAAGTCTCTCTTCATCAACAACAACACCTAAACATCATTTTCACTCGTGTATTTTTTGTGTCTTATAACTTCTGTATTCACTCCTAGACCTTAGGCATTTCCCTATTCTCTTTCTTTTTGCAAGCTTTAACATGATTGATATAGGTTAGTATTCATCTGTTTCAACATCCTATTTTTAGAGTTAATATCACTTCTCTATATTCATGTTTCCTAGTCAAAGAACCTTTTAATTTACTTAAAATTATCTTATTTATCACTAATACTTTCCTTCCTCACATTTGGATGCACATATCTTCCTCCATACATATTATTGATTAAGCTTTATATGTCCATTCACCTTCTCAATCCCAACAAATCTTTAAATTCATCTTGCAAGCACACTTCCATATTGACTTCAAAATTCTTTCAACACCTTTTTGAGCTCCAAACCTTTCATTGTATTCTAGAGAGTTCAACAGACTTTGACAAGGTAATAATAGGAAAAGAATGACTATCAACATTCCTATTCGAGCTTGGAAATTAAGTCATGAATGTGTAAATTTTTAAAGTATTTTTAAATTCCACTTAGCACCATCCATTCACTTCAAGTTTTAACAAAAAGACCTCACCATTTTCTAGCTTCACATAGTATGAATTACACATTTAGGCATTGATGCACCCTTGATCATCTTCTGAGATTAAAAATGATAGGAGTCTCAAAGCCCAATTACCAAAAAGGCTTCGTTTGAAGGCTCTAATATAGAGTTGAATGTGTTTGATTAATCCACTTTGTTTTCATATGATTTGAGCACTTTATCTTGATAGAAGCATGTTCAATTGATGCAGAATATCTCCATCCTTTATTCAAATAGTTATAACTTGATTAAATTGAATACCAATCTCTATTTACAAGAAAATATGTACAAGATGATAATATCATTTCTTTACTATCAATGAAATGACTATGTGAAGAAAATGGTAACCCAAACTCCTTTCATACACGATGAAATTTACTGAAATATTTTACAAAAGGTTCATGATGCATGTACATAGGTTTTTACAAAAATATGTTTTGGACGGTTGAACATGGAGTTTTGAACAAAAGAAGTTTGAAAACCTTAGATTAGGGTTTGTGCACTTTGTTAAAATACCCAAGAGCACTCAAAACTCAAATTATCTCTCCATAAATGATGAAATAAAAAAATTCAAAACTTTGTGGATTTGTGAGACCAACTTATAGATATTGCAAACAAAATACAACCTTGAATCTTCTCCCTTGGCCTCCAACAAACAAAACATTACAAGTAATGACACTAAATGTGTGACTATGCATGCATACATTAGCCTTTAAGATCTACATCGAGAATGTTTGAGGCCTTGGTTTATTATAATCCTTTTGTAACCTTTACTTACACCATGATAGAGGTCATATCACGTCAATCACCATTTACAAGAGATTCTCTTAACCTTATTGCTCCATGATAGTGATTAAAGCATTAAAAACCTATTTGAGATATGTTTTTGCACCCCATCCATTACATATTCCAACTAATCTTTAATTTTGAACTATGAGAGTTAAATTTAATACCTCTCTCTACTAACTATGCTTCAAATAAATCTTCAAAGGTGAGAGATTTTCAAACATACCCTTGTGCACAACATCTTTCGAAATCCAATCATAGCATAAGCATTTTTGAAGATACTACATACAATACTCGTGCACCGGAGGATGTGAACGCATCAATTTTATCTTGTAAAAGAGAAGCACACCTCGTGTACCCTAAAAGGTAAAAACAATCTTGGATACTTAAAAACATGATTGTCCTAGACTTCTCTACACATAACAAGCATGCCTATTTAGCAAAGATCACCTTGAAATCATTGGAATCATCAATTTGACTTTGAGGATGTATTTCATTCCTTTGAGATATGTTCTATCATGCACCAAGGATTTAGAGTTGAAGAACTAAAATTTGGCCACTCAACTCAAGAAGATGCCTTGAAGAGAGAACAAACACCAACAAAAGAATGCTCATAACTTTCTTAAAACATATTCCAATTCACATGAATATTTTTGAACTACCTAAAACTTGGAGTACTATATAAAAATTTCTTAAATTATTTATTAGAAGTATGCAATATATGTTTTCTTGTGTATTGAGAATCCAAACACCTTATTATGCATTTTCCAAAAATCCTATTTTAGAAAAACTAGCACTACTTTCACATACTTTCTTAGAACTTAATGATTTTTTTCTAGAGAATCAAAACTCACTGTAAAACATGGTCCATAATCTCATTTTCCATAATTATGCCTTTACTCTTCCATTCCATCTCTTTTGTCTTAGCTTTCGCACTTTTGTTAGTTCTAAAAGCTAATTTTTGTCCACTTTTGAATTTTGACACCGGGAGATAAGTTGAGTCTGTTTTTCTCACACATGTTGTAGAGACTATTTATAGGTTTCTTCCATGCTCAAAATACCTTTCTATGACCTGTACTAACTTCACACACCTCATCAGGCACCAAAACAACCCTAAATGGGCCATTTTAAACTATGACTTCCACCGATGACCTAATACACCCTGTGAGAGTTCTTACCCATCATAATTGACTTGTAGACCATCTAAAACCAAGCATGCCAACCATTTCCATGATTCCAATGGAATTTTTCCTTACTGACCATTCCTTTAGCGCATTAAAAGCATCCTGAATGCACACTAATCCATTGAGAAGGCACTACCAATCAATCTTCATGCCTTTGATTGAGGTTCACTTCACATCTCACCAATTTGCCATCAATGTAAATTTACATCAATGAAAACACCAGTGATTCTAGGAGATAAGATGAACCTTTTTTTTCTCACATATGTTATAGAGACTATTTCTAGGCTTCTTCAATGCTCACAAAACCTTTCTATGACTTGTACTAACTTCACACACCTCGTGCACTGCACCGAAATAACCCTAAATGGGCCAGTTTCAACTCATGTAACTTCCACCGAATGACCTAATACACCCCGTGAGAGTTCTTACCCATCATAATTGAGCTATAGACCATCTAAAACTAAGTATGCCAACCATGTCCATGCTTCCACTAGGCTTCTTCCTTCATCGACCATGCCTACAAAGACACCGAAAACCATCCTAAATGCACACTAAACCACTAAGAAGGAACTACCAATCAACCTTCATTCCTTTGACCAAGATTCACTTCATTACTCACCGATTTTCCATAAATGCAACTTTACATCAATGAAAACACCAATGACTCAGGGTTCAACATTACTTTTGGATGCCTCAATGCTCTAGTGGCTCACACCCATACATATGGGTTTGGGGGAACATCTTGACACATACCAAACATCAATGACACTCACTTTTCTAGAAAAAAACTCAATCATCCCTAAAAACCGGTCCTCCAACCACATATTACTTTGAATTCACTATAGCTCTACTCCATCCTCTAGCCATCCACCATAGTCTCGATATGGCCTCTATATGATGGCCCCTGGGCCCATGCAATCAAGCATAGATCTATAAGTATTGGTGTCCAACCTCTTACTCTAGGTACCTACCCATCTCACAGAAAATATATCAGGCCTCACCCACTCCACACATGGCCCACTAAGAGCTCTCAAGATAACAATGCACTCATAATAAAAAACATGTAACAATGTGGTGGCTCTAAGTCCACCACCATGGTCCTCTTATGTAAACTTGTATAGGTTCATTTACAAATGCACCACTACACATCACACCCATTAAACCTCATCTTGTGCTCCTCTATATGCTAACAAATGTCATGCATCTTATACAATATTCCCATGCCACCACCTCTCATCACACGATGAAGTAATAGTAACTGAATGAACTTCGTAATTACAGAGCACCTAATCTCAATATGGCATATAGAATAATATGGGTCTCTTTCTGCACTGTACCTATAAAGTATTATCTAGCTTCCCTAATCTCCATTTAAGTAACCACTACATCCATCACATGTACTCTCTTGCCCATAACTAGTAGTCGTAATATACGATATAATCCTCTAGGGTCATTTTCATCTCCCAAGTAGTTAACCAAAAAGTACACATATCGAATACCACCTATCACATAATGCAATACTCATAAGCATATTATGGGGCACCTCCTCCAATCTTGTTATGTGCTATAGGCCTACACGGTGTAGTATGTTCCATTCCATGTCATAAATCCCAACGTCAATAATGTACTCAAATGCTGACCTCCACGGAACTCCCTCAAATGAATATATATCTACACGAAAAAAAATCCAACAAAAATAAACATTAGTACCTCATACATAGTCAAAATAAACTAATCATAGCCCAATAATTCATCAAAATATCAAAATTTCACACTTCCCTATCAAAGTCCTCTTCCGGGTCTCTAGCACCCGGGAGAGCGGGTCATAGGTGCCTACGATCAAGTCACCAATGCCTTGTACTGAAACCGACATCCTAAAGGACTTACAAACCTTGGCCACTCATGCCCGATAAAAAAACACTTTTTTTCAAATTTTCCAAAAATGACAAATTCAAGTAAAATTCTCCACAATTTGTCAAAACTAACCTTACTCACTAGATCATTGAACAACTATGAATTTAGGACCTCCACTACCCTCTCAAACCTCATCAATATTGCTACCCTAATCTACAACATCTTCACAAACTCGAAATAAAATTATCATTCAAGCACGATCTAAATGAAGTTACTATTAACTTTTTACCATTACTATATATAGCAAATTTCAATGTTCTGTTTGACTATAGTTATTGTTTGCACGCATTCTTCCAATTAATACTTGACACATGATTTTATCATATATTGATATTCTCTACTCCATTTTCCTCCCCATTTACAACATTTGGTTTAAAATTTATCCTACCATTGTACTTATACACATTCCATAATGCTATATTCCAATCTGAAAAATTTATAATTCACAATACACACAGTCTTGTAACATCTATTATACTACACTTTGTTTACTATTACATAGTTCCACCTCTACTTTTGACTCAATGCTCATTGTTTCTATCCCTCCCCCTTTCACCAAAAGTGGGGTATACAATCAAGATCACCCTACAATCCCTCTCAGGTTAGTATACTATCACTCCTAATACATTGTTATCAAAAAATTTCTTTCACACTAGTCAAGAAAAGGTAAAAATCATCTCATACAAGATTCAAAATTTTCTACTACTTTCTATATATTCCCCTTGATGACCTAATCTGGGAAAAAGGAAAAATATCACCATGAGTAATCTACCACATAAATTCAATTTTAAAAGAAATTGTTCAATATTCAAATCAAATCAATCGATCGATATAACATAACATCTACATCACTTTATTGTATTTCCCAAATGAACTTACATGGGAATCAATTTTACATCACTTCTAGATGAACTAATATGGAAGCTATTTAGCACTATAAAAATTGTAACACCCATGGGAGTGGGAAAAATGAGTCGTTGTTTCCTTTCCTATACTACTCCTAAATTAGTTATTCAATAGGAAACTAAACATGGATTAAAATGGAAAAAAATTATCTTTATCCATTTGCGTGGTTGGACCTTTGACGATGTAGTCATAAATTGAGGGTAAAATTATACCTCTCTCCCTAACACTTTTCCTTTGGTGGTAGGATGCCCAAATCATTTACTTTTTCAAACATAAAATATTAGGTTGGGAACAAATTACTCTATCCCCCTTAAAATCTCCATTGAAAACAATTCAAAATCTCCAAAATCCTCAAATTTTCCAAAATCAAGTCATCAGTTTCTCCAAAGTGCTCCTTCTTACAATGGTTCACTATCTTTATTTGCACCCCATGGATTGACATAACCATGCTATATGTTCTTATATTATGTGCATAATTTTACATCGAGCTTCTTTGGACGTCTCATAGTTATGTTCCTTACTTCCTTTACACTACTTGAATTTAATCCAAATAGTATAAAAGGGGGAGATGTAGACATAAAATCAAGAAGATATAACTATTTTAGTATTCCTCCAAGTATGTTTTTATAATCATAGATATTGAGTAAAAAACGTATTCACTTTAGTGACACACTCCCGATATGTTTTCTTGATTTGATTGTTTCTATTGTCTTTCTCTCTAACTTTTATAACTTCTATATCTTGTTCTAGATAGGTCACATAGATCCTTGTTTATCATTATTTTCACATTTGTTTTCGAGTTATCCTAGGACACTAGCACCTAGTATGGAAACTAGTGCCCGAGTGCTCCTATCCACCGTGGGCGCTCTTTTACTCTTTGTTCCTATTCATATTTTAAACATTTATGGTTATCCTATTTTTCTTTCTTACTCCTCTCCCGAGCTCCTAATTGGAATTTCATGTTACTATTTTTCAAATTCAAGCAAGATATCCACATACTATCAAATAGAGTGCATTTTTGACTTATTAATCTACATGCACTTTGCATAGGAAGGAGAAATTTCTGAATTCCATCCCACACATTTTCATTCTATTTAGTTATATCCCACTATCTTGAAATTATCGGTGTGTAGGAAACCTAATGACACTATTTCACACCCAAGCATGCAAAACTACATGGAGTTTGAGATCTAGTGCAATGATCGGTCTTAAGTTCACTCTATCAAGTCAACATTGGGTTCAATCGACTACCCCTTTGAATTTTTATTTTTAGTATTTGATGTAGTTTGGGGTTTTTGTAGGATATCATCTATTTTTCAGGTCCTAGGTGAATTCGGTAATCATCCAAAGAACATACAAGAGACCAACAATGATTGATAGAAAAACCTAGTAATACAAAAAAATTAGATTCAAACTCTCTCCATGATCACCGCCACCTACATAAAGTCTCTGGCACCCATAAACCTCGCCCCATCTAAGGTGCACATTTCAATATTAATCTACATAATCAAAAAAATTATATCAAGGATTTTTGACTCTCTTCCTAGCCTGTTCATCAGTTTTCTCTAGTTTAGATCTTCTTCGGGATAAGAGTAAATCAGATAAGTTCCCTATTTATCTTTTTTCCCTTACATGTCTACATATTTAGAGCTCTTAACATAATTAATATGTTGTATTTTATCATAGTAGTGACTCTGCAATCTAGATTTAATATCTTTCGATTTTATTAAATCACTTGGTTATTTATCAAATGTGACTTTGAAATACTCTAGGGGTTTAAAAATAGCACATTTCTTAATTATTATTTCATTAAATCATTTGGTGAACCCAACATTTGACTCCAACATTATTTCTACGTTTTTCTTCTTATGTTTGTTACCCATAGTTATCGTTTGATTCTTTTGAGCATATAGAGCTTCCTCCATCTACCCATATTGTTTTTAAACCAATGGTTGAATCTGATAACCCTTTTCTAACTCTCAAAATGTTCCTCTCAAAAAAATTGAAACATATGATAGTGAGAAATCATATGATCAGGAAACTAACATTGATCAATAGAAATTAGATAAGCTTACTAATTTTCCTCAAGCTTTGCATGAAAATCCTACTTATCTTTCGAATATTCTTCATGCTTTGATTACTTCTATAAAATACTAAGATGCTTTGTCTCCACCCCTTGTCGGTTCTTCCTCATCTACCATGGACTCTACTCAATCTCTTCATATTCCTACTTCCAGTCCCACTACTACTGCTCCCATCATTCAACCCAATGCTTGTACTACACAACCTAGTTCTTCATCAAACACTCCTAATTTAACTTCTTTATATTAGGATTTGTAGACTCAAATTTGTCAACTTCAAATGGCTACTTCTCATGCATCTCCATCTCTTGATTCCACTTTACTCCTTCACACTCCTTTTGCACTCGCCATTTCATGATATCAACTTCCTCTAAAAAAATTAACCCTTAAGATTCCCACTTCAAAGGCCATGGTGACCCTCAAGAGCATCTTCAAGAATTTCATGTAGCATGTCTATATTATACAGATAATCATACTTTATTAGAAAATATCTTTCCTATAAGTCTTGATTATGCAACGCATTGGTTCTAAGATCTAGCTATCCATTTGGTAACTTCATTTATACATTTATCTGATGATTTTTAGTGCATTGTTCAATCAATATCAGTTCTAAGATATCCTATGCCCAACTCACACAAATCAAGTAAATATCTAATGAAAATCCAGAGATTATGTTTTATGATATAAGAATAACTTAGCTAAGATGTGTAATGTACTTTCGACTCAGAACTTCAAGATATATTTTTCCAAAGTCTCTTACCACCTCTACAAGAGAGTGTCATCTTTGAGACATCTCCATCATTTGATCATTTATGTCATAATCTTAAGCTACACAAAAGTAAAATATTATCTATGGGAAAGCTTAAGTATCATGATCAGGCTTCATCTTCTACTTGGTTTCAAATAAAATCAACTTTCAAGCCATCTAATTATCCTACTAAAAAAAAACTACTATTGACGTTGTCTCTACTCTTGAAAAATAATTAATGGTAACCTCCAAAGTGTACTTTCAAAAAGTTTCCTTGTGCTCTGCATATTTTATTACCATAACATGTTGAGAGATATATTATTACACTTCCTCCTCCACTTAATCTAGATCCATCTTTCCTTGAAGGATGCAATTACAATGAAAATTTAAATTCAACTATCATCAATGCATTGGGCATTCTCCCGATCGATGCTTTAAACTCGGACATCTCATGTAAGATCTAATAGACAACAATTAAATTGATCTTCTTGAGCCTTTGGCATCTATGCCAATAAATGAAAAAAATCTAAAAATATTTAATGCTCCTTTTCCTAAGCACAACAATAAATCCATTGACTCTTCAGCTAATCATATGTATCGTGCACCATCTCCTCCATCGGGGGCTCTCGATTTTCTAGTTTCTCAAAATGATGCATCTCCACCATTCATTTCCTTTTATAACTATGATTATCATAATACATTATATTTTGACACATTACATATCAATTCCTATATTGAACATCATACCATCAATAATAAACTCATTGACCCATCGAATCATATGAGTGTACGATCTATTGCGATTAAGGTCACTATTAACTATCCATTATCTCATATTTCATATCCAATTCCTAAATATTACGGTTATGTAAAGCATCTGTAACAATTGGTCCTCTAACCATGCTTGTGACATTTTTTGTGGAACCTTCAATCAAAGGGTGTGACATGATCTTAGGTCTTCTTTGGCTCTATTCCGCTTAGGCTATCATTTCCGTGAATCGGTTGTGTCTAAATTTCATTCAAAAAAGAAATTAATCACCATAAAATATGTTATGTCATCCATATTGTTGCCATAACCTCCTCTTGAGGTTTCCATTACACTCGCTAAAGCATCTAGGTCCCCAGGATCTCTCGGTTCTAAAGCTCAATTTTCTCCTAACTCTTCTATTTGCACACAACCTACTCAGTCTCATCAGTCCATTACTCCATCTCATCACTCGATTCTTCCACTTGGATGAATCCTTCATAAATTGCACATCACCTCTATGGTATCTTTCACATAGGTGTTCATCACCTCCTATGTATCATGCACATAGGTCTCATTCAATGATACATCACCAAATTCGTAAACATGGTCACACACCTTTATCTCCACAAGTATTCGGTGGAGGAATCTGTTGTCATCAAACTTACACCAATGTCTTAGATTTGGAAGAACCAAGTTATTTGTGACAATAATGGGACCATCCCCAATTTGTAGAACCTTGCGCACTTAGGACGGATCTATTCTTGTCACAAACAAATCAGTTCTTCCATATCCAAGACACGGGTGCAAGTCGGACGACCAACGATTTACGACACACTCGGTGGGATAAGAAATGAAAGATTAAATTTCACATTTCTAAGTTCTAGTGTGTGGAATTAGTATTTCAACCTTTATAGGCTCATTTCAACACATTTGGTGACTCCCAACAATTATAGATATTTTTTTAGCATTCTTGAGTGTATTTCATGAGAAGAGTGCATACAAGAAGAAGTACAACAACTGAATATTCTTTCGAATACCTCCAATTATCCCCAAGAAGAGTTCATTATAGAAGACCCATGCATGTATCTCTATATCCAGGTGTGTCATGGCCATTCAACTCCCTCTCACAAGGTAGACAACCAGCCCACCTTGCTATGGTGCACCACCACCTCCTCCATTAAGGAACTTTGCTAACTTCACTAGAGGAAGTCCCCTAGTTCTAGCTATGCAACATGACATGCCAAATGGTGCACTCAAAAGTATTCCATACTTTACTAGTGAGAATCAAATCACCCCTCAAGAGCATATCCAAGATGTAGCAAACATATGTTCGCTCTACCTAATCACACATGACGATGTAGCAGTTAGGCTACTTGTAGCCTCTTTCAAAGGTAAAGTGCTTCAATGGTACCGAGGCTTGAGACTTGGATCTATTACCACCTGGGATGATCTTGGAACAACTCTTTACAATTACTTTGAAGATAAGTCAAATCACCTATATTTGGTGGAGCAACTAACAACAACAAGGAGGGAGATCAATGAGAAGATGAATGATTTTAACATCAGATTTTAGAAGACTTGGGATAGAATCCCTCTTGTGGTGAGACCTATAACCCAACATGTATTTATGTATTATCTAAAGGCATTGAAAAGTGATATCTCAGTCATGAGTCAATCCATGGGAGACAAGACTTTACCAACTTCTTATAATATTGTAGTAATGGCATAAAATAGTCTTATTCAGGTAGGAAAAATAGCTCCTATACCACCTATGCCTTTGTTCCAAGAAATTTCACAAGTGCCCCAGCCTTCAATGGCCCCTATTCCTGTTCCTAAGAAAAGTGCACAACCTTTTGAATCAACATCATACTCTCCAACTCAAGTAGATAGAAGATGAAGAATTAAAGACCCCGATTATAATTTTTTCTGCACAAATTCATATCATTGGAGAAGTAATAGGAACAATCCTATAGAGGTAGTTCTAATCAAACACATAGCCAAATAAGTCAGCCTTGGTGGAATCAATATGGAAACTAACATTACATTCTCGGCCAATAGAATGACAGATGGCATACTAATGCACATCTTCCCTTACAAGTTGTTCCTCCTACGCCCCCTCTCTCAGTACTTCGGTCTGAAGCTAGGAACTTGTTCCAATTCAAAAAAAATTGCGCATGGTTGTCGAATGGTGATTTCCTTACAATATGCCTCACATTCAATATTAATGTGTTAATATTGTGTGAGTGAAATCCTATATGATCCAAAATACTTCAACATGTGAGCCTTGAACAAGTGCAATTGAATCGAAAACCAAGAAAGGCTAGAAGCTCCTCCAGAGGAAAAATTGATGTTCTTTAGCACTGAGGACTTTTGTGTAATCAACCAAACCATAGAGGATACAAGAAGACCATGCCTAATTTTTGGAAAACACAATATACAAGAAGAGAATGCTCAATTATGGTGTGTAAGTCACAATTACTGAAACACAAGTGGAACAATAGAGAAGTAGAAAGATGCAGCCAATGCATTCAGTAGTAAAAGTGCTCAAGTCCCTCCATAAGATATCCCATGTAAAGCTTCTCCAGAAGTGGCATGCACCCTCCTTTAATAGGTCAATCCTTAGCTTTGGAGAAATCCCTACTTCAATGTATGAGCGATCGAAAGGATGCTATCATTCTGAAATGCACAAGTCATCAGGTCTTCCATTCAACATTGTGGACTAGATGAAGAATAAAAATATAAATGTCATAATGTGGGATGCCCTAACCATTCCATCCTAGCATGACCTATTACATGAAGCTCTGGCGTTACTTCCATGTGCTGATCCAACTATTCACAATTCAAATGCTTCTATCAACATCTGTCAAGAAGAGGAGAAGGAAGTAAGTTAAATTTTCAAAACCCCACCCTCCTATATTTCCTTGATCATATGAAAACACCTAGTGCATAATTGCATGATAGACTTGGGTGCTAGTACCTCTGTTATGCCCAAGAAAATAACTAATGTCCTAGGTCTTAGGTATAACCCCTTAACTAAAGGAGTCCTGTAACTTTATGGATCAATTGTCACTACTCGGGGAATTGTCAAGGATCTTGAGTTGACCATTCATGCATTTCCAAGCCTCACCATAACTCAAGATGCATTTATCATTGAATTACCTCCTTTGTTTGCCCTTTGTCTATCAAGAGAATTTACTACAAAAGTGGGTGGTTACTTGTCTTGATTGGTCTCATATGTTACTCAAGACAGTATGGTACCCAGTTTACCATACAAGTGCCGAGCCAATATTTTCCTATCATGTAAAGTCGTATGTCCCATCCCCTCTGCAAGCTAAAAATTTAGTCCAAGAACAAGATTTAGTTCTGAAGAGTATCCTCTCCAACCTTCTATTCTTGATCTAGTACTTTATGAGTGGGTAGAGAGACACCATAAATTTGGCCGATATGATGAAGAAATGGAATCCTATGAAATTGGGTGTTGTACTTACTGCATTCTTGAAGAAGAAGTTGTGTTGTCAGGAACACTCAATAAATACCAAGTTGAACCCGGTCTATAGAAGTTATAGTTAGATGGTTCCAGAAGAATAAATGGTGTGGGAGTAGGGGTTGTTATCATTTCTCCAAAGGATGATAAATTTGTATTCACTCACATGTTGCAGTCTAGATGTTCTAACAATGTGGCAGAGTATGAGGCACTCATGCATGGCCTTCTCATTTCTGAGAAGAAAGGGATTAAGGTTGTAGATATTTAGGGATACATAATTGGTCATCCATCAGGTTACCGAAAAATTCCAGAAAATAATAAGATTCTCAAATCTTATAAGCATAGAGTTTGGGAATTCCTTGAGAGCTTCGATGCTCTAAATATACAGGTGGTGATGCACAAAATGAATAAGGAAGCTGATCAAATTGTCACTCTTGGTTCGTAGTTCTCTCATGTTGAGGAATTTTTCAAAGGAAATACTCAACACATCAAGATGGTGATCAGACCATCCATTCTAGAAAATAACACTAGGCTGGCGGTGTTTGACAGGTGACGCATAGATCATATATTTTATCCAAAATGAAGTTGAGTTCTCATCAAATATGCAATATGACTTGCACGACAGCTATAATAACTAAGTAATGTAGGTGAATACGAATAATTTACCTAAAAGTCTCGTCACCTTAGAGAAAATTTTTAGCCATGATGATGAGTTCAAGGGAGAAGAAATGTATATGCGAGCACCGTAATAAGACTACTCCTAGTTACTATTACATGCATGAAGGATTTGTACTCAATAAGGCTTGTGCGCATAATGAAAAGCAAGCTTTCATCTCTCTCTCAAAAAATATACTTGATATATTTTCATGGGAGTATGAAGACCTCAAAGGTTTTGATCCAAGTGTTGCTCAACATTCCATTAAATTTGATCTTGGCATCAAGCCCATCAGACATAAGCAATATCTAGTCAATCCAAAGATAGAACACCTCATGAGAAATGAGTTATCCAAAATCATTGAGGCAAAAATTATTTTCCCATCAAGTACTCTACTTGGGTTACGAATCTAGTTCTATTACTTAAGAAGAATAGTTAAATCAGACTCTGTGTTGATTTCATAGATTTGAACAAGGCATCTCTAAAGGATCATTATCATTTGCCTTCAATGGAGGAAATTCTATAGACTGTGGTTGGTGTGCAAAGATTCTAAATGCTAGATGGGTATTCAAGTTTCAATCAGATCCTGGTAAAGGAAGAGGATCAATTCAAGACGATATTTACAACCAATTGGGGAACATATGCATTTCAGAAAATGCCCTTCAATCTATCAAACATAGGCATGACATTTAAGCGCACCATCCTTCAAAGGCTACATCAATGTGTTCATATTGCTTTACCTTGATGACATAAAGTTCTTCTCAAAACAAAGCACAAAACTTATGGTGCACTTGGAGAAAATATTTGAGAAATGCAAAAGTATGGGGTGTCTCTTAACCCCAAGAAGTGCAATTTTGTAGTGGCACAAGGCAAGCTCTTGGGCGATGTGGTTTCAAAGGATGGCATCACAATTGATCCTAATAATGTTTTAGCCATCCTATCTCTTTCCTCGCTATAGCACACAAAAAATCCTTACAATCCGTCCTTGGCAAGATCGAGTTTTTAGGCACTTAATTCCTAACTGCAGGACTTTGGTAAGGCCAATCACCCTTATGCTCAAGAAGGACATGACTTTTAGATGGATAGTATAAGGAAGACAAAGATTCAATATAATCAAGAAAGAGATTGCTTGTGCACCAACGCTCATCAACTCAGATTATTAAAAAGACTTCATCCTTTATACTTATGGCATTGATACGAGTTTTGTTGTTGTTCTAACACAAGAAAATGAACAAGGGCGTGAACAACCAAGTGGATTTATTTAACTCGACACTGAAGGATTATGAATTAAGATACAATCACATAGAGAAGAAGATATTTTCCATCATGCGTACACTCAAGAAATTTATAAGTATGATCGCTACAAATCATATAAAGGTTTTAGTCTCCCATGCTTCTGTTAGAGACTTCATCATGGGAGAAGAAATTAGCGAGAAAATATGTGACTATCAAAGCCACAAAAATGGTAAGAGGTAGGGCACTCTGTAGACAGCTTGATGCTTGCTAAATATTTGTAGAATGAATATGAGACTTCATTAGTCCTGAATGAATGTATTTCACATGCATAACTTGAGAAAAATAAATATCTTGTCGCACGCAATTGGATGAAAGACATGGTCACATTCCTTTACGAGGACGCATATCCTCCTGGTCTAAACAAAGTAAAGAGAATACATCTAAGGTTGCAATCCATCCCTTATGTTTTGATTGATCGACTTCTCTTCAAGAGGAATCTTGATGGTGTGTTGTTAAGGTGTATGAACAACGCGTAGACTGAAAAAGTGTTAGCATAATTTCACGATGGATTCTCTGGGAATTTTTTTGCCAAAACTATAGCAATGAAACTCATAATGATAGGTATCTTTTGACCTACTTTGTTCATATATTCACACAAATGGGTCACAAAATGAAAGGAATGCACTTTCTTTGTAGGAAAGAAAAGATTGGAAGTTCTTTCCTCTAACCAATTCAAGTGGATCAGCCTTTTGTGTAATGGGGTCTTGACTTCATAGGCATGATCAATCCACCTTCAAGTATTGGACACAAGTGGGTGCTGATAGCTATGGACTATTTCATGATATAGACAAAAGTTTTTGCACTCAAAGAATCATCCGAGTCGAGTCATCCTTGTCTTCTCGAGGGTATAGTCATAAGGTTTAGCGTTCCTCAAACAATTATCTCTGATAATGCAAAATCATTCCTTGGGACTAGAACCACTAATTGGGATCTAAATCTAGGAATCTATATGAATAATTCTTCCAACTATTACCCCTAAGGAAATGGTTTGGAAGAGTAAAAAAAAAAGAAACCGATCGAGAATCATGAAGCGTGCAAAGAATATCAACTAAAGACAGTGGCATATAAAGGGCTTGTGTGTGAAAGGAAATATGAACTTCACCATACAACCTTGTCTATGTGTTTTTTTAGAATGGAACATGGGTTGAAACCATAGTCAAGGGACAACAAGTCCCTCCTCTTTAATGGGAGAGGTTCCCTTATTGAAAGCAGGAAAAAAAAATGTACAGATATATAACTCTCAATGTTTGGACCTTGATATCCTAGAATGTTTTCATACTTAAAAGATTATCAATCAGAAAGAATGGAAGAATATAGAGATGGGAGAAGGAAGAAAACAACAATGATTTTAGGAAATATAGATAGCAGAGTATCTCCCTACTCACATTGAACCAAGAAAATATAGAAAAGGATTAATTACTTCACCCCCTGCACAAATCTGCAGACACAAAGTTATGAAGATTCACACAAACTAGAACACAAAGTTTCTATTGAATGAAAAACAAAAGATCTATTAAATCGAGTGAGGAGAGAGAAAGATATAACAAAGAAAATAAGAAAGATTTAACTACACGTAATGAATTACTTCGCAATTTACAACCTTCCAAGAAAACTAGTATCCCTTATCCTATGGCCAAAGCCATATATTTACAACAATTTGTATACATCCATAATTTGTCCCCATGAAAAGAATATCCAAAAGGGATGATGTTTGTTGCAGATCCTCTTTTGGAAAGTGACATGAAACAAACACTCATGAAAATAGGAGGTTCAAAAAGGTGAATATCTCGTCAGTTTGAGCATGATTATTTTAGTAGGGGACATCTCATGATTTTATCCTTCACATGGTCCTAACATTTCCACCTTTTAACAACTTTCATAGCACTCAAGTGCTTATTGATAAATTTTATCCCATTTTATTGTGTATGCCTAATAAAATCTGTTTTCTATTATTTAAACTTTACACCTCTTTAAACTTATCAATTTGGCTTCAAAACCAACCTAGAAATGCATCTCATGGAGAAACGACAAGAAATACAGAGAAAAGAATGAAGAATGAGCCATTTTTCATGCTTTGTAGAGCTCTGGTTTATTAATGGCGATAAAAACTAGAAGAGGGCATTCAGCTATCCTTTCCCCCTTTTACCTTCAAATTTGGACCCTACACGTGGCAAGATCCAAGCAACGATGACCCTAGGGAAGAAATCTACATTTCTTGACATCAGGAGAAAAATGCATTTTTTCGATTTGCTCCACCCCCCGCAACTCTGCCAAAGGCCGGACACGTGGCGTCATCTGAGTGGCTGAGGAAATATGGGTCAAAACTACCATTTGAACTATTTTAACAAAAAGGCTCAAATTCTCAAAATCTTCGCCGACGCACTTTGAATTTTCAACGTGAACACGTGGCACCATGTGATTGGTTGCAGGGATGTGTCTAGCTTTTTATCTATTTTGGAAAAGGGAAAAATTCCAACTTTCCCCCCTGAATTCCATGCCACTGCCATTGACTTTTCAACATGAACACGTGCCCTTCTTTGATTGGTGTGGGCCTTAGCGTGAAAATTTATCCTTTCACCATAATTCCTTAGAAAATAAAATGGATCCGCCGACCCAAACCTCCACCGAAACTGCTCCAATGACCAATCGGGGGACTGGCGGGATGCGGGAAAATCTGTATTTTTTCCAAAATCACCAAAATTAATAAGTTCACAAAGAAACCCGCCCAGCCACATCCAATGGGAAACAAACACATAGCCTCACCTTCCCGAGTAAGAATTTGACGGGGAAAAGAACGTAGAAAGTTGCAGGAAGTGGGAAAATGCCATTTTGCTCCCGATGAAGGATTTCTTTCTCTGCAAAAGGTTAGAAATAAAAGATGCAAGGTCCCACGCATTCCAAAATCATCAAAGGAGAACCAAAATCATTTCCTACCTATTGAAAATAGGTAAAACATTTTAATGACAACGAGTTGAGGGAAATGATTAAAAATGCCATTGGAAATGAAAATAAGAGGCATGAGGAGCTGAAAACATGAATTTCCTCCATATCGACCTCCAATTTTCATGAATTTAGATTTGAAACGGTGAGGAAATTTGAGAGCACAACACTATCGTAAGGAGGATACCCTTCCTTTGACACTAGTGTTGAACTCATTGCACTTTCCCAACATATGGGGTTTAAAGGCACAGACTCAAAGAGAAATAAGAATGTAACAACTAGTTAATCTTGAAGAATCAAAAACTCTTCCATGATCAAGCTGGAATAACATCAGTAAGTAATAAATAAGTGATTTGAAAGAAAGGCTAGGCCTCAATATTTCGAGTTGGGGTTTTGTTCTTAAAATGGGATGCTAATAGAGCTAAACCAGGGTGTCATTCAAATTTTGATGCACTTTGGAGTGGCCCATACATCATCAGTTCATGCAAGGAGGCTAACTATTTCAAGTTAACTCATCTTAGTGGAGGCGCACTGTAAATTCTAATAAATGGGATCTATCTCAAACCATTCCATTAAGTTTGCTACATCATTTTATATATATTAGAGTAGTTTCAATTCCTCCAAGTGCATTGCATGCACATTGTTTGTTTGTACATAGTCCTTTCTTCTCGCTCACCTCCTACGTGCGCTCTTCTTTTGCTTCTAGGATGCATGTCTCCCTTCAAAGACTTACAGAGATTCATAATAGAGTAAGGAATTGATCCTTCCAAAGTGACTACATGGGAATTTCTTCAAATTTACAAATCAGAAGATTACATAATAGACTCCATGCCCAATGGATTCTTGAGCTATTAATCTCCTTCATCTAGTAGGAAGATGGACCCAAAAAGTCACCAAAATTGTTATCTAAATAACTCTCCTAGTTACTCAGACAACTTGTATACACTTTCTGACTCGAATTATTCATTGTATGGTTCCACGTACTCAAGTTCCCTTGGAACATTCCCTTCTTTTCCTCATGTGCCTTGCATGCTTCCATTCTCCCCTTTCCATTTTTCTCCTCTTTGTTCCACTTTTCCCTTGCACACATCTCCTACACACATGACTTCTTCCTATAATTTTTCCACCCTACATGTGTGCCTTGCATTCAATTCAATTAGATAAGTCCCACCTTCTCTCACACGACTCGCATCATCTTGTAATGGTTACTCCTTGACCATGCATTCTCTTCTCACTGAGCTTTTCCTCATCACCTTGCGTGACTCACACACACCTTCCTTCGCCTTCTCCCCACACCCTTTCCTTTCATGTGCATGTATTTACATCATTCTCTGCATCATTCCATACCATGTCATTCTGACATGCTTGAGTATGCCACATGTAACCAATCAGTGCACGCCAACAGGGCACTAAAACCTTGCAACAAATCAATGAGTGACACATGGTAGAAATGACATAACATTTACACAATTGGCCATCCTTCCAAAGCAAATCTTTCTATACCATGTGTTTTTTGTGCACCGACGACTCTGAAAAACTTCTGATAGTTATGTCTTTTACTACAAAGATCCAATCAGCATGCACCTAGACTTTCCAGATAGCTACTAACATAGGCTACAATGATAGACATTCAAATTCAAATTCTTTATGGATCTGGTAGGTGAGAAATGGGAAAACATATTTTTGGGAATTAATGAGTAAATCTGATTGCTTCAACCACCCAATTTGATATGATCTGCCCTCCTTCCTTCTTCAACATGGAAAAATACTTGGGGAAGTGCATTTAATAGATTCTTATGCAGATTTGTAGGCATTGAATGCTTCTTGTTGGTGGTTTTGTTTCAAATACAAGTTTTCCCTCCTCTTCTCATTACACAAATTCATCTATAAATGTAAGACTTGGTCTCATTATTAATGTTGGACACTTTAGATCCTTACACACTTTTCTAAAGACTTCATCTTTTTGTATTTTGAGTTGCATACCTCTAGATCTAGCTCTTACATGTGGATATCGGCATCTTTCGCCACTATAATAGCTCTATGCATTTCTGGAAGTAATAGTAGCATCGTTTTGTGACTATTCTCCATCCTAATGTGTTTGTATTCCTTCTTCTTGCCTTTTCTTTTCATTGTGTGCATGTTGTGCCATTTCACATCCCTTGCAGCTCCTTATTTAGTTGTGTTCCATGAAATTGATATGGTAAATACGTCTTAAGTTGTGCTACACATGCCTAGCCTTCTTTCACACATTTCCCTTCATTTTCTCTCAAAACAGATAGTTTTCATCCCTCTTTTCTAGTGCTATTTCCTTTTAGTGTAGTTTCATTTCATGTTATCCTTCTATCCCTAGTCCCTTAGCATTATTAGCTTAGTTTCCCTTTCAGCACTAGGAGTAGTAGTAGTAGTAGAATTAGATAGAGGAACCAACCTTCTCCGGAGATCCATCCCAAGCATGTAAGGTCCCACAACTTGGGGACGGTTCCATTATTTTCACAAACAACTTGGTTGTTCTAGATATAAGATGTGGGTGAAAGTTTGATGACAAAAATGAACCTTACCTTTCACTTTTGTCGATATCATAGTCATAGTTATACACTTGGGGGCATCACACTTACATCCCCCTCTTAGCATTATCGAATGTCTTGAATTTCTACTATTACACTATATGCTTCACATCAATTCTTTCTCATGCATCTTACATAACTTGATACTGAAATTGTATCTTCATTACCCTATGACCCACTCTCATGCTACAGTGCACACCTAATGTTTGATGGAATACTACATACATGAACCTCACACATTGCACATTTCATGCTCGTGGGCTTTACAATATATCTCTCTAGCATTATCTTCTCACACGAAACACTTCCCTACGATGCACTCTAGTTCCACAGTTCATACTCAATTTTTGATGGTCTAAATATGAAATTAACTTCACCACATTCACACTCTTTATGCCCCATGATTCATTGATCTATCTATCTAGCACACATTTTCAAACCATTTCCCAATGATACAATTTTAATCTATGGTTCATTTTTGATTGTTGAGGGGTATTTTATAAAAGAACCTCATCTCATACACATCCACTTGGTGGGTCATAAAAATCCTATGAATTTCACATTCATAGCATCCCATCTCACTCATTCATAACATATTTCATATCTTGGTTGCACTTACGCTTGTTTCCATATACTCACATTTTAAACGTTTCTTACTATGTTATCTATATATCTAGTATGTCATTATCTTTATCATATAAACATGTGTGTTCACTTGGTTTATAGTTTTAAATGTATACTTTATAAATACCTCACATGGAGCATGGATGTTTGGCACTTAACCTCTTACCGGTCCAACCAAGGCTCTTGGGGGCATCTACTTTTATACACACTACAAGTGTTATTGTTCCATTTTATACTACTTCTCATCATCAAACTTCTCTATCCATATATAAACATCTTGACATAATTTTTATCTTTCTATCATGCTAACGAGTGCTACATGTGCATCATTTACCTTATAGGAACTAATTTTATCATGGTTTTCTGTTACATTTTTCTTTCCATTGTGTTGGTGCCCATTTTGAGCCCCTAAACTGAGTTAGTATTTTTCATAGACTTTCAGTTAAATCTAACTATTTTGTGTGCTCTAATTTTCTCCCCGTGCTTCAAAGTTTAGTCTAAACAAAAGAGAACTATCAATTTGTGAGAAATCTTGTGCCTTGTTGAAATAAATGAAAGGATTTAGTAGAAATATTAGGGAGTAGTCTAATGGAATAATTAATCAAGGGATAAAAGCTTCATACCTACAAATGATCGAGCTACATATACATATTTCATGAGGAGCCTATAAATCAACACTAAAATGATCCAAACCGCTCCAATAATATGAAGCTATGAAGGCCTAGAAGGAATGCAGATTGATTGAGAAATATAATGTTACAAAAAAACTCAGTCAAAATGGACTTAGCTAATTTAAAGGGCAGAAGATGTTCATATAGCCTTCAAAATATACTTCCCAAAAATATTAGTAGTTAGAATTTGAAAAAAGCTGCAAGAGACTAAGTTTAAAATCATTTGCGGGTTATTTTTAAAGATTTGAGAGATGTTCATTTGGCCTTAAAATTCAACATCATCAAGATAGGGGATATGTGGTAGTAGTTTAATGGCCTAACCGGAGGACATGTGGAAGCATTCTAACATTCTACAAGCCATTTAAGTTCCGCAGACTTCAAGTCCATGAAATGGATTATATTTCACAAATCTTTGAGTCCACACCGCAATGTGAAATCTCAAGGGTACATGGGGCTTTATCATTCATATATACTTCACACCCTGAAAAATTCTAAATTGTGAGAAACATGGAGCCATTTCATTGGTTCAAATCTTGCACTTCGAAAAAATCCTTATTGACAAAAATTACTAAGTATTGTGGGAATTTTTGATTGGTTTATACTTCTTATTCTGACAAGCCCGATAAATAAAAGTATAGTGGAATTTTTTGATTGATTTATGCTTCACATTCTAATAAGGCCAATAAAGTAGATGTGCGTGGAGCCATGATATAGGTTTGTGCTTAGAAAAACTGAAAAAATCTTTGTAAATAAAGGAAAAGTGTGAAAAGCATGGAGCCTTCCCATTAGCTCAAGTTTTTCTAGTGTCAAAAAAGATTGTGGAATATTATAACAATATGAAGAGCATGGAGCCTTCTCATTAGGTCAAGTTTTGCAAGGATCATCGGTCACGGTTATCTAAAATTCTGAATTACGAAGTGTGAGGAACCACTTCATTGGTTCAAACTTCATTTGCGGGAAGAAGAAGTTGAAGAAAGAAATGACATTGTGAGAATCGTGGATATTTTTTATTGGCTCACGTTTCACATTTGTCAATTGAGCTTATCAAAAAGTCTAACACCATACAGGGGCATGGAATGATCTTATTGGCTAGAGATTTGCACTTTGTCGAATATCTATCAAAGGACTAAAATTACGAAGTAATGTGGAGGTTTTTCATTGGCTCACATTTTACGAAGAGCAATCAGTTAAGTAAAAAGAAATTCTGAGTTGTGAAGAAAACGTGGAGATTTTTCATTGGCTTACGTTTTTAAGTCATTAAGTATAAGAACAAGAAAATTCTAGCACCATGAAGGAATGTGGAGCTTTTTTATTGGCTCATATTTTGTAGTAGCTAGTAAAAATAAAATAAAATTCTAACACTTTGCAAAAAATGTGGGGATTTTTCATTGGATCACATTTTACGAAGAGCAATTAAGTGATAAAATAGTTTAAGGAAAAGGAATTTTCTGATTGGATCGCATTTTATAAAGGAACATATTTGCAAGAAAATTCACATAAGAGAAAAATAAAAGTAATGCACACATGGAAAAAATCCAAATCCAATCAAAGGCTTTGATGTGTCACTCTCCTACGTTTCTTAACGTGTAAAAACATCGAATGGCCATAAATTTTGATCCAAAGCTCCAAATCAAGAAAAATTGGTCTCATTGGAAAGGTTTCCTCGAGCTCTTAAAGTTGAAATCATCCAATTCAGAAATCGATTACATATTGAGCGATAAAAAAGGAAAAAATAGTTTGGGCTTCCGTTTAAGTTTGTGAACAAAGTGAAAAGAGCATAAACGCACATGGTATTATAAAATAATTCTTTTTACACATGGCGGTAGTTCCACCACGTAGCCAATTAGGAACTAGTATATGGAATATCCCAAAATAAAAATAGAAAATCACATATTTGTAGTTACAACATTCCGTCTTTGATTAAGATCTTTGCTTTGTAAACAAGATGGAAATTGGATAACTATTTTGGGGGAAAATTAAATTATGCGAAACAGACCAAATTTGAAAACCAAATTTATATAAGGATGAGAACTTGTCTTCATATTAGGGGAGTTAGTTAATTGTACTTTTGAAGAAAGGTAGAGAGATTCAACCATAAATATTGCATGTTTCCTTTGTGAAATGCATATTGATATCAATTTCCTTAACTTCTTTATCAAGGTGGTTTCAATGTACAACCATTGAAAAGCCTTGAGAGAATTCAATTGATGTTACATTGCTAAGAAATTTTAAAGAGCTAAATGAAATATGTATGCTTTTGAGTTTAAATTTCGTCTTCTGGGTTTTGTGTTTTGAATTGTCCATTAATGAGTTATATTTTCTGCTATAGTCTTCTATTTATTGCATAGCTTTGTCCTACACTAGATTTGTCCTTAATGGTTGTGTTTTGGTCATTAGTTTGATATTTATCTATAAGAATTCACTTTTTAATATTGGATTTAATTGTAAAATTATTACTCTAACCATTTTATGTGGATAGATTTTTTTATCATTTGAGTGTATCTTGGGCATGCGAGAGTATGAGAAGTAAATACTTTGTTAGAATGCTTGGACAAGGCTTGTGTCAAGTATTTTAGAGATTTTTCTAGGAATTTGTGTATATTGAGTGTTAATGAATGCAAATATTCCTTTGTAGAAAATATGATTGGTTAATTCAATTCTTTGTGATTTTCCATAATTACAGGTTGCTCTATGTGTTAAATGTTTGACTACAAGGAATCTATCTTGCCTATAATCCCCCTCATTCAAAAATTACACAAGTAATCCTACCCCATTTTATCTACCATTCATTTTTTTGTTTTTATCTTTAAATATCACTGAGACTACCCCTTAGCTGTAAATTCTACCATCTAGAGAATGTAAGAGCAATTGAATCCCACTATCTTTAGTAACTTGTGTCTGGAAAATTAAACATACACAACATATTTTGTGAAAAATCGTGAGAGTGAGTTTTTTTCCATTGGCCATGTTTATCCTAGATTGACCCACCATTTTTAGAAAGAAATTGAGGGAAAAAAGATCCCATATCTCCCATCTAGGTTACACCTCGGGTCCTCTCACCTTGGTTCAAGGTAGGAAAACATTTAGTAGGAAGAAGCCATCTCCTATGTACGCACCCCTTAATCATCCCAAGAATTGAACCCAATGAAGGTGTTAGATCCCTCCGTGGGTAAAAATGATACATTACTAGGTCTATTACCATTTCTAAGTAATTCCTACCTTATTTAGAGAGATTTGTTGTTACTCCAACAAGGGATGCAGATTTGAGGATCATCACACTTCGACACCTAGTCTTAGGGACATAAAATTTATCTCATTAGATCAGAATTTGAGTTAAATTTTGTCAGGATGTATGAATGGATAGTATTTTTTTATATAAGTTGATAGGAATTTTGGATTTCAAAGTGTGATTCCCATCAATACGCCTCAAACGCCATTATTGGGGACATAAAATTTGTCTCACTGGATCAAACTTTGAGTTACATTTTCTCAGGTTCTATGAATGAATAGTATGTTTGATTTAAGTTGAGGTGCATTTTTGGATTTCAAAGTATGAATTCCCTTCAACATACCTTTGGCACCATTTCATGGGACTTATCAATAGAAATTTATAGGTATTTTGGTAATTAAGGTCTAGATATCATATCAAAAAGATTCAGGTGACTCTACTAGGGACTTCTTTAGTCCAAATGAAGTTCATAATACATCCCTTTATAAAGCTCTGCCAAAATATAGACCATTATGAAGGTATTATTCAAAATTTTCTCATTATAAGAAGGCTTTCCATTAAACCTGAATCCATTAGGAAAAACATGGTAAAATTAATGAAGATCTATAAATATTTTTCTACCAGTTTGTGAAGCTATCCTTTCAAGAGATTTTTGAGTTAATATATACATCTAAGGTGCAAGACCTTATTAGTGGATTCGTATTTCAAAAGAAATTATTGTATATACCAGTGAAATTTTTTTACAACTTGATGATGAACTCTCCCTTTGAAAATATTAAAGGAAGAAGTTATTTTTCAATTCACATCCTACTAGAATATTACTCCCAGAGCTGGAGAATATATAGTCCATAAGAGAGAATATCTAGGAACTAGTAGGTGGTCAAACGACAAAATAAAATATTATTCAAACTTCTGAATTTGATCATCCTTTGGCGGACGAATACTATAGCACACCTAATAGCTCAAATTCATATAGTCCTTAGGATTATCTACATACATTGTTCCAAGAAGGTTCAACATATGCAATTAGAAAAGGTATTCTTCATCTCCCTCCTTTGTTGGTGATAAGGATAAAGTATAATTTAAAACCCGAGTCCCGAAGAGATTGCCATTTTTGGATCATACTCATTTACCTTAGAGACCCCTTTTTCCCACCATTTCAACCCTCCTTTTAAAATACACCCACCAAATAATATGGTTTCTCCTCCTCCTAGATAGCCTTTTATAGTTAACACATATAGATGGGTCAAAGAATATAAGTGTTTCTCACTTGGTGGCCAAACATATATTAAAATATGACTAGTAAATAAATTTTTAAAAATATTAATTTAAAAAAATTATGAAAATTTAGGATTACCTCCACCTTGGTATTTATAATCTATTAAAAATACATGTTTTTCATTTAATATTTTTTTGGTCATGTTTTGGTTGTCGGACATATTTTGTTGAAACTATTAAATCTGCAAAAAAATGGGACACGATTATGTTGGCATGTGGTCCTATTAGGTGTTGTAATTGAAACAAAAAAACATTAATGAAAAATTGGATGTTGGTTTAGGGTAACTTGATGATGTAAAATATGCTAACATGATGATTAAAATTTGTTTATGTTTGTACATTGAGAGTCGGTGAGGATTGCTTGCTTTTTGCAGAAGCCTATTTAGGTGCATAGGTGATGTAACATGATAGTATGAGCTTATTGGATTATTGAGAAGCATTTTGGCATGATGGATAGCATGTTTGGAGAGTTTTAGGAACTCAAAATAGGTGCATGATGTAGATACATGTGTTTATCTATGTTATAGGTGCTCATTGGGAGCAAGTATGGTTGTTAAGAGGTGTATGATTGAGTTTTGGAGCTATATGAGCTCATGGAAGCATGTACTCAGGTATATTATGGTATACCAGGTATGTTTTTGTCATTTCTAGTGATTTTATGATGAGTTATTACATTCTTTTAGTTGACCCTAACTTCTACAGTGAGAATCCTTAAGGTGAAGCTATGCAAATGAGATATGTTGGAGATATTGAGGTATGGTATTGAAATTTTGATGATTGGAGATGTTATTATGATGTGTCATGGTACTTTTAGATAACTTTAAGGTTTCCACGAGGTGTATTTTGCAAGTTATGGTAGTCTATGTGAGATAGGGTCAAGAACAAGTGAAAATCCAACTTGAATTTGAACTTCTAATGCTCACCCTGAAGTTTGTGATTTGCATGGGACCTTGTGGATTTCAGTGATATTTTATATGGTGAGTATATAAGGTTTAAATAAAATAATCAGGTCATTTTATCGTCATTTTTATGAATGAATGTTAAGAAAATAAAGTGGTCTAAAACCCTAGCTAAACCCTAACTAGGAGTAGTCACGTAAAAAAGAGGTATAGTGAGAGAGTTTTGATTGATTAATTAAAATTTATGATTTATGTTCTATATTACTCTCTTATATTTCTATAAATTTATGATAGTGGTCATGGTGATGAGTGGGCCCTACTCAAACATGTCAGTTTATGAAGAAGAAGGTTTTGGGACAAGGTTGTCCAAAAGAGGTATGAGATAAATTGATGTTATGGAATGTATGTGAGATGATATTGATTTCAATGGAGGTTTTAGGACATGTTAATTCAGGTACATGGTCATTTGAGGTCCATTCAAGTTGATTGGTCAAAGGGCATATTTGAAGTTTCATAAAGTAGTGCTTTTCATAAATGGCCATAATTGGAGCTACAGGTGAAGTTTGAAGATGATTCAAGTTGTTTTGGAAAGAGGATTCAAATATATTTCTAAATATATAGGTTTTTATTAATGAATAATTTATTTTATATGTGTTCCATGTCATTATTTGAAAATGATATTTTTTTCTAGATCAAGACACGATGCGTTTTCCACAAGTTTGGAGTTTTTTGAAGCATGAGATGGATTTGGTAATGCTTACTATAACTTGTAATATGAATAGGGATGGATTTTTCATCCAATAAATTGATTTTTAGGTATTTTATTTTTGTAGAAATTTATTTATGAGCTAACCTTTCAAAACATCATTTTTAGCAAGTTGATTTGGTGAAGACAAACGTGGTTTTGGTTTGATAAGGTGGTTAATTCAAGGCTTATAACTTAGATAGAAGTGTTTCTATAGGTTATTCAATTTTCATTTAGTTATCACATGATATTGGGTTGAGTAGAAGTTATTTGGTGGCATAATGAAGTTTTTAGGGTCTTTGAAGGGTTTAAGAAACAACAATTTTAAGATTTACAAAGAGCACTTTGAGACCATTAAAAGAAATAATTTTATTCGTTGAGATAAATTATTACAATTTATGAATGATTGATTATATTTTAATAATTTTAATGTATTATGGGTCATGACTATTTATGGTTTTGATGTAAGGGCAATTTTTAGATTGTGCCCATGGGGTTTTGAGCCATTTTTGGCACTTGTAATAAGGGTTTTAGTTAGGATGACCCACTTGGGTAACTTATGAATATTTTAATTAAAATTTGAGATTTTTCCCTAATTTATTTTTCGAGCCAAAGGAGGGGAAAATATTTTTTTTGAATTTGAAATCATGAGAAGCTTATAAAAGCATAGTTTTAGGTGCTTTTGTAAGCTAGTGGTGTATGTGCATGGTGTGTGTGAGAAGTGTGACCTAGGTGGGTGATATTTTAATGTTATTAAGCATGAATTAAATTCATATAAAGTAAGTTATAGGTTGAGGAAGATTAATAAGCATGTGTGCAATAGTTTGAAGCATTGAGAAGTGAAGAAAGAGCTAGATTGTGTAAGTTGAAGACCTAGGGTTTGAGAAAGGGTTTGGAAGAGTTTGGAGATGAATATTTGGATCACTATCAAATGTGGTATCAGAATATTTTCATTGGTCATACTTCATAAAAATATTTTGTGATGAGTCATATTCATACAAGTCTCTTGTTGTGTGTAATATCAACAAGGGTTTAGGGGTTGGTGCTCCTTGTGGGGTTGGGCCTCACTAAGAAATATCTCATGATGTGTAATTTTAACTTGATTATTTTTTGTGTAATATCATCACATTTTTCAAAAAAAAATTCTTTCCCTTGAGGGTTTCCCACTTATATCTTGTGTCTTGTGTTGATTCTCTTGCTCATGGTTTATAACATGTATGGTATTTGATTGTGTGCACACATTAATGGATGGTTAAGTGATTATGTGTTTTGAATAAGAAATCTGAAATATGATTTGAATTTTTTAAGGACTAATTCACCCCCTCTTAGTCAATTATGATTTGAACAAGTTATATGCTTTTACCCAAACATATTGATTTTAATAGCTTTGAAGGTTATCCTAATGAAGTACCACATGAAATTAGGATGAGGTTGCAAAGTTTCAAGGAAATAATGCTATAAGTGGAGATCAACATCTTATATTTTTCAAAATATAATGGATAACTATGAAATAGAGAATGAAGATGTTTATGTAAATTTATTCATACATACATTAGAATAATATTCTAGGGAATGTTACAATATGTTTCCTTCAAATTCCATAGATTCTTGGTTAGAAATGAATAATGCTTTTAGACTCCGATATGGTGATAAGAATGGACCTAGGTTTCTCTTATCAGAGTTTGAAAATATCAAAGAGAATCCAAATGAGTATGTGTAAGACTTTAATACTAGGTTTAATACAACCTTGGCTATATTGCATGCTAATCTAGGGCATAATGATGATTTTTGATTAATCAAGTACTTAGATGATTTTTATAAGATGTAAAATTATTACCTAAGGGATAAAATGCCTAGAACTATGAGGCAAGATTTTTCTATGGATGTCCAAATTGAGAATAATATCCAAGCAGTTGGGAAGCCTCCAAAGAGGGAAGGTGTAAATATAATTAATCTAAAGATGCCACATGCTAGTAAGGTAGTGGACCTAGATGAAGTGGTAAAATAGTTTTCTGGAGAAATCAATGAGATCTCATACAATATTTATAGAGAAGAGAAAGGATTCATTTCAAATCCACAATATTAACACCATTCCTAAGGAAAAATAGATTTGGGAATCATCCCAAAGGAGAGAACTAGGATGATGAAAGAGGAAAAGGACCCATGCCTTCAGGAAATAAGTAGTAGGCCTATAAAGAAAATTAAATAGTTCCTGATCCATTAAAAACAAGAGTTACATTGGTGGAAGAGGATCACATCATTGAGTGGTGTGATAAGTGTCTATCACCTCAACCTCTTTGTGAGCAATTTATAGAAGATGAAGACATCAATGATAAAGTTGGTTTTGAAGGTATATGCATGATTGAATTTACAAAAATCTAGTGCAAGGAGCTACTTTAACTGATCTATTATATGCTAGAACTATGGAGGAATTTTGGGCTTACAGAATTTAAGTATTCTCCCTCTCATCTATTGTTAATTATGATATAGATATGGACAAATCATTTGAAATTCCAAATCATGAATTTTAATATTTGAGAGATTTAATGATTAAGAAGTATAATGGATAAATCCCTTGTGAAGAGGATATGCAGTGTACTAATGAATGTTATGGTTTCTCAAGAAAAGGAGTATAACCTTGGGAGTAGAAAAGTCAAAGGACCTATTGTTGATCCTAAACAAAAATTCTTATCCTACCTAACATCCCCAAATATGTTCCCTTAAATATTATGCACAAGAAAGGTTGTATTACTTCTATAAAGCCAAGTAATTCATTAGGGAGTAAGAGATAAAATATGCGAAACAATCCCTTAAAGAATCACAACAATAGAAACTAATACACAAAAATATTACAGATCTCAAATTAAAGTGCGAATAAAAACAACACAACAAAAGAGACAATATTTAACGTGGTTCACCCATTTTGGGCTACATCCACCAAGGATCACTTGCTTAGATTTTATTACATGTCATCGCTCTCTTAATACAACACCCATATATGTTTGGATCTATGCTCTATAAAATCTACAAAATTCACACACAATTTAGACACATTTGCAATGTTACATCAAACCTACCATTTGCACAAAACCACCTAAGTAGACAAAATCTGCTTAAATAGTTTCATAATCTGTGGGTACCAAAACCATGGGCCAAAACCATCCCATAAACCTATGGGTCTAAATCCCCCCCATATGATAGGAACACATTTCCCAAAATATCGGGCACATTTCATGAACCCCGACAAGAATACATGAAGAGTGTACAGTCTTGAACACTTCCACACATGAAAATAGGCTCCAAAACATAACAAATTTTGCTTCTACTCAAGCAATAAAGAATAACATCCCATAATAGAAGACAATCACCACAGGCCTCTAATACAACCTTAACAAAGTATGCTATATGTGATATGGTACAAATTTTAAGTCGATAAAAATTACAGTCCCAATTGTGGAGTTATTAAGAATTCCTGAACATAGAAAAAGAGCATTTGAATACTTAGGGCTAAAGGATGACGTGGTTTAAAAAGAAAGAATCCCAAATAATGTGGTGACTCTACATGCCATAGCTGAAGTTGAAGTAAATGAAGAGCCAAAAACATGGAAGAAACCCCGAAGTATATTTAGGAACATCCTTAGTTGAATCCCAATTGGATGTGGATTCTTTCTTTACTACTTTGATTACTAATGGGAGAATTATTCATAATTGTATGTTTGATTTAGGAGATTCATTTAATATCATTCCTTTAGAGGTCATGAATGAGTCGGACATCAAGACAACAAAAATTTTAGAAGATGATATGATATGGATTCAAGAGAAGTACCTGTTTTTGGGTATACTAGAGGTCTAGTGGTGCAAAATTCTCCCTATCCAATAAAATATTTAACCATGAATATGGTTATAGTGGATTTCCCTCCTAAGTGGGGCATGCTACTATCAAGAAAATGCGATCTAAATGTGGGAGGAAGTTTTCATATGGACATGTCTTATGCCTCTATACCATTAGAAGGGAAGTTTTTCAAATTTCACAGAGAAGAGAAAATGATATATCTTATTGAGGATCACATGAATTCCTCTTATGAAGTATTGTTTGTTGATATAGATTTACGTAACTTCATAGGTTGTGCAAATTATAAAGATCATTGTATGGATGCTAATGCACATATTGAGGATGCAAATGTTCCTTGGACCATGATTTTTGATGGAGCATGTTCTAAATTTGGAAATGGAGCTGGAGTGGTTCTGAATTCTTCGAATGGTGAGTCATTTAGCTTTTATTTTAAGTTAAATTTTGAGTGCACCAATATGAAGCACTCTTGTTGGGACTGAAAATTTCTTAGAAGCATGGGATAAAATATCTCCTTGTAAAGGGAGATTCTAAATTGATAATCAAGCAGGTATGTAAGCTATATGTAACAAAAAATCAAAGATTAAAGTAGTATAGAAATGCAGTATGGGATCTCCTTGAGTTTTTTGATTCTTTTAATATTAAGTATCATGGGAGGATCCAAAACATGGCAAATGATAGGTTGGCAGTTCTAGCTTCACAATATGACAAAGAGGATTCATCTCTATACTATAAATTTGAAGTGGAAGTACTTGGTTAGACCTTCTATACCTAATAATATTCAACACTAGCAAGTATTTGATGATGATTCACACATTAAAAGATTTCTCAATTGCTAAGATGAGTTCAATAACTAGATTATTGATTTAGAGCCTATGATAGATGTATGTGAAGGGAAATAAGTTCTATTTGGAAAGAAAGTAATTCAAATGAAGACTAATGTAATCCCAAAGGGATTAGCCAGTCTAGAATATGGTTTTGACAATACTAATATAGTATTTTGTAAATCTGCTAATTTTCCAAGAGATGTTGTGGAGTGTAATCTAGGCTCCAACCAAGATCCTAGAAATGTATGGTTAGGTAGTAATCTAAGTAAAAAGGAAAGAGAGGCTTATGGCCAGTTATTAAGAAAATACAAGGATTTCCTTGCTTGGTCTTACTCTAAATTAAAATCCTATAGAGAGGATTTGTTTCAGCATGAGATACCATTAACACCTCACTCTAAGCCCTTTAGACAGAAGAAAAGACCAATCAATCCCCTCCTTGCAACCAAAATGCAAGAGGAATTGACCAAACTAAGAGATGGTGGGATAATACAACCCACTAGGTATTCTTCATGGGTAGCTAACTTAGTGCTAGTCAGAAAAAGAATGGTGATATAAGAATTTGTGTCAATTTTAGAAATATAAATAAAGCTTCACTTAAAGATAATTATCCCCTGCCTAATATGGATAATTTTCTACAAAAGGTGACTGGTTCAAAAATGTTATCTACCTTGGATGGCTTCTCTGGTTATAATCAGGTTGTGGTGAGATAATCGAGCAATACAAGACTACATTCACCACTCCTTGGGGTACTTATGTTTACATCAGGATGCCATTTGGGTTGATGAATGTTGGGGCTAATTTTCAAAGAGAAATGGACATTGCTTTTACAAGTTTTATAAACTAGTTCATTGTTGTATATCAGGATGACATCACTATGTTTTCCAAAAGAAGAGAAGATCACCAAATGCAATCATGAAGAATCCTGATCAAATGTAGGGAGTAAAAATTTCATTAAACCCCGAGAAATGTCATTTTGGTGTGTAAAAGCTAAGTTACTTGGACACATAGTTTCTCACCAAGGAGTCATGATTGATCCAAAATGAGTAGAAGTTATTGACCAAGTTCCTATCCCCTTTTCAAAGAAAGGTATTCAATATTTCTTTGGGAAGATTAATTTTTTGAGAAGGTTTATTTCTAATTTTTCTGAAATCACTTTTCCTATCACCAATATGCTAAAGAAAGATTAAGTGATCAAATGGGAAGAAGGGGTTGTTCAAGAATTCAAAGGAGTAAAAAGAACTCAAGATTGCCCTTGTATTAGCCAGTCCATATTATAAAAAATATTTTCAAATATTTTCATTTTCTTATGAATTTACTATTGCCTCTATGCTATTACAAAAGAATGAATAAGGCCATGAAAATCCTATTGCATTTTTAGCAAATATTTGCAAGGTTATGAGATGAAATATTCTGTCATGGAAAAGCAATCTTTTGCTTTGGTCAAAGAAACCAAAATATTCAGACCTTATATTCTAAGTTCAAAAATTATAGCATATGTGCCTCACATAATGGTAAAGGATATTTTTTCTTAGATGGAAATATCTAGTAAAAGGTGCATATGGGTTAACAAGATTCAAGAATATGACATGGACATATAAACTACCAAGCTTGTTTGAGGATTGGGCTTAGCAAGGTTGATGGCAGAGAGAAATTTACAAGTGGTAGAGATCCATAATGTTGAAGAATATGGGCCACACCCTCATCAAAAGGTGAGAAATTCAGTCTGGTATAAAGATATAGTTTATTATTTGATGAACTTGAATTGTCCTATGCACTTAGATAAGAATCAAAGGAGGACACTTAAGTTGGTTTCTCAGAAGTATATCTTGACTGATCATGGATTAGCTTGGAAGAATACAAAAGGAGTGTTACTTATGTATATTGATGAAGAAGAATCCCCCAAATAATTGCAGAAATTTCTTGGGGAGTATGTGGAAGGCGATAATTTTGGAAGAGTGTCTTCTAACAAGATTCTAAGGGTAGGATATTAGTGTCCATTATTTAATGATGATTCCTTGCTATTTAGAATATGGGAAAGTTGGCAACAATTTTCTGGAAGACTAAAAGCTTCGGAGCCTTAACTTTGTAGCATGTGTCGATAAAAGCATCATTTAAACAATGCTTTGCTTGGAATTTATTGGTGAAATATCATACTCTTCAAGTGTTGGTCATAAGTGGATATTGGTAGCCACTGATTACTTTACCAAATGGGTTGAAGCCATTCCCACTAGAAAGGAAACTCATCAAGTAGTCATGGACTTTATTTTCAATAATATAATCTACATATTTGGTGTGCCTACCAAGATAATTGCTGACAATTCCATGAGCTTTAGAGCTAAACCATTGGAAAAAATGTGCCATGAGTATGGTATAAATTTTTCTTATGCATCAAATTATAATCCACAAGGAAATGGCCAAGCAAAATCAAGCAACAAAAACCTGCTAAAGATCCTCAAAAGAACACTAGAGACCAATAAAAAGAAATGGGGTGAGAAAATCAAGTTTGCATTATGGTCATAAAAATTTACTACCGAGAGGGCTAGTGTAAAAATCCCTTTTGAGATGGTTTATGGAGTTCAAGCCATTTTTCCCCTGCACTTGCAAATTTCCTCATATCAGTTTATGAAAAAATTTGAAGATGGAGGAGAATGGTCTAATGGATTGGTTAATCAAGGATTAAAGCTTTAGAACTATAGATGATTGAGTTATGTTTACATCTTTCATAAGGAACCTAAAAATCAACACAATATGTTCCAAAATGCTCACAAAATCTAAAGCTTTAATGGCCCAAAAAAAACATGCAGCCCTATCGAAAAGTATAAAGTTGCAAAAATTAGTCAAAATGGACTTAGCTATTTTAAGAATAGAATATGTTCATACAGCCTTCAAAATATACTTCCCAAAAGCATTGGCCATTGGCATTTGAAAACCCATGGGAGACTAAGTTTAAAAGCATTAACAGTTCTATTTGAATATCCCTAAAGACGTCCATTTTTCCATCAAATTAAACATCAACAAGAAAGGGGCTATGTGGTAGTATATCAATGGTCCAAGTAAATGACATGTGGAAGAATTGCGACACTCTTCAAGTAATTTGGGTTCCACATACTTCAAGTCTGTGGAATGGATTGTATTTCATAAAGTGTTGAGTCCATACCATACTATGAAATCTGAAGGGTACATGAATATTTATCATTTGTATAAACTTTTCACCATCAAAAAGTCTGAATTTTGAGAAACGTGGAACCGTTTCTTTGGTTCAAATATTCCACGTCTACAAAATTCTTATTAAAAAATAAATTCTAAGTATTGTGGGACTTTTTGATTGGTTTATTCTTTGCATTCTGACAAGCCCAATAACTCAAAGTATTGTGGAACTTTTTGATTGGTTTATGCTTCACATTCGACAAGGCCAAAAACAATGTGTGTGGAGCCATTTCATTGGTTTATGCTTCATAAAATTGACAAGGTCTTTGTAAATAAAGGAAAAGTACAAAAATATGAAGCATTCCCGTTGGCTCGTATTTTTCTGGTGTTGTAAACTATTGTCAAATATTATAACAATACGAAGAGCGTGGAGCCTTCTCATTGGCTCAAGTTTCGCAAGGATCAGTTAGGGTCATCTAAAAGTTTGAATTGCAAAGTGCGTGGAGCCACTTCATTGGTTTAAGCTTCGTAGCGGTAGAAGAAGTTGAAGAAAGGAACAACATTGCAAGAGTCATGGAGATTTTATATTGGATCACATTTCGCGTATGTCGGTCAAGCTTATCAAGAAGTATGACACCATGCGGGGTGTGGAATGATCTTATTGGCTAGAGCTTCACACTTTGTCAGATGAGCTATAAAATGACTAAAATTGTGAAGTAACGTGGATATTTTCATTGTATCACATTTTATGAAGAGAAATTAGTTAAATAAGAGGAAAGTTTGAGTTGTGAATAAAACAAAGATATTTTTCATTAGCTTATGTTTTTGAAGTAGCTAAGTACAAAAAAAAAAATGTCTAGCACCATGAAGGAACGTGGAGCTTATTCATTGGCATGGTATTTTGTATTAGATAGTACAAATAAAATAAAATTACAACACTACAAAGAAAACATGGAGATTTTTCATTGGATTACATTTTACGAAGAACAATCAAGTGAAAAAATGGTGTAAGGAAGGTGAAGGAACGTGGAGTTTACTAATTGAATCAAATTTCAGAAAGTAACGTTTCTATGATAAAAGTCCCATAAGATAAAAATAAATGCAATGTGCATGTTGATAAAATCCAAATCTAATCAAAGGTTGTGACGTGTCACTCTCATGTACATCCTCACTTGCAAAAATCTTTAAATGGCCATAACTTTCGATCTAGATCTCAAAATCAAGAAAAAATTATCTCCTTGGAAAATTTTCCTCTAGATCTTCAAGTTTGAATCATCTAATTAAAAATTGATGATGTATTGAAGGAGAAAAAAGGAAATAACAACTCCATCTTCCATCTAAGTTTTGGAACAAAGTGAAAAGTGTATAAACACACCTGGTAGTATCAAATAATTTTTTTGCACATGGAAATAGCTCGACCCAATAGCCAATTAAGAACTAGCATATGGAAGATCCCAAAATACAAATACAAAATCAAATATTTGTAGTTAGAACATTCCCGCTTTGATCAAGATATTTTCTTTGCAAACAAGAGGGAATTGGATGACTATTTTGGGGGAAAATTAAATTGTAAGAATAAACCAAATTTGCAAACCAAATTTGTATAAATATGAGGACTTGTCTTCATATTAAAGGGGTTTTAGTTTCTTCTATTTCTAAAGAAAGGTAGAGATATTCAATTGTAAATATTGCATGTTTCCTCTGTGAAATGCATACTGATCTCAGTTTCCTTAGCTTATGTGTCAAGGTGGTTGCAATGTACAACCATTGACAATATTTGAGAGCATTCAATTGATGTTCCCTTGCTAAGAAATTTTAAAGAGCTGAATGAAATATGTTTGATTTTGAGTAAACATTTTGTCTTCTGGGTTTTGTTTTTTGAATTGTCCATTGAGTTATACTTTCTACTGCAGTCTTTTGTTTGTTACTTATATTTTTTTGTACACTAGATATATCCTTAATGGGTGTGATTTGGTCATTAGTTTGATATTGTGTTGTAAGAATTTACTTTACAATATTGGATTTAATTATAAAATCCTTACTCTAACCATTTTGTGCCAATAGATTTTTGTTAGCCTTTGAGTGTATCTTGGGTGTGTAAGAGTATGAGTAGTAAATACTTTGTTAGAATGATTTCACAAGGCTTATGTGAAGTGTATTAGAGATTATGCTTTGGGATTTTGCGTATATTAAGTGTTAATGAATGAAAATATTCCTGTTTAGAAACTATGAATGGTTAATTTAATTCTCTCGTGCTTTTCTGAACTATAAGTTTCTAATTATTAAATGCTTGACTACAAGGAATATGTCTACCTATAATCCCCCTCATTCAAAAAATTACACAAGTAATCCTACCCCATTTTATCTACCATTCATTTTTGTTGTTGCTTTATCTTTAAATATCATTGAGACTTCCCCTTAGTTGCAAATTCTACCATCTAGAGAATGCAAGAGCAATTGAATCCCATTGTCTTCAGTAACATGTATCTGGAAAAGTAAACATACATGCCATGTTTTTGTGACAACTCGTGACAATGATTTTTGTGTGCATTGGCCATGTTTATCTTGGATTGACCCACCATTTTCAAAAAAATTGAGGGAACAAAGATCCCATCTCTCCCATCGAGGTTACACTTGGTTCCTCTCACCCTAGTTTAAAGCAAGACCAAAAGTAGCGGGAAGAGGCCATATCCTTTGTATGTGACCCTCACTCATCCAAAGGAAGGAGTTAGACACCTCCTTGGCTATAAAATAATACATTATCTGGTCTACCACTATTTCCAAGTAATTTCCCCCTTCCTTAGATAGAGTTGTTGTCACTCTAACAAGGGGTGCAAATTTGAGGACCAAGACATTGCTTTCTCTTGTATGCCACTATTTACGGTGTTGTGCCCTATGTCTTGTTTGATCATTGATTGTATACTTTTGGCTACTTCAGCCCTAATTTTCTTGTGACATTGTGAGAAATGCGCCATATTTGAAACCCAATTTTTTTGGTCTACATTGTCTTTTTGCTTGTTATATTACATATTGTATTTAATATGCGTATTTTTATTGTTTTCACTAACACATGTTTCCAACCACTTTGTTTTCATGTGCCTTGGTTTGTACCATGAAAATTCCCTCCCTTGTAAGGTATCGATTTGAGATCATCTTCCGGTCATATCCTTTGGGATGTATTGTCCTAGTAAAATTACAATAACCTCAAATGAAGGGGACATACATTGGTGAATCATTCACCTGATTAAGAAGTACATAGTAACATTTCAGACATGCACCATACAAGAAGAGAGAAGTCTTCAGTTATAGAAATGAATAACAATATGACTTGGGTCATTAACATAACACAGATGCCATGACCAAGATACAGACACGAGCACCTAGAAGATCCTAACATTTCCTGGGCACCTAAGATTAGGGAGTAGTTATAGTTACTTTCGTAGATCATCATGGTTCATAATAGTCTATTCCACAGTATTCACAACACATGAATAATCCTTCATAATTAGAATGCATTCTATCTCATTTTTTCTTCTTTGTTTACTTGGATCAAACTTGATCGAACTAGAACAAAGCAAGATCACACCATCTGTAATGGTGTGTAAATTTTGGGAAACATTAAAGGGTGGAGAATAAACCTAGACCTTTCTCCCAAACACTTCTTTTTTCATGGCGTGAGATCACACCAAAAACTCGCACTTGGAATGAGATCACCCATAAAAACATATTTGGTGTGAGATCTCCTGAAAAACTTGACCTTCTACTTCATTTTCAAGACACTTTCTATCCTTTTCACTCATCACGGATCAATTACACATGTTCCTTTTACTTTTTCACATTTTTACACACTTTTTACATATTTAGATTAAAAAAATCATATAAACATATTTGAATACTCTTTTTCTTTTCTTTTTGCATGTCCAACCTTATGAGAAACAAAATTCAAAATCACAACACATAAAACACAAGTGACAATGTTAATATGTACAACGTGACACAACATATACACTTCACCCCTAGGGTCACTTCCTCTTTCTTACCTTCCACACTTCATTTTATCACTCCACACTTTTTCTTATCTCCACCGCACGCTTTCACCATCAAAATACATGGTTATCAAGTATGCATCTCTTATCTAATTAATGTTATCGAGTATTCACTCAAAAAAAATCAAAGTAGGGACAAATGTAGACACTAAATCATGCACTTGGATACATTTCTAGGTAATAATCACATGTACTACTATTCATATGATTCCTAAGTGAGAAAACTAGTAAGTGACATCTATCTTTTCCTCTTTTCTATCTTTCTTGTTTCCTCTTTGGTCTTACACACCCCACTACCTAATATGATATTCATTTCTTTATCTTTCTTGACTCTGGACACTAGCACCCAACTAGGAAACGAGCACTCTCATCCCCTCCGAGAGCCTTGACCTATTTTTATCTTTCTCGCTATTTGAGCCTCTTTTATCTTTTGGGCATCTTGTTTTCTTATGGGTTGACCTTTTAGTTGTCAATTACAAAATTCAAACAAGGGAATCATATAAATACAAAGCTATGTGATCATAATAAAGGACCAAGCTCTAAGCATCTACTAGCATCACCTAAGGTTGCATTAGAAGAACCTCTAAGAGCATAAAATCATCCATCTAGCTTCATTCAAGGGACAAGGTAATACAATTTTTCTACATACACACATAGGAGGGATATTTCATTTTTCCATACACACATCTATCTACATTGCTACATCTAGCAATCACTAGCTATCAAGTGCATCTTGCACAAGAATGTCGTAGGGAACGATTCAGCACACATAGAGAACTTCATGGAGTCTAAGATATAGTGCAATACTTTATTGTAAGTTATCTCTACTAGGTGATTTCCAGGGTAAATCCGAATCCCTTTTTGCATATTTTTATTTTCAGGATTTGATATGTTTTGGGGTTTTATAGGATATCATTTTTTTACAGGTTATAAGTGAATTCTCGTGGGGTTAGTGCAACATATAGGATACCAACAATGAAGGTTAGTGAACACCTTTCAACACAGGAAAAATTATATTCGCCATTTTCGTAGACATAGGCACCTAGTAGTAGACTTTGCACCTACTCTCTTTTGACCTAGTCTGACATGTTTGAAAATTCCATAATTTATCAAGCATATATGTAAAAATCCCTCCTCCTATTCAGGTAGTCTTCCATATAAACATACTTTGGGATCAAGGTGGAAATCAATTAAGTCTCTTATTCCCTCTCTCGCACTTAGGGTTTTAATTTCCATTTGCTTATTGTTTGTGTAAAATATGTTCTTCATTAGTTATTTATTAGATGTGACTAAAATATCCTAAGGTTTTAACATTATCACATTTATTAATTCTTATTTTTTAAAATCAATTACCTACTTTACTCTTACTTGTAATTGTCTTAGGAATCCATTTTTGTAATCACAACAAGCCATCTATTGTGTTGTCTTTATTATGTTTACAACTTTTCTAATATTATCTTTTTTTCCTTTTTATTTTTGAAAACCTTTCTAAGGCCTTCTTAAATTCTAAACATTTTTACTTCATCTCCCATCTTGTAGTATTACATACTTGTATTACCTACCTACTACTCCATTTTTGGAGGAATTGACACCATGTTCTTTTTTAACATAAACATCTTAAAAATATGTGTATATTATCTATAATTTTTCACCGGAATCCTCTAATAAACATGTATTTTGTATAATTAAATGACTAAAAATATTATATAAATTTTTAGTTAAATACCCATCTATAGATTTTTTAGCCAATAGTCTACAATTGTAGCTTACTCTATGTATAGGCTACAATTTTTTTCAACTTCGCTTCATTCTCGTACATACTTGTATCTAGCCTTGGTTCTATTACAATAATAATATAAACCTTGAAAACCATATTCTTAGTTGTTCTAGAAGCTACAACCAAAATATTTAATAACTATCACTATATATGAGGTAGAAATATCTTAATCATAGGAATTCTATTCTTAATAGCTTCATCTTTAATGAAATAATTCAGCTTCACCTCTAGCCATCTCTCCACATCTATTGGTTTTAATAATAAATTCAAATTTTTAGTCCTAATGAATAGAATCATTTTTATTAGTGGTCCCTGAAATATCTCATTTAGACATGATAAGGTTGTAGTATAAGGATTTTACTAAATTGATTCATTTGAAGACCTTTGTAGACACCAAACATCTATACTCCCTCATCTTCACTTAATTATCCAATCACATTCGTAATATATCACTAAATTCTTATTTAATTAATTAAATATTTATTTATCTACACAAATATCATATTTAAGGATATTTTAATCCACTTAAGTTTATTTATTCTCTAAAAACTATTTAAAATCACCTCTAATTCCCTTATCCTGACACACCTATTATAGGCACTTACACACTCACCATTATCTTAACAAAATCATATTTATTTCTCATCATTATCACAATAATCTTATATTTGTACGTTTGATAAATCTTAATCAAACCACCTAATGTCTATCCTAAACAAACTAAAGCTAAATTAGATGATATCTAACTAATTACATCCCTTCCTTGACACGTTCTCAATCACCTCACATCATCTCCCTCAAAAACATGAACAAAAATCTTGAATTAGCAAGAAGTTCCAACTATTTGCTAACCTAAGCCAAACAGACCGAAATCACCTATGATTTCGAAATCACCAATGATTATTTAAACCCATTTTCCAGTCTCTTTTCAGGATCATCTTCTCATATTTTTGATCTTGAATTCTTCAATCGATGTCATCACTATTGCATTGCATTAATGTCAACACATTGTAATCCAACACTGGAATTTACATCCATCAAGAAACTTTGGTAATCATTTTAGAGCCCATCAGGATCAACGAATCACTACTCAACTGCAAGTTCCATCAGCTTCATTCATCATCTCTAAATCAAGGTCAATTATTCATTTTACACTTTCCATTTACATATTCAGGTATATTATCTACTAATTTCTTCATTTCATATTATAATCTAAATCCTTAGAACATCATATCATCAAATTATTGGTTATATATCACATTTATCAGATTGTTTATCATCCTCTAGAATTGTCTATGATTCCTTTCCACTTTGTTTCCTATAGCATTAATCATATTTTCATTTATCAATTGTGTTTTATCTCTTGGCTACTAACATATTATCAAGAATGGCTTGTTTAGATGGCACTAGGTGGTCAAGGCCATGAAATAACTAGCATTAATTATTTACCTATTATTCATCATCCCTTACATTAGGAACAATAAAATGTTCTCGCATGACCTTGAGTTTTGCACTATCCATTACGGCCCATTGGATTAACTACAAACCATTTTTGAGTCCACTCAGAGGATTCGTGATGCCACAGATGAGTTTTGGGATGCCTATTTTGAGGTCTTACATATTTGTGTAGATTTGGCCTAGTTTGAGTATCAATATGAAGCTGAACTAGAGGAATTGAGCTCTAAGATTGAATCAAGATTTAAACCAACTCAAAAACTCACTTGTGATTCCGATTGTGACACAAAGAGAAGAGGAACTAGAGTACATTTATAACTTCTTTGAGGAAGACTATAGTGACTACGAGAATTCGATAATCCTGAAGACCTTGAGTATATTGGAGAGGAGGATTCACCTTCATCCGAAAATCTGAAATTGATTTAGACTCAATTTTAACCATAGATCATATATCCCATATTTCATTATCAAATACATGTTTGTAATAAAATATGAATTTGTCAGAACATTTATTATTTATCCATCATATATCTTGGTTTGTTTCCAAAATCACTTGATTTTATAAACAATAGGTTTACATCCTTACAAGGAATTCCTTTGACTTCTAGGGACTGGCCTTTTCTAGGAAATCCACTTAATATCTTTACTAATAAATATCTTGTGTAGTGTCTGTGATTGCATCTTTATTTGAAGGATATGATATGATATTATTTCTTACATGGGGTACAACAACCAAACATCATCCATCTATATCTGTGGTTATCTCTAAACTCGCCATACTGAGGTTAGGTGAGTTTTATTCTCTTTCTTATTAGGTTAAGTTGAAGAGGTGAAATTCATTCTTAACATCTGTCATCTCTCGGTGGGACCTTGTCCCTTGTATTTTTGTTTCAGTTTCACCAATAAAATATCATCTTTTTATTTTTTGATTCTATGTTTGATAATCTCCTTCAATTTATCTAATCACCTATGATTTGGCAAATCGAAAGCAATTTCCTTGAGTGTTTTTTATTGCTTTAAAGTTTTCTTTTATTCCTTGTTTGTTGCTTTGTTGTTTTCTATTTTTCCTAACATGTTTGCAAGTTTCTATTTCTAGGGAAGCTCATTTTCTGGATTGTTTGCTTAAATTTTTATAAAAATATATATAAGATCATTTAATGGTGAGTCCAAAAACTTTCCTTTCTGTTTCTAGTATTGCATTTTGATTGATTGTCTTCATTGAAAAAAAAATCGATTTAGGTTTTAAAATGAATCATTCATCCTTCTTGTTTCACATAGAATTAATTAGGAAGGTAATCTGTTGCATTCACTTTTATTTCTCCCACACACAACCAAACCACTTAAATAGAAAATGAATTTAAAATAATTCCCACCCAGGTGGATACCTACTTGGATTTGATCTCTAAGAGGAGAATCTGACTCGGTGTTACGGCCGAGTATAATCACTTGTATGTCGGTATTTATTGGGAAAGATCTCGACACCCTTATCACTACTGAGGATCTGTGAAGTGAGGGGTAGGCCCTAATACCATGCCTATATCAGCAACATTACAGAGTCGAGTGTCGCGTATCTTTGGGTATATCGAGGAATTTGTCCTTAAACACACCTGAAACCATCCCTAGCTTATCAATTCCTAGGACCTTCGTTAATCATGTTACACATTTCACTCTTTTTAATTAAGTCAAGAAAATCTAAAAATCCATTTTCCTTTTGTTTATAAGTCACCCTTTTAGTAATTTTCATTTTTAAGGTTATTTTTTTGTTTTTGTGTTTGTTTATAATGGTAAAAATAAGACAACAAGCCCACAATAAAACTTCAAAAACATATCTCAACCACTATACAAACACTTCTACCAATAAATGCCCCTATTTACTCCTTTATCTACCCCGTTGTATACACATTTATCCACTACTCTATTTACCACATTATTTACCACTCCATTACAAAAAAACCCATTCCATCAACCAATTGCATCTACTCCTCTAACTAATGCTCAACTAGCTTGGAATAAAATAAAGGAACAATATAATGAAGAAATGAGACAACATCTCCTAAATTATTCATGTAAGTTTTGTAGGAAATAATTTAATACATATAAACATGAAGAAACTAAATAACCATACTCCCCCATCTCCCAATCATAATCTTTTGAACCCGATTTATGCAAAAGAGGAGATCTTGTTTTCAAAGAAATGTTAGATTCAAACCTTATTTCTCTTAATGCCTATCTAGAAGCTAGGGTTGTTCAACTCTAGCTATTCACCTATGAACCATCCTGAAAATTTCTAAATCTTTTATATAATTCCAATAAAAGAATTTGAACATGAACCAACTTCGAATATCCCCGATCCCTTATCTAGTTCTTCACTCCCCATTGATTCAAACCAACAATCTGAATCTGAACCACCACCATATGTCCCTGATCCTTCATCTGGGATTTCACGTCTTATTGATCCAAATTATCAAACTTTCATTCAACAAATACATTCATATCCACCTTTAAGTCAACCCGAAATGTCAGAATTTGTGTCTTCTATTCCTATTTTTAGCCTTCATATGGTTTCCTCTCAAGACATGACTTCATAACAACAAACATCCTCACCCGAGCCTTCTACTAGTTCAACACCTTCGTAAAACAATACTAGTGCTTCATTATCTACCTCTCCAAGTATCCTTAGTTACCCAAACACCTCCAATGAGTTCTGTTGCTTCTTATACTATTGTATCTCAACCAGTTAGTAGTATTCAGAATATCACTATAACCATTCTGACATCTAGTCCTTTAAACAATACTAGTGATATCTCGATCACTCACCTTGTTTCACAATACATACCACAATATGCTCTTACTCAAAATATTCCACAACAAACATCATCTTCTGCTACCTTAGCTATCCTCTTTCAACAACCACCACCTTATTCACAACCTTTTACTACCACATCCATTCCAAATCCTTATCAATATATTCAATCATCATAACCATTAGTGTCTCAACCAACTTATGGTATGCCATCACAATAGAACATCCCATAAATAAACATCCCTTAAAAATTGAACATTCCTTCCCAACAATATATTCCACAATAAAACATCCCTTCACAATAGAGCATTCCTTCTCAACAATATATCCCTCAACAAAATATTCGATATCAACAATATGTCCCCAAACAAAACATTCCTCTAGATGTACTCACAACCTAGCTAGTTTTCATTTCATCCTGGCTCATCCTTGCAACAACCATCACAAAATAATCCCTTTCAAGCCCTCATGAGTTGTATGTCCAGTCTTGAAGTTGCTTCATCTGCACTAAAAAATGTGCTCTCTTACGATCAAATCTACAATGAACTTATCCACCCCTCAGTCTTATATAAAGCATATGCACCTCATTGGGAACTTTCTAAATTTATCAAATTATTTAGCAAGAAATATCCTCAACATAATATTCATGCCTTTTTCCATGCCTGTTATCTAATAACCCATGACCAATATCTCATGTTGATAAATTTTCCCATGTCCCTCGCCAGTCCTACTTTGGACTAGTACAATAGCATTCCACAATAATCCCTTTTCTCCTTCACACAAATCACACAATTGTTCTTGGAACACTTTTCTATAAACGTATCCCACAAATTCACCATCAATGACCTTTATTCTATCAAACAATTTTAGGATGAATCCATTGCTGATTTCATTTCCCATTGAGGGGTATAATCATTCAATTATCCTTTTCGCTACCCCAAGCTAAATTGATTGAGGTTTTTGGTCAATCTTATACCAAACTTATTTCATCAACATTACAAATTCAATCATTCTAGACTTTTGACGAATATTTTACCATGGCCCATAAGTTGGAACTACGAGCTCTAGAAGATGGTCATGTTAAGCTTCATCCTAAGAAACCATGAACTGATTTTCCATCTAAGTCATCCTCTAGTCCCAATAAATCCAAATCAGTTGCTAATGCCATAGTAGTCAAATCCACTCCCAAAGAAAATCCCACTACTAAACGTTCTCATCCACAACGTAATTACACACCAATAAGAGAGACTTATAGCGCAGTATTTGATAAGTTACTCATTATAAATATGATAAATATCCCACCTATCCAACCCATCGATACATCTGTATCTAATCCCTCTTGGTATTGAGATAATGACTATTGTAAATAACATAGGGTCAAAGGACATGATATTGAAATGTTTTGTACATTTTGCAATGTTCTTCAAGACTTGATTGACAAGGGTGAACTTCATTTGGATAATCTAAATGCACCTCCAAATCAAAACCTTGACATATTCAAGCATCCCTTTCCAAATCATCCCCATCTACTAACCAACCACAAACAAATTTTGTTCATTCTCACCACACGATTAACACCATTACTAAAACATTACCTATTCCTAAATCAACATCCACATCTACTGAATAAATAACCATACCTACTAAAAAAACATCCACATCCACACAACCAATAATAATACCTTATGATTCTAAACATGTATCTACCCAATCTCCGTGTGTAAAAATACTACTGAAACTATTTTCCATCCTTGTCACCTATCACTACTGAATCTATATCTATGTCTACACCACAGTTATCAAATATAACTATGGTACCTATTGAAACATTCATGACACAACCACCTCCACCTAAACTAACCATGAGCCATATTCATCCCCCAAAAAAACAATATAAAACCTACGAAACCCATAAATCATATAGATCTCATTAACCGCATCCTTCAAACTCCCCTTCATTCATCAACATCTAGCATCTACGTCCATACCTACCTCATCCAAAACCACGAGAGGACCACACAAACAAGGCATTGTCAAAATTTTCAATATTCCTTATAATTATCCCGATTAACATTGATTCAAGGTCCTTGTCCTTTCTTTCCACCTCCACCTAGAAGTGTCATATCAAGTCTTAATAATCATCATGTTGTTCCATGTCCAAGAAATCCTTATCAATCCTCCCCACTAGGTCCTCGTCCTCCATTTACTATATTATCTAGGCCATATCAACAAAAAAAAATTCAACAACCTACAATCAATGTCTTATTTCCTTTAGAACATAAGATACCTAAAAATCCATCCAAATCAGTACCCAAAGGGTGTTACACAATCATTCTAGATGACCTCCTTCAAAAATCACTCATAAAATTACTACCACCAAGACCATTGGATCCGCAAGGGTGGAAGCCCACTTGGTATGATTTCAACCTCCTGTTTGATTACCATAGAGCACAAGGCCATTCCATTGATAGTTGTAAAACCTTCCACTTGATTAAATAGAAGCCGTAAAATCTAACTTCCTTTACGGTGAATCACATACAATATCAACATCGAGTCATTTTCAACCTTCCTTCCTTCTCGAATCACATGCATCAACATCGTCTTCACCCTTGTCTAAATCCAAGGAACCCATGTCTCAAACTCCTTCGCATTAGGTTGATGTCGTACATATCACTACCCATTCATAGAACTATGAAAAAGACTCACCTAAGCTTAAGATAGGTAAAAATTTTGTAGTTATACCACACCACCAAAAACACGCCCTCCATTAGATAAACCCGAGCTATCTATCCGCGTAACTCCGAAACACCTACTCAAACAATTTCACCCAAGAATAAGGTTTCAATCCTTGCCACACCACCTTCACCATCAACTATAATGAAAAAAGTGGTCATTAAACAATTACACAAAGCTCATGTTAAAATATCATTATATGAAATGATACAAACATCACCTCTTCATAAACAAGCCATGATTGAAACCCTACGATCAATCAAAGTAACTTCGATGATCCATCATATTTTACAAACTTTTTAGGATCTCTCAAAGCATCTTCCACTATATCATTCGAACCATCCGAAATACCTTCTCTTAAACCAAGAAGATCATGACTTACCACTTTTCATCATCAACCCAAATTAATGATGTCCATATCAAAAGGGTAATGATTGATAGTTGTGCCACTATTAACATTATATCCTCCCTCAATTTCAATTAAATTAAACTACCCAACACTGTTATCACTCAAACTACAATCCGATTATGATCCTTCAATGACAATACCACACACTCATGTTAGGCACCGTCATTCTACCACTTAAAGTCGGTGTTAAAATTCTCCCAGAACTCTTCTACATCATATAAGGAGAATTTAAATATAATATGTTATTAGGATGTCCATGGATACACACCATGCATTTCCTTCTGTCAAGTCTTCATTTTTGTCTTAAATATGAACGTGAAGGTTAGACATTCACCATTCTCATAGATCCTAATCCTTTCGCTTATTGTTACATGATGTATCATCCAAACAACGTAATTATTCCTAAGTCCACATCTTAATCATCTGATGAAGCACATATTAGCAATTTCATACCTTCTTCTAAAATACCAGATGATTTCTCCCTCAATGATGTTGTACAATGCCTGACATTAGGGGAATAATGTCTCCTCATGTTTAACCATATTCCTTCACCTAAGACTTATGGTCGTCCTGAAAAAAAACCCACATATGACCCTAATGTAGGAGAAGTTATCTCTTACGGCCCTGCTTATCTCAAAACAAATATTGTTTCTATGGGGGAATTGATTATCCTTCATCCCATACAACTGATCAACACCATGCCATGCCTTTTACATCAGATTTTAAATCTTTAGATAATCCAAATTTTTCTCACATGTATCTTCATCATTGTGAGTGGAGAGGTTTTGGCCTTAGCCATTACGAAAAGGGAATACATGATATGATTATCCAATGTTACCTTAAAACTTATGAAAAATATGCTTTAGGTTATCGTAATCCTAAGTTCAAGCATTCAAGGCCACTACATCCAAACCTCGCTAAATCTATCCTCATTACTCGAATTAGAACAAACATTACCCACAACTCTTGAATATCCCATGGATGTAGATGACATTGTATCCATCCCATCTAAATTTTTTTATTATTCAATACTATATCCTTAGAACCCCTCACCTATCAGTCTAACCATGCCATTAAACAACTTCCTGTTATTTGGCCAGAAATGGTCAAAGAAGACTCACCTATCATAGATATCCTTCAATGCAATGATGAAAAATACATCCTTTTCCATATGGGAGACGAGGATCACTTATTTCAAATATACCTACCATATGATACATCAAATATTCTAAATGATTCTACTATTTATGTCAAGTTGGGAACCCCTTAGATCCTCACATAGTTAAAGTTGGACAGTCATTGAGTCCATAGGAACTGGATGACTTCACTACATTTTTATCAAAATGCTATCAAGCCTTCACCTAGTCATATAGCAATACACTTGGAATTGATGCTAAAATTTTCATACATAATATTGTCACATATCCAAATGCTAAGTTCATTAATAAAAACTCACAAAATGTAACCACGCATAGCTCTCCTTGTAAGATAAGATTTATAACGCCTTTTATCGTAAAATTTCATTATACCTATTGACTATCCAAAATGGATTTCTAACATCGTTCCCATAACCAAAGCTTCGGGAATGTTATGTATCTGCAAAAACTTTAGGGATCTCAATATTTCTTGTCCTAAAGATGATTTACCCTCCCAAACATAGATCAGCTCGTTGAGCTGATAGCTAGCCATGAAATGATTTCCCTCATTGATGGTTTTTCTAGTTATAATAAAATTCTTATCACCACAGATGAACAACATAAAACCTATTTCATTACACCTTAGGGAACCTTCTTCTACTTTTTCATACCATTTGGCCTTAAAAATGCAATAGCTACTCGTATAAGTATTTATACATTGTTTCTAGGCTCTTCCATTTATGCTACCTTTTATCACCCCGACTCCTTTTTCTTTTGGAGTTCTTATGTGGTTTTGTTGGGACTGAATTTTTCCTAAGTATGGAACTAAACATAGAGGGTATTCACTTGTCCCTTTGGCGTATTTTGGAGAAGGAACAAATCATCTGGAACCTTCAAGAAACGAGAATCCTCCATGTGGCTAAAGCCCAACCAAGTAGCCCCAAGCAGGTTGAAAAGTTAAAAGATAAACTAGAGAAGTGCGCAAGTCTCCACGTGTCACCCAAAGCAACTTCAAAAGGAGAAAAAAGGATAAGCCTTCGGAAATGTATAGTCTCCACATATTATACAAGGAAACTTCCACCATCCAAGGAACCAATTAAAGAAGCAAAGGGCTCAAGGTTTGGTAGAGTGAATGTGATCTCGGGTCCTAAAACATGCAGTTGAGATCTACTCTAAAGTTCAAAGATCTCGTAGGTAAGAACTAAATGTGGGAAGTGGAAATCTTAATGGAGGCACGTTGAAACTAGATCCACGAGGTCTATATAATAATTTTCTTGTGCCAGTAGAAAAGGAGGAGAAAATGATAGAAAGAAGCTCCAAATATCTGTAGGATTAATTTTTGTTCAATCTATTGTGTTAACTAGCCATTTTGGGATTATGTACTATTTTCTCTACTAATAACACTTATTTCTCTATGCACTAAATGTTCACAATCTTCTGTGTCCTCTATCTCTTCATGTTTACTTTTTTCAGTTTTAGATTAATGTTTTAATATCTATCGTGTTACACACCCTTAGATCTTTTACATAAATATATTCATTCACTCATGGTTATGCTTTAGTTTCATCTGGCATTTGATAATTTGAGATATATCTAGAATAGTTGATCATGCTAAAATATCTTCAATTTATATACTAGATATTTAAATAATATCTCTACACTCTTTCCTAAAGTTCAGCAGCATCACCTCGTATAGGTTTTATTTTATCTCTAACCCATTATCTCAACCCAAATCAGATAAGAGCCAACTTATATAAAATCTAGAGGTTATCTTAAGGGTCAAGTCCCAGATCTCTAAAATTTCCCATAACTTTGGAGATTCTTCTACAAATATTGTCATCAATAGCTAGTTATCAATGTACCATGACCTACATCTTTCAATACCTCATTCACAAAACAATAAATATTATGTTGATGGCCTTTTAGTAAAATATAAACAACACAAATATCATCTTGACGTTCTTGAATCCATCTTCACTCATCTCATTAAATATTGTCTTTGTCTCAATCCCGTAAAATGCATTTTTGGTGTCCTCACCGGAATGTTTTTAGGATTCATCATATCTATCCATAGTATTGAAGTTGACCTAGAAAAATTTAATTCCATCAATAAAATGCCTCTACCATCTAATCTTACGTAATTGTGTAGTATTAATGGTAAATTACACCATTCGACATTTTATATCATAACTTTCTTATCGTTGTCAACCATTTCATCATATTCTTCGCAAGGACATAGAATTTCACTGCGATTCTAATTATTAGAAATATTTTGATTAAATTAAATAATATATTTTATTACCACCTGTTCTTACTCTATCTCGTGAAGGTGAGCCATTTTAACCATACATATACTGCTCGTTTGAACATGCTCTTGGAGCCATGCTTTCTCACCATGATAATCAAGGTCGAGAACTAGTTATATATTATATCAACCACACACTACATGAATATGAAACCTGGTACAATTACTTGAAAAGCTATGTTGTGCTTTATACTTCGCTACTTCCAAGTTGCATTATTATCTTATTAATAAAAATGTATGTTGTCACTAGCTTCAATCCCCTAAAAACTATACACTCTAAACCATATCATAGTGATCATATCACCTAGTGGCTTACGCTTATAACTAATTTTGACCTATAATTCATATCATAAAAATATATTAAGGGCCAAGCCATTGCATACCAGCTTCTTTAATGCTCCTAATCAAATTCCTCATGAATAGTTCCCTAATAAATCCATCAAGTAGTATTAACGAATATGAATTCATCCCTATCAAGATGACTCTCTTCTTTGATGGTTCTAAATTCCAGAAGGGGGAGGAGTTGGTGTTGTTATCATACCTCCTTGGGGCATTCCTATTCCATTATCATTCAAACTTAATTTCAAATGCACTAATAATATGGCAGAATATGAGGCTTTAATCATGGGCCTTATGACCGCTATTCTCCTAGGTGTTCACATCTTAGACATCTATGAAGATTCATAACTTGTTATCGCTTAAAGGAGAATATCAGTGTAAAAATGAAATTTTACAAAAATATAAAGCCAACGTTGACTTTCTCCTCAACTTTTTGACCATTACACTATCCAAACCATCCCACGATCTTCTAATAAGTTTGCAGATACAATGGCATCTTTAGGATCCCTCATCCCATTAGAAATAGAAGAGTCAAAAGACAAAACTAAAGTATCCATCATTGTTCAGTGATTGGATCACCCTTCACATCAAAATGAACTTCCTCCTATCAAATTCATCGACGATAACCTAAATGATTTATGATATACCCGTATATATGATTATCTTCCAATAAAAATTTTGACCAACTTATCATGTAACACTAAAAGATCATTTCTTCAAGGCACTACTCGCTTTATTATCAAAGGTGATATCCTTTACAAACATATTTTAAATGGTTCCTATTAAGGTTCCTTAAATCACATGAGTCAACTAAGGTAATTGAAGAAGTTTGTGATGGATTTTGTGGAGGACATTTCAATGAAAACTTCATTGCTAAACGTGTCGTATGGTTAGGGTATTACTGGCCTACTATTACCAAATATTTTTGTGAATATGTCAAGAAATGAGTTAAATGTCAACTTTATTCAGACCTCATCCATGTCCCAAGCCAAGCATTACAACCCACTTAGGACATATGGCCTTTCTCTAAGTAGGGGTTAGACCTTATTGGTGCTATTAATCCTAAATCATCTCAACAAAATCATTCCATTATCACAACCACTAAGTACTTCACTAAATGGGTTGAAGCTATTCCTTTAACATCCACTAATTCAAGACCTATTATCAATTTCATATATCAAAACATTATATGTCATTTCAACATCCCATATAAACTTATCACAGATAATGGAAAATCCTTTAAAAATAAAGTTTAAAATCTCTACGATACCTTCAACATCAAACTCAATTTTTCATCACCATATTATCCTCAAATAAATAGACACACTAAATCCTCTAATAAGACAATCAACAAAATCCTTAGAAAAATCAGAATGATGCCAAAAGGAATTGGCATATGCAAATCCCATTTTCTATTTGTGTTTATCAAACTAGTATTTGTACTCCTATAGAGCTACACATTATTCACTCATCTACTACTCCGAAGATATCTTAGCCCTTGAAATTCAAATTCATTCACTCCATGTATCCCTTAAATACTTTATCCCTAATTAAGAATATTGATAATACCATTTAGGACAACTTGAACTATAAGATGAAAAATTTCTAATGGCCCTTGAACACCATCAAGTTTATCAAGAATGTATTAAACGAGCATATAAAAAACATATCAAAGAATTTGATTTTAAAATTGGTGATCTAGTGCTTAAAGAAAATCAAAATGTCACTCAATTAGAATGAAGTACACATTGAAATGTTTCCCCTAATTAGATTGGTCCATATGTCATCAATCACAAATATGGGTCGAGAGCATATCATCTCACTTACCTTGATGGTGAACCTGAAAATGAACCTTAGAATGCCTTGCACTTGCGGTCATTTTACTATTAAATGATTGATCATCATGACAATATTTATATTTAAAACTCTGTCATTCCATCATATCATCCATCTTGTCATAGTAATGATTTGAAAGCATGTGGTTATCCATCATTACACTCACCTATAAATTAAAAATACATGACATAGGGTACAAATGTGTAGATCATATATGCATATTTTCCCCTCCTTGAATAGATGATTAGGGTTTTTCCCTTATCTCAAAATATATGTATCAAAATTATTTGGATGCATTTCTCAAAAGTCAAAAATAAATGATAGACTGATCCTTTAAAGGACAGTTATCCATCAAAATTATAGACTGATCCACAAAGGATGAATATCTATAAAAATCAAAAGTAGACTCATCCCTTGAAGGAAAAATACCAGTCAAAATGTATACCATACCCTCAAAGGATGGATACCCATAAAAAGTCTTCTTACATTACTCACCTTCAAAATAAATACATCAATATAAAATGCATCTAGGAAAGATTCCCGCATTGATCAACTTTCCTCTCACAATAAACTTCCCTCATTGGTTAGTTTTCTTAAAAACGAAAAATTCTAGAGTTGAGAAGCATTTCTTTATAAGTATGTGAAAAAGGAGAGCCTTTTTCTATCTTGACCTACACATGTTCAAACTCCCTTTCATGTCCTAAAAAGTAAACATTCATTTAATCCCACATTTTATTAAGTGTTGTGTAACTACCCATTGATGATCTTATTTAACATTCATTAAGGTTGCTAGTGTAATGTGATCAAGATTTCAAAACCCATTGAGTATGTATCAAATATGTTGGTTCTCAAATTAGTCTCGCCCCATTTTTCATTGAAATTCCTCGGTTTGGCCTGGCCTCTGTTATGTTTGTTGTCTCCCCATATTGGTGATTGAAGAATTTGTCCTCCATTTGGTTGTGATGACCAGTCCCTTCCTAGGTCGATGATCACTTAAAAGGTCCAAAATTTGTTTTTCATTTCTTTATCCATATGAAGGAGTTCAGAATTGGGCGTAAAACTCGGTTGTTCCTTTCCTTTTGTTTTCTGCAGTCATGTTTTGTTGACCCCCGTAATTTTTGTCCCAAATACCTAAGAAAATTTAATTGGATGTAGCTCTGAGGATCATATTTGAGCCTTATAACATTTGCAAATTCTTTGTCCTTGAAGAAAGATTCATCTCCGGATCAAATGGAAATTTTCCTGCATTTTACAAATTGACTGGATTGTATTTTTCCCTGCTCAAATTTACTTCTTAACATTAAAGGAAATGTGGCCCTTTCTAGTTGGATATGGCTTAATGGGGCACTCTAAAAACATTAAGCCTCACTTCAACCAAAAACTTATCCACGTGAAGCAACGACGCTCATTTGAAAATTTACCTTTTGGTTTGGCTTTGGAGTTGCGCCAGGGGGGATACATGAAGGTTTGCGCTACTTTGCCAAGACTTAGACAAATGTTTCATGCAACAAGATAGTTTTGGAAAACCATGGACAAGTGGTGGGTTAGGCTCATTTAAGGATTCACCTCGTGGGTACCACCTTAACAATTGTGACAGGGAGACATGTGGAGGCTTCCACCAAATCCGCTTTATACTTAAACTTTTCCAAGCAATTTTATAACACCTGGGACATGTGGTGAGCCCACACTTGTTCAGGGTCTCCGCTCTTGGGAACCATCTTGAGGTTGTGCCATGAAGACACGTGGAGGCTTCTGTTGGGTCTTCCCATACTTATACTTTTCAAGAAAATTTCTAAATTCCTGGGACATATGGAAGGACCACACCTATTTGGGGACTGGCCCCTATGTTTTATTTTCAAGAAGTTCTCGAAGGAAAATTGGAGGCTTTCACTCACTCAGTCCTTTGTTTGGACATTTCAACAGCCAAAGGAAATGTCTCGCACCCTAGACACATGGCTCCTTCCACTAAACCTTCAAATTTTTAACAGACTCTTCTAGACTGAGACACGCGTTGAGCCCGTGCTTATTTGGGGTCTCTACTTTTTAGGATAATCTCAAAATGTGCCATTAAGACACATGGAGGATTCCACTAGCTCCTTTTTTCACCGAGAATTTTCAAAGGCCAAAAGGCATTTTTCTTGGGCCCAGGTACGTGGAAGGCTTACACTTGTTTGGGACTTGCCTCTATGCTTCTCCTTTGCAGTTACGCCAAGGAAACATGTGGATGGCTGTGATATAAAGTGGAAAAGGGGTAGAATCAATGGTTGTTGTGCATTTCACTATTTTTCTACCATTTTTACTCCAAGACTCCTAGAGACACAAATACACACTATTTTTCATCGTTCTTTGATGAAATTCTTCCTCGTCTCTATCTGTAAGGTGCCTTTGAATGGATTAAAACTTAATTATGAGTCCAAGGATTGTTAAGGTCGATATTTTTAAGTTGGAGTTGCTCAGTACTTGCAAAAAATGGGAATTACCAGAGGAGATGGATGTGGGAAGAATTGTAGATGAAAGAGAGGGAAAAGGGATAAAATGATGAAAGTGTAGGTGAAAAGATGAAAAGGTGTTGCCTCAAGAGTGAAAAAGATTACCTGTCATGTCCACTATGTAAAGTCTCCAGAAAATGATTAAAAAGGGGATTTCTCGCATGAAAGAATCAGAATGATTAAAAGGACTCTTGAAAAGTTGTGGCATAACATCCTAGTCATTAGTTAAAGGCCCAAGAAATGTGATCAGTTCACAATTGGTCCACCTGAAGATTTTGGATTTGAATTTGTTAAACGTTGTTGCCTAAAACAAATTAGTAACAAGCAAAGGTCCCTCAAATATTCTTCTCTTTTGGGGGGAAAATTGAGTGAGTAAAATGTATAAATGCAATGAGAATACTCTTACAAATGGTCGAGTTTGAATTCTTAAGAGAAAATTTGAGAAAGTTGTCTTCGTGAGAGACCAAAGCCGAGATAACCTGTTATTTTCTTTTATGTTATATTTTCTATCATGTCAAGTTTGTTGCATATGTATAGCCATTGATGAGCACTGAGATTTCTTTGGAAGCTTTCCCCTACTTGATGAATCTAAGCAATTTTGAAATTAATTTGTGTCCAATCTCTAGCAATTTGTGTCTACTTTGTTTCAAAATGTTTGCAAATAGTTTCTTTCATTCCTATTGCAATCTTACATTGAAATTTTTGTGAAATCACACAGATCTCATCCTATGATAGTTTAATGGTATTTGCAATTTCATTTCAAGAAGAGCCTTCATCTTGATGAGATAAAAAATTTAAATCAATTCAGTCATTTGTTGATAAAGATTGTCTTGTAAGTCTTTGAGTGTACCTTAGGCGTGATTTATCGAAACTTTGTGTTTAATTGAGTCTTTCAATTTGAGCCTTCATGTTGAGTCTCAAATATTATGTGAAAACGTGATGATCTAGGCCTCCATTGAAGCACACCTTTTGTTGAAGGAACGTCTTAACTATTCTAAAGCTTTCTATTGTTGAGTTGTTCATTGTTGTGAAGTCCCTCAAAGATCTGGTATAATCAACTTTATCCTACTTCATCTCCCACCAAAATCATTCAAAAACCATGAATCCACCCTAAACTACCCTTGTTTTCCTTGTGTATCAACAAAGGAACAAAATCTACTTACAAAAATATGTAGAACAATCAGGATTTCTTAATGTCTTCAGTAACCTTAGCCTTGTGTTGAAAGTATCTCCATCGTTTAGAAGTGACAACTCTTAAGAGTTAAATCATGGAGTATTGACCATATTTTCCCAAGGTTCTCTTCATAGAATTTGTGCAAAAGAAGGATATATCCATCTCCTTCATCAAACAGAGGTTACACTAAGGGTCCTCTCACCTTGTTCAAGAGGCATGACCTAAAGTAGTGAGGATAGGTCAAATCCTCTTAAAGGTGTTATCCATCTCTCCACAAATTTGAGTAACAAAGGTCTAGTTAGATCTCATCCTTGGCTACAAAATGACACACACTATGATCTATCTATCTCTAAGCTCCATGTCCAATTTGTGTTGTTTCTCGGCTTCAAAGGGAGAATAAATTTAGATTCCAACACTCACGGCGCCATTTCTGGGGGACTCTTTGAAGTATTTGAACAAAGGTATATGCATACAGACCTTGGTAATGTTTTTTATACATTTTAAAGTGTAAATACATTGCCTAAACATCATTATTTGTTTAATATCTATAAGAATTGTTCAAAGTTATGAGTTCTGAGTGTAATATTTTCAGCTTATACAAGTTATTGCACTAGGATTTGTATCATCATTGATAAATTTGCGTAAAAGAAGAGCAGATCTTGTAAGATTTGCATGAATCTGGTATTGATAGACATTTGATAGGTATTTCATAGTGCATTTGCACAAACTAAGGTGAAAATCCTTAGTGGTGACTCGTGTTGTTTAAATTCTTTATAAATACCAGTGTCTTAACATATATCAAGTAAGATTTTTCATTAATATCTCTGCAAAGCTGGAAGGAAGAAGATCTTTCTTCACCAAGGACCCTAGTAGAAGGTTGTTTCAAGAGCTGGGAAAGTCTAATTCAGAAGGAAGAAGAATTTGGAAGGTTGTTGGAGATCAAGCATCAAGAAAAGAGATCTCCATTGGTGAAACTAATCAACCTTGTGATTGAAGATTGTAATACTTCCTCAAGTGCTTCTGAATCAGGTAGTCTCTTTGTTGAATTGAATTCTCCATCTGGAGAGGTCCTTCATCTATATTTGAAACATTTTCTTCTCAATCTACCCCTGTATTTTCAAAATCTAATAGAGTTTTCCAAGAGACAGAGCCTTTAGAGGGTAGTCATTCTAAAATTGTATCCCTGTACCACACAGACCCCTCACTCCTCATCATTTTGTTTCTCCTATAAGATCACCTCCTCAGAATAATATGGCTCAACCTCCACCCAGACCTCCATTTTTTGTTAATACTTTTGGTCCCATCAATTTTAGAGGTATGGCTAGCTATCCAAATGTTGTGCCATACAGATGTAAGAAATAAATTGCCTAAGTTTCAAGGAAATAATGCAATAACTGGTGATCAACACTTGAAACTCTTTGTCAATATGATGGAGGATTTTGAAATAGAGTTTGAGGATGTATACATTAAATTATTTATTCATACTCTAGAAGAAGATGCAAGGGATTGGTATAAATCTCTACCAGATAATTCCATTGACTCCTGGACAGAGATGAAGAATGCCTTTTAGAATGTAGTATGGTGATAAAATAGACCCTAGGTTTCTTTTATTAGAGTTTGAAAATATAAAAATAATCCTAATGAATTAGTGCATGATTTCAACACTAGATTTAACAAAACATTGAGAAGACTGCCTATTAATTTGAGGCCATGTGATGAATCATGTCTGATAAAGTATTCAGATGCATTTGATAAGAAAGTTTCTTACTATTTGAGGGATAAGAACCCTGGGACTTTGAGGCAGGCCTTTACCATGGCTCTGCAAATTGAGAACAACATTAAAGTAGTTGGAAAACCTCCTAAGAGGGAGGGTGTTAAACTGATCAACCCTGAGAATCCTCAATCAAGTAAGGTATGGATCTTGAGGAAGTTGTAAGGACTTTGGCCAGGGCTATCAAAGAAATCTCTTACAAGCTGGCCAGGGTAAGAAAGGGAATTGGACAAGGTTCTCAGGGTCAACATAGGCAACAAGGACAAGAAAGACTTGCAAATCATCCTAGAAATGATCATAGGTCTGATGACAGAGGTAAAGGACCCATGGGAGCTAGACAACCCCAAGCTAGGGAAAATAGAGTAGTGCCTGATCCTCTAAATGCCAGAGTTGTTGTTGTTGAAGAGACAAATCAAATGGATTGGTGTGACAAATGCTTCTTACCCCACCCACCATGTGAAGTAGATCAAAAGTTGAAGAAGCTGATGATGATGACAACACTGATGATGATGCATGCATGGTGGACTACTCTCTACAAGCTCACAACAAGGAGCAACTTCAACTGAGGTAATAAGTGCAAGAACTGCTGTAAGTTTTTGGGACTGCATTCACTGGGTACCTCTTCTTCCTCCCTCTCATGCTTTAGAAATAGATATGGTACAAGCATTTGAACTTCCTAATAATGATTTTGAGTACCTAAGAGCTCTAATGATTAATAAGTACAATGGAGGAATCCCATCAGAAGAGGATAGACAACTACTAATGAATGTTGTTGTGGCCCAAGAAAAGAGTATAACATAAGAAGTAAAGTTGTCAAAGGGGCAGGCCTCAAGCCAAACCAAAGACCCCAGTTCTCACCAATGTCCCAAAAGAGACTCCAAAGAAAGATGCATCTGGCAAAGGCCCTATTGTCTCAAGTAGAACTAGTGTTCCCACCATGCCCAAAATGTTAAAAACCTTGTGCCATCTGATGAGTTTGTCAATCCTTTCTCCAAATGCTGCTTTTCCCAAATACATTCCCTATGACATTGCCCAAGTCTTGAGTCAAATCAAGATTTTTGTCCCAATTGTGGAACTTCTTAGGATTCCTAAGCATAAGAAGAGGGATTTTGAGTATTTGGGATTGGGGAAGATAGGAGTGCCCAAGGCAGAAATATAAATAATGTAAATACTCCTCCTCCAACCATTGTAGACCTAGAAAAACCACCAACATTAGAGGAGATAGGTGAACCACCTAAATTTACTTGGGACATCTTTAGTTGAGTCTCAGTTAAATGTTGATCCATTTTTTACAACACTGATTATTAAAGACAAATTACTACACAATTGTATGTTTGACTTTGGCTAGAGCATCATGCAATGTTATGCCTCTGGAAGTCATGAATGAATTGAACATTAAAGTGACAACATATTATGGAAAGTGTAATGGATTCTAGAGAGGTCCTAGTTGTAGGGTGTGTGAAAGGTTTGGTGGTACAACTTGCAGCTTATTTGGGTAAGAACTTGAAACTTGATGTTTTCATTGTTGATTTCCCTACCAAATGGGGCATGTTGTTATCAAGAAAGTGGGCTGCAAGTTTTGGTGGAAGTGTTCAGATGGATATGTCTTTTACCACCATTCCAATCGAAGGCATCCTTGTAAAGTTGTATGGAGAGAAGAAAATGTTGCACCTCATTGAAGATCCAAATAATGCTTCTTATGAAGTGTTATATGCTGATGTAGATGCAAATAACTTTGTGGGGTTTGCTGATGGCAAGGAGCACAAGATTGATCAATGCAAATGTCTTGAACAAGTGGGTTTACCTTGGACCTTGTTATTTTATGGAGCTTGTTCCAAGTTTGGAAATGGTGTTGGAATTGTTTTGATTTCCTAGGCCAAGAAGAGTTTGTATTTTCTTTCAAACTTAACTTTGAATGCACTAACAACATTACTGAATATGAAGAATTAATATTAGGCTTGAGAATTGAATGGAAATATGGTATAAAGGATGTCATTGTTAAAGGGGATTCAAAAGATTGTCAAGCAAATTAGAAAATGTTTTTGGTGAATCATAGCAAGAGAATGAAGATCTGCAAGCTTGATGGGTTTGAGACTCTTTTTGACTCTGATTGCATAACATGGAGCTTTTCCCAAGTGTGGGACCTGTAAAATCGTTAAGGAAAGCTCTCCAAATGAAGGCAAGTTCCAAAATCCTCTCTCTCATTTTGATGACATAAAAATGCAGGCCATTTACTCAAAACCTAAAAATCTAATGCTAAATGCAAGGAGAATCATTTCCCGCGTGAACTGATGCATAAAAAGACCTAAACTAACAAAGGTGATGGTTGTCCAAGGAATGAAGAAACACCTTCTTGCCTTTCTAAACACAAACCATTAAAATGCAATGTAAGATCATGCACAGATAAAAACCATTTGTAAAATGATCTTTTATGCATTTTAATGAATATAGAGAGCTTGAGAAATCCAATGTAATGTATTATTTTTCCAAAGATTGATACAATACACTTCACAAAAAATAAGTGAGGCAAAATTCATTAAAGTTTTAGATGAAGGATTCTTCCTCCTCAAATTCACTTTAGAAGAAGGGAGGGGCAAAAGCAAGAAAATGTCTCAACCTTTAAAAGAATCCCTTCCTACAATTTATAGGAAGAATGAGAGAGGGAAGAATCCATCGAGAGAGAATTCCAAATCTGCCCCAATCCTGTTGTTCCAAGTTGTATCAAGTAATTCACCTCAGAATTGATGGTTGTCAGGAGGGAGAACCTTAAGCAAACCCAAAAAATGGAAAATTTTACTCATTTTTCAAAACTTTGTTCTCACCCAATTAAAGATATGGCCATTTGAATCTTGCGTGAGATTTGAGCTCCCGTGAAAATTTATGGCCATTTTAATATCTTACCCTTTGCTTTCTTAATAGTGTCAATGGATCAAAATGTTGGCCTCTTGAAGATCCACTCCGCATCTTTCCTCATGTAATCATACTCTTACAGTCCATAGGCATTGAAAATTCCATGTAGACATTTCTACTCTATGCCTCTAACTTGCGCCATTCAAGGGGCGTTGAATTTTTATGGTGACATTTCCTACTTTGCTTTTGGACCTATGCCATGGGCATAAATTTTTCCATATAAATTTCATGTCAACATTTCCTACTCTACTGTGCCTCTAACCTGCGCCATGGGCACAAATTTCTCCATGTCTAAAAAACCACTAACATTATGGAGATAGGTGAACCACTAAAGCCTATGGGGAATGGAGAATTAATCTCGACATTGTTCCTCCATTTTTACAACACTCGACCATTAAAGACGAATTTTTCCATGCACATTTATTTTGACTCTAGCTTGCATCATGCAATGTTATACCTGGGTGCAAATTCATGAATGTTGAACATTAAAGCGACAACCTACTTATGGAAAGTGTACAAATGGATTGTAAGATTTCCTCTTGTAGGGTGCGTGAAACTTTGGGGTACAACTTGTAGCTTTCTAGGTAAGAACGAAACTTTTCCAATGTCATTGTTTGATTCCTACCATGGGGCAATTTTTATCATGAAAGTGGGTTTCTGTGTTGCGCCTGGAAGTGTTCTATGGATATGTCTTTTTTCCATTCCAATTTCAAGCGCACGCACCTCTAAAGTCAGAGCCATATGGAGAAAAAAATTTTTCAGCACATGTCAAGATCCAAATAATGCTTCTTATGAAGTGTTATATGGGCATGATGTAGATGTCGATAAATTTGTTCGGGTTTCTGATGGAAAGGAGCATGAATTTTATCAATCGAGTAAATTTCTTGCTTGCAAATGGGGTTTACCTTGGGACCTTTTTATTTGATGGATCCTGTTCCAAGTTTGGAAATGGCCATGGGCATATTGTTTTTCCCCAAGCCAAGAAGATTTTTTATTCTTTTTTCTTTGAAACTTTACTTTGAATGCACTAACAACATTTTGAATATGAAGCATTGTTATTAGAGTTTCTAAGAATTCATGGAAATATGGTATAAAGGATGTCATTTTCAAAGGGGATTTTTATTGATTTTCAAGAAAATTAGAAAATTATATGCTACTAAAAATCAGAGAATGAAACAATACAAGCATGTAGTTTGGGATTTGATTGAAATGTTTGACTCTTTTAATATTGTGCACCATGATAGAAAGTTTAATGTTTATTCAAAAGTTAGCAGTGCTAGGATCTAGATTTGGGAATTGTACAGTCTCCATTTTGTGAGTATGATGTTGAAATACTAACAAGGCCATCTGTCCCTGATAATGTTAAAAATTGGCAAGTGTTTGATGATGATGCCTAGGTGAAATGGTTTCTATAGACCAAGGTGAGTTTTCTGACCAAAATATAGATTGGGAACCAATGGTGTGTGTTATTGAAGGAAAGGAAACTTTATTTGGCAAAATACATCATCCAATTGAAGACAAACACGATTCCTAGAGGTTTGGTGGCTCTTGAGTCAAACTTTGATAATGTTGATTGCATTATTAAAAGAAGTATGTTTGTTTTAAGAGATGTGGAAGAGCATGACACAACCTGGGCACAAAGGAAAAGCCACATAAAATCTGGTTAGGAAGCAATCTTAGCAAGGAAGAGAAGCAATCCTATATTCAATTGCTAAAGAAATATCAAGACTGCCTAGCTTGGTCTTACTCTGAGTTGAAGGCACATACAGGAAGATTTGTTCCAACATGAGATTCCTCTTGAATCTAATGCCAAGCCTTTCAGGAAAAAAAAAGGCCCATTAATCTACACTTCTTTCTTTGAAGATGCAAGAAGAATTGAAGAAGTTGAGGGATGGAGGGATCATTCAGCCCACAAGGTATTCATCTTGGGTTACAAACCTAGTGCCTATCAAAAAAAAGAATGGTGACATAAGGCTATGCGTAGACTTCAGAAACCTGAATAAAGCATCATTGAAAAGATAATTACCCTCTACCAAACATGGAGAATATGCTACAATTGGTAATAGTTCTAAATTGTTATCTACTCTAGATGGTTTCTCTAGCTATAATCAAGTTGTTGTGAAGGATTCAGAAAGAATAAAGACTACCTTTACTACTCCTTGGGAACTTATGTCTATGTCAGGATGCCTTTTGGCTTAATGAATGTTGGAGCAACTTTCCAAAGAGCAATGGATGTAGCATTTGTTGGTTATATCAATGATTTCATTGTTGTTTATCAGATGATGTAACTATGTTTTCCAGAAATAGAAATGATCACTTACAACACTTGGAGAGAATGTTGATAAGGTGTAGAGAGTATGGCATATCATTGAATCCCAAGAAGTGCCACTTTGGAGTGCAAAAGGAAAAGTTTCTTGGTCACATTGTATCAAAAGAAGGGGTCATGATAGATCCAAAGAGAGTGGAAGCCATCAATGAAGGTTCCAATTCCAAGAACTAAGAAGGGAATTCAATCCTTTTTTGGACAAATAAACTTTATCAGAAGATTTGTGTCTAACTTTTCTAAGCTGACCATCCCCATTACTAGTATGTTGAAGAAGGACCAGTTATCAAATGGGAAGAAGTTTCCATTCAAGCTTTCAATGGGATCAAAGAAGCACTAAAGCATGCCCCTGTTTTGGCAGCCCCAAATTACAAGAATCCTTTTCAAGTGTTTTCTTTTTCTTCATAAAAACACCATTGCATTTTTTTGTTATAGAAGGATGATGAAGGGGTTGAGAGACCAATTGCCTTTTTCAGTAAGGCATTGCAGGGAGCTGAGTTGAAATACACCATCATGGAGAAGCAAGCATTTTCCTTGGTGAAAGCAACAAAGGTTTTCAGACCCTACATCTTGAGTTCTAAAGTTGTTGCTTATGTTCCCCACACCATGGTGAAAGACATCTTATCAGAGATGGAGGTCTCAAGAAAAAGATGCAGATGGGTGAACAAGTTGCAGAGTATGACATGGATATCCAAACCACAAATTGGTAAGAGGTTTGGGCCTAGCTAAGCTTATGGCTGAGAGCAACTTGTAAAACTATTGAGGTGAATGAAGTAGAAGGAGAAAGGGTGGATGTCCTTGAAAAGTTGGTAAGTTCTGAATGGTACAAAGATATAATCTTTTATCTCAGACATCTATGCTGCCCTGAATATTTGAGTAAAAATCAGAAAAGAGCTCTTAAGTTAGCCTCTCAAAAGTATGTCATTACTGATTTTGGGTTAGCTTGGAAGAACCTCGAGGGAGTGCTCTTGAGATGCATTACTGAAGATGAGGCCCCAAAATAATTTTTGATCTCCATGGAGGATTTTGTGGGGGACATTTTGCTGGAAGAGTTACAACACATAAAATCTTGAGGGTGGTTATTGGTGGCCAACTCTCTTCAAGGATACAACTCTATTGTTAGGAAATGTGAAAGTTTCTAGCATTTTTCTAGAAGAATGAAAGCTTCAGGCTCCCTTCCTTTGTAGCCTCATGTTAGTTGAAGCCCCATTCAGATAATGGGGAATGGATTTCATTGGGAAATTTTTGATCCTTCCAGTGCTGGTCATAAATGGATTCTTGTAGCCACTAATTATTTCACTAAGTGGGTGGAAGCAATCCCCACCAAGAAGGAAACACACCAAGTTATCATGGACTTCATGTTGAATCAAATCATATGCAGATTTGGAGTGCCAGCTAAAATTGTTGCTGATAATGCCATGAGTTTCAGAGCCAAACCTTTGGTGGCAATGTGCAAAGAGTATGGATCAATTTGACATATGCTTCTAACTACAATCCCCAAGGAAATGGACAAGCTGAGTCCAGTAATAAAAACTTGTTGAAGATCATTAGAAGAACCTTGGAGCTGAACAAAAAGAAGTGGGGTGAGCAACTGAAGTTTGTTGTTTGGGCTGATAGAATCACTATCAAAAGAGCTACTAGTAAAAGCCCATTTGAATTGGTATATGGAACTCAAGCTTTTCTTCCCCTCCATTTGCAATTGTCTTCATTTCATTTTTTCAATAATTGAAGACTAAGAAGTTAGTCCATATGATGCTCGAATCAATCAGATTATTGAGTTGGATGAAGAAAGAAGGGCATCCCATCAACGACATGTGAAGTTCAGAGAAAAGTTGAAGAAGTTATTTGACAAAAAGGTGACTCCCAGAGCTTTCAACATTGGGGATCTTGTGCTTTTATGGGATAACAGGCATGAAGATAAGGGAAAGCATGGTAAATTTGATGCATTGTGGATGGGCCCTTATTCAATTGATATTTGAATTGGTGAAAATACCTTCTTCCTAAAAGACTTAGATGGGGAACTACTTGAATTTCCTGTTAATGGTAGGCATTTGAAACATTTCCTTGATTGATTTCTCATAATCAAGGTATACTCCATTTTATAGTGTATAGTTCTTTTTTCTCGTCTGATTTTGTGTTTTTGTTCATTCTGGTCCTTGGTGACCTAGTTTTGTTGGTTTCTCGGTTCATTTTTTGGAGGATGGTTATGGTTGTTATCTCTTGCTCAAGCTTATTCTTTGACTTCATTGCCCAATGGTCTATTTTTGGCACTTGGTCTACTATTTGTTCTTGTGGAACTCACAGGAGTTCCCATCCCCGAGTCGAGCCATGTTGGTGCTCAAATTAGTCTCACCCCATTTGTCATTGAAATTCCTCAATTTGCAGGCCTCTTGTCATGTTTTCTATCTCCCCATATTGGTGCTTGAAGACTCTGTCCTCCATTTGGTTTCCATGATCAGTCCCTTCCTTGGTCGAGGATCACTTAAAGGTCTAGAATTTTTTTTTTCGTTCCTCTATCCATCTGAAAGAGTCTATAAATTGGGCATAAAACTCGGGTTTTTCCTTTCCTTCCATTTTCCATAGTCACATTTTTTTGTCCCTGTCATTTTTGTCCCAAATACCTAAGGAAACATGATTGATGTAGCTTGAGGATCATATTTGAGCCTTATAACATTTCCAAATTCTCTGTCCTTGAAGAAAGATTCATTTCTGGGCTCAAATGGTGATTTTCCTACATTTTACAATTTGATGGGTGTATTTTTCCTGGTCAAATTTACATCTCAACATCAATGGAAACATGGCCCTTTTGGTTGATGTGGCTCAATGGGGGAACTTTAAAAACTCTAAGGCTCGCTTCAACCCAAAAATTTTCCACGTGGAGGAATGATGCTCATTTGAAAATTCACCTTTTGGTTTGGCCTTGAGTTGTGCTAAGGGGACACGTGGAGGTTTCCTACTTTTCCCGACTTAGAAAAATTTTTCATGCAACCTGGTATAGTTTTGGTGACCATGGACACGTGGAGGGCTGGTGCTCATTTGAGGATCCACCTCAGGGTCCCACCTTAACAATTGTGACAGGAGACATGTGGAGGCTTCCACCGGCTCTCACTTTGTACTTAAAATTTTCAAAGCAATTTTCTAAGGCCTGGGACATGTGGTGAGCCCGCACTTGTTCAGGGTCTCTGCTCTTGGGCACCATCTCGAAGTTTGCACCATGAAGACATGTGGAGGCTTCCACTGGGTCTTCCCATACTTAGAATTTTCAAGCAACTTTCTAAAGGCCTGGACACATGGAGGGACCATGTGCCTGTTTGGGGACCGCCCCTAAGTTTTATTTTGAAGAAGTGCTAGGAGGACACTTGGAGGCTTCCACTCACTCTACCCTTTTCTTGGAATTTTCAATGGCCAAAGAAAATCTCGGACCCTAGACACATGGCCTTCCACTGAACCTTCAATTTTTTAACAAACTCTTGCTGATCGAGACACATGTTGATCTCATGCTTGTTTTGGGGTCTCTACTTTTGGGACCATCTCAAAATGCACCATTGAGACACGTGGAGGCTTCCGCTAGCTCCTTTTTTTCACCGAGACTTTTCAAAGGCCAAAAGGCATTTTTCTTGGGCCCAGGGTATGTGGAAGGCTCACACTTGTTTGGGACTTTCCTCTATGCTTTCCTCTTTGCAGTTACACTAAGGAAACACATGGATGGATGTGATATAAAGTGGAAAAGGGGAAAATCAATGGTTGTTGTGCATTTCACCTATTTTTCCACCATTTTTCTCCAAGACTCCTAGAGATGCGAATACACACTATTTTTTCATCATTCTTTGATGAAATTCTTTGTCATCTCTATCTGTAAGGTGCCATTGAATGGATTTGAAACTTAAATTATGAGTCCAAGGATTGTTAAGGTCGATATTTTGAAGTGGGAATTACTCAGGACTCAAAAATGGGAATTACCAGAGGAAATGGATGCGGGTAAAATTGCAGAGGAAAGAGGGAAAAGGGATGAAATGATGAAAGTGCATGAAAAGGTGTTGCCTCGAGAGTGAAAAATATTACCTGTCATGTCCAACTATGTAGAGTCTCTAGAAAATGATTAAAAAGGGATTTCTCACATGAAATAATTAGAATGATTAAAAGGACTCCCAAAAAGTTGTGGCATGGCATCCTAGTCATTAGTCGAGGGCCCAAGAAATGTGATCAGTTCACAATTGGTCCACCTGGCTAGATTTTGATCTGAATTTGTTAAACATCGCTTTCTGAAAAAAAATTGGTAATAAGCAAAGGTCCCTCAAATATTATTCTCTTTTGGGGGAAAATTGAGTGAGAAAAATGTATAAATGCAATGAGAATACTCTTGCAAATGGTCAGAGTTTGAATTCTTAAGAGAAAATTTGAGAAAGTTGTCTTTGTGAGAGACCAAAGATGAGATAACCTGTTATTTTTTCTTTATGTTAGATTTTCTATCGTGTCAAGTTGGTTGCAGATGTATAGCCATTGACGAGCACTGAGATTTCTCTGAAGCTTTCCCCTACTGATGAATCTAAGCAATTTTGAAATTAATTTGTGTCCAATCTCTAGCAATTTGTGTCTGCTTTGTTTTAGAATGTCTGCAAATAGTTTCTTTCATTCCTATTACAATCTTATATTGAAATTTTTGTGAAATCACATAGGATCTCATCCCTATGACAATTTAATGGTATTTGCAATTTCATTTCAAGAAGATCCTTCATCTTGGATGAGATAAACAAATTTAAAATCAATTCATTGTCATTTGTTGATAAAGATTTTCTGTAAGTCTTCGGGTGTACCTTAGGCATGATTTATCAGAAAATTTGGTGTTTAATTGAGTATTTAAATTCAAGCCTTCATTTTGGAGTCTCAAATATTATGTGAAAACGTGCTGATCTAGGCCTCCATTGAAGCACACCTTCTGGTTGAAGGAACATCTTAACTATTCTGAAGCTTTCTATTGTTGAGTTGTTCATTTTTTTGAAGTCCCTTCAAAGATCTGGTATAATCAAACTTTATCTTGCTTCATCTCCCACCAAAATTATTCAAAAACCATGAATCCACCCTGAACTACCCTTTTTTCCCTGTGTATCAACAAAGGAACAAAATCTACTTACAAAAATATGTAAAACAATTAGGATTTCTTAATGTCTTCAGTAACCTTATCCTTATGTTGAAAGTATCTCCATCGTTTAGAAGTGACAACTCTTAAGAGTTAAATCATGGAGTATTGACTGTATTTTCCCAAGGTTCTGTTCATAGAATTTTTGAAAAAGAAGGATATCTCCATCTCCTTCATCAAACAGAGATTACACTAAGGGTCCTCTCACCCTCGTTTGAAGAGACATGACCTAAAGTAGTTAGGATAGGTCAAATCCTCTTAAAGGTGTTATCCATCTCCAAAAATATGAGTAACGAAGGGCCGCTTAAATGACACACATGAGTAACAAAGGGCCGTTAGATCTCATCTCCTATGTTATCTATCTATCACTCCATAAAAAGAAAAAAATTGACAAAAAATCATCACTATGATCATTTAATTTTACTTAGTCACATTTTAAACAATTCAACATTGTATCAAACATATTCACAAAATATCACAACTAATACATCCATCAAAATCCATTTAACACTAATACATTCAAATTAAAAACATACATTAAACATGTGTTAACACATATAAGTCATAAAACCTCATCATCATCATCATATAAATCAATTCCATATACATCTTGATCATCATCACATCAATATCATATAAAAATGGGATTCTAAGAGTCGAATAAAGAAAATACATCATATTAATGTCATACAAAAAAGGGCTTTAATGAGCCATACATAAAATATATCAAAAGTAACATCAACAAGTAAACTGAAAACTAAGGGATTTTCTAGGAGGGCCTACACCACCAACACCACCAACAATACTAACATCCCCTTCATCTCCTTTCTCTCTATCACCTACTCTCTTTGGTCTCTAAGGTGGGTGACCCATACTCATAGCACTAGTACTAGGTCCTACCACCTTAACGGCCAAGTGATCAACATACAAAGTAGCATCGGGATAATCACGTGTAATCAAATTAACATAATTTTCACACTTTACTCGTAGTACCTCATAATGATCCCTATAAACAATCGCAGAGCTTGTAGGTGGTATCAATCCACTAGCCCTTGGTCTATGACCACTAGCTTGTGGTCCTTGTCTAATAGCTTGAGATCTCTCTCTATGTGCCTATGTCATCTCCATTAAATACAAACTAAAAAGGCTTGGTAACTCCCAAGGGCTTCCTCATCCCATCTCTCTATCCCTTATACTAATCTCTATAAACATGGTTAGGGATGACTAAGCTCTAAAATCCTCTTGCTCCATTATCATACCATACCTTTCAGTAATCAAGTCGTCTCACTCTGTAATCAAAGTATCTCAAATACCTAGTAGGTCATCTCACCGTCTCTCGAGTTGCATCTCTCTCTCCCTCCACTCGGCCTTCTTAGTGGTCACTAATGCAATAACTATAGCCAAATAGTCATCACCCTCCTCCTCACTATCATCCTCAACACCCTCAACTACCTTCTATGTTGGTGCTCCTCTCACCACTTGAGCACGTACTTGTCTAACTCTTTTACGATCTCTATGCAACCCAAGTCCTATCAAAACCCCTCAATGTCTGGGTCCACTAGGTTGTATAGTCAAGAGTAACCCCACATCATCAATCGAAACAATCTAACCCTCATCATTGAGGCCCATAACACCCCGATGATCTATGATAATATCGGCTCACACAAGTTTCCTCAGAGTCTCCGTGTCTCCATTCTCCCATCTATATTATAGAGGATCCTTAGGCACTCCCTATACAAATCAAAACTTTCTCATGACACAATCAAAGTGGAGTAAATCATTCTCTCCTATTCGGTGAGCCTAAACTCATATAGCTCACGTAAACTAACTAACTCATTCGTAACAAATAGGAAATCCAAATAAGGCCTCCATATCACCTCCCCCACCTGCAATCTAGTTAGTAACTCTCTATAATACCCTATCGTCCTCCTCTTCAATCTCTGACCTGCATCCTCCCTTCATCTTAAAAATTTGGGATGCCCATCACTAATCCCCCATGGTAATACAACTGGTTGAGAAATGACAATATGCTCAAAGGCCTAAGCCTATAATAAGAATCCAATATCAACACCATATCACTTGTGGAACTTCCATGCCAACATCTCTCTAAATTTCTATGAAAATAGGGTAGGAATGCACTCATACACAATACGGCGCTCCATCATCTTGGCCACAACCATCGCCATCATCCATGGAAATCAGCCACCTCCAGAATCTGAAAAACATAACAAATGATGTCCATCATCATCATGGTCATCTGAGTACGACCCTCTACATCAACTGAATATAGTTTTCTATAATAAAATACCCATAACTCAAATCTGATATCCCCTGCATCCTGTCTATACAATATAGTAATGGTATTCTCTCTTTCCTAAAAATAATGTATACACCCTCTCCCTAAATAGGCAGTCTTAGGATGCGGTGTACATCCTCCAAAGTGATTGTGATCTCTCCAGTAGGCAACTAAAGTATTGGTGGAAGGATTCCACCACTCTAACAAGACCAACATCAAACTCTGACATCTGTGTAATCATCTAAAATGTCTCATGGAACAAAAAAACCGCCTCTATATGCTCCCAATAATTTTAGAATATATCAATCCTCACCTCATATAAAATAAGGGGTATGCAATCATAGATAGTCAACTTAGCATCTACCTATAAACACAAAATACACAAACGAATATTAATATCATTGTCGCAAAATATCAAAAACATTATCCAAAAATATCAAAAATTACATCAACATAAACATCATCACTTAAATATAACAACAACATCCAAAACATCAAATAATTATAACGACACATTACTACCTAAAATCGAATTCAATATTCGATAGCAAAAATTAACTATAGAAAATTACTTGGACATCAATGCAAAACAAAATCAATATCAAACATCAACACACATGGATACATTGAAACCACAAACATCATTTAAAACTCCAAAAATTTCTTAAAAATCATGATGATAATCAAAAATAAAAACTTTCCACATTATAGGTGAATCACCAGTGATTTATTTCAAGTACTGGTGATTGCATGAATCACTGACAATTCCTGCATTTTGACCCTAGGGCATCCGCGTGAACCTAAAACAGAAAAAACACCCTAAAACTACAAAAATTAAAACAAAAATAAACAAATCAGGTTACAATCACCTACCTCAACCATTATGGGCTTGCTTACCTACAAGAGGTCACCTTTTTGTCCAAATTTTACCTCTTTTGACCTCCAAACACATTTTTCACACCTCACTCGCTTTGTCAAATATGGTTTAACCCATGGTAAAAATGAGCTAAATGAAATTGCATTTGGATATTTATAGCCCATATTTTACATTGAGGAAATCACTGGTGATTCCCTCAATCACCTACGATTTACCTTTAATCACTTCGATTTATACCATTTTGGCATCTGTACCCATTTTTGCCCCAAAACATGATTATCATCACTTTTCCAAAAGTGTGTTCAACTTTCAATGGACCTTAGTCCCTTAAACCTAAAAAAACAAATGAAATCAAATTGGGATTTGTCATTAGTCTAAGGGACATGTGCCCTTTTGTCCCCATCTCTTGACTTTCTCACTCTTTTAGCGTACTTTTACGAATCATATGTCCGTAGGTGTTGAACCCCTTGCTTCTCCTATCATTTGATTCCTTGGTATCACCTTTTGTTTGGTAATCCTCGGACTCGGAAACTCTTGCGAAACATATGACACGTGAACACTCGTGTTCATTGTATTGTGTTAAAGTTGGATGATCTATACAACTTTTCATTATTTTTGTCTAACGCTTTGTCACTAAAACCACTAGACAAAAAGGGGAAAATTTAGACACCAAAATCTACACTACCCCATCTTCACTTAATTATCCAATCACATTCATAATATATCACTACATTCTTATTTAATTAATTAAATATTTCTTTATATACACAAATATCATATTTAATGATATTTTAATTCACTTAAGTTTATTTATTCTCTAAAAAAATTTAAAATCACCCCGATTTCTTGTATCCCGATACACCTATTATAGGTACCTACACACTCACCATTATCTTAAAAAAATCATATGTATTTCTCATCATTATCACAATAATCTTATATTTGTACGTTTGATAAATCTTAATCAAACCACCTAATGTCTATCCTAAAAAAACTAAAGCTAAATTAGATGATATCTAACTAATTACATCCCTTCCTTGACATGTTCTCAACCACCTCACATCACCTACCTAAAAAACATGAACAAAAATATTGATTTAGTAGGAATTTTCAACAAGTTGCTAACCTAAGAAAAATAGACCGAAATCCTCGGTGATGTGGCAAATATCCAACAATTATTTAAACCCATTTTTGAGTCTCTTTTCAAGATCATATTCTTATATTTTTGAGTCTAAAATATTCTATCAAAACTCATCACTATTGCATTGCATTAACGTTAACACATTGTAATCCAACACCGGCATTTACATCCATAAAATAACTTTGGTAATAATTTTGGAGCCCATCGAGATCAACGAATCACTACTAAGTCAGCAAGTTCCATTAGACCGTTTATGATGCTCTAGAATCATAAATCCACATCTCCAACCCCGCCACCTCATCTCGCCACCTCACCGTGACCTAGCCCTAACCCTAAACCAACCTAATTAAGACCTATGACTTGGTCCAGACCCACACCCATGACTCATTACCCCTCACCCGCACCAAAACGAGCCTAATAATGACTTGACCAAGCCCACAACTGATCCCTCAGGAGAAAAGGAGGGAAAGATGGCTATTTTACTAAAAATAGCCACTTTGACCTAACCGACATCGGTTCCTACTCGACCGCCGTCGGTTACGTAACCACCATCGGTTCCTTGTTAATGACCTCCCCCAACCAAAAAGAGAGGATCCGAATTCATTTGGCAAGAAAAAGAGAAGTGAAACAAGTAGAAGAGGTTGCAGAGAAGAGGATCGAGCCAAGACTCAGAATCGAGCAACTCGATCACTGCACACACTCGTCCAAGCATTGGAAAAGACTGAGGATAGCTTCATCAGCTCGCTTTCCAATACCGGATCATCCCAACTAAGCCTTACTATCGCCACCACATTCCTTGGACCTGTATCTTCATCAGGAACCAGTAAGTAGTATCTTGTAGTTCTTTGTTATCATTTTGCTTTAATTCATATTAAAAGGGGAACTGACCACCTTCGAAAGGAAGTCTAATATTTCCTGGGCCTAAGGTAGTTCCCTCACTTATTGTCTAACTAAGATCTGGTGGTCTTGTATTCTTACTTACAGGTAGTCCTTCCTAGACAAAAAGGAGTTCTTCACAATCGATCTGATCTCTCTACGGTACGCGCACACCTTCCCAACACTCAACAGGTATTCCTCCTAGCCCTAACCCTTATCTGTTTCTCAAGAGAATGAAAGGATAGAAGCAACTCTATTCCGAACCAAATTCTGTGTGAAACATTTTGGCACGCCTGGTGGGACCCTTTTCGGGTTTCTTTCTTTCTTGCTTGCTTTCATATAGGGAGCACACTTGTTGTTTCTTTCTTCTAAATATTCACAAAATATTTTGTCATTTTGGTAAAAGAATTTGTTTTTCTTTCACATCTTTGCATTAGTGAAAGTCATCTTCTTTGCTTCATCGAATATCATTTTCGATTTGGGTTTAAAACACGTGCATCACATTCTTGCTTGTTGTTTTTAATTCTAGTGAACGTAGATTAAGTAATATGTCGTACACGTGGGGGTGATATCCACGGTATTGATGAGAAATTAATCTTACTCTCACTGCACAACACATACCAAATCACATCATAATCAACACAACAACTCAAACATCCCCCCTTCCCGCGGTATTCCTCCGCCCGATTGAGGTAGCCTTATGAGCCAAAACAAACTTGACATCTCCCTTAGGTCTTTTGTTTAGGATTGACATCATCTGGCATCTAAGGCATAAGCCCAAAGTGATTAAAACTAATCCTAGGGTTAGTCTCTTGATTTGCTTGTGCATCTTGCTTGTTTTTTAGTTCTGTTTCTCTCATACACTCATTTTTCAAAGATCACTTCAAGACAGCTTTGGTAGGTATATTAAGCATTGTTATCCCCAAACCAAGCAGCTTCTTACATCCTCTCTTTGCTTTCACAAAGGACCGACACCGTCCTATACTACCGACATCGCTTAACTCGACCGACGCCGCCACATTTCTCGACCGACATCGACATTATCTCGACCGATATCGCCATATCGTGTTTAACAGCTTCTTGACAAACCAAAGAACCTATCAATTCCAACATTTTGTTGTTGTTTTTGTTCCGGATTGATTAAATCCCTACTGTGTCCTCTTATGTCCATGGTTGTTATCACCTGAAAACAAGCAGCAGCCATGGTTTCACATGCCTGTTCCATGCCTTTTCCTGAGTCACCCCCTTCACATCCTATGGGAATCCTACGGATACCAATAATTTTCCCACGATCCCTGTAGGAGATAAGGAATTTGCCAAATTTTTGGATGCTAATCCTAGCACTGTACAATATTATTTGTCTCATACCCCTGACCGTACACCCGACGGTCAGCTCCTCGTTGGTATGCCTATTAGTATCGCCGCTCACTTAGCCCCTTCCCCACCTAATAACTCCACCTCACCGTCTTCATCCTTAGCCCCGTCTCCCAGCTCAGTAGCTTCGGTGGTTCATACTGCACCAATTGGCTTTCCTTTCATTAATCTGGGCCCCACATGTCACTACCATCCACTGACCCTACCTCATCTCTCTCACAGACTATATCTTTTATAACTTGCTCTCTCGCCACCTATACACACGAGCTTTCCTCACAAGCTCCGCCACCTTTTCATTTCCACAAATTCATCCGGGCCTCAACCTCTTATATAGGACACCCTTATTCGGCTGCCCCAACACATTCATCACCATTATCTTATCAACATTCAATCCCACCATTGTCTAGTAGAGGCTCTTGACCAATCCTCCTCTCTCTTACAATGACAAACACCATCATCTAACCCAACCAATGATTTAATCAAATGATGATGGACAAGATGCAAAATCTTGAGGCTTCGCTTCAGAAGTCGTAACACCCTCGACATACGAGCAAGTTTGTCGAGCCTATTCATCCTTCTCCCCCTTCATACATATCCTCCTCAATGGGAATTACCAAATTTACTCGCTTTAATAGTAAGGAGGACCCTCAACAACACTTCACGATCGCTTCGTACATGCCTCGCTATCTCGATTGCTCATGACGATGCCTTACTACTCCATACCTTTCCCATGTCCTTATCAGACTCGCTTTGAGTGGTACAGTGCTTTAGCCCAGCACTCAATCTTCTCCTTTAACCAGTTAGCCCAATCTTTCTTGGATCACTTCTCCATCAATATTGCCAAGAAAGTATCCATTACCGACCTCTATGCCATCCGACAATTTGAAGACGAGTCTATCGCAGATTTCGTTGGACGATGGCGGGGCCTCATCAACCAACTTACTTACGCCTTACCTCAGCCGAGCTCATCAAACTCTTTACGCGGGCCTGCGCTAAACACATTTCTCCCACCCTCCAAATTCAAACTTTCCACACCTTTGATGAGGCCTTTACTATGGCTCGGAAACTAGAGATTCGAGCCTTAGAGGAGGAGAAATTGAGGTTACGCAACAAAAGCTCAAATTTCTGGACCCAAGACTCTACCACCAAACCCAACACCACCAACTCTCACGCATCGGCTACTTCAAATCAAAGGGTGCAATACACGCAGTGATGGTCAAATCTCAAGCACTGTCTAATACCCAGCCGAAAGCCACCTATAAGTATAAAGCCGAGCCCATCAACTACACTCCCTTGGGAGAAACTTATGGTGTGATCTTAGACAAATTGCTTAAAGCAGGAGCTATCACCTTGCCTCCTGTTAAACCTCACTCCGGGTTTGATTCCACCCGCGCTATTCCTTCTTGGTATAAAGAAAATGACTTCTCAGAATCTCCATCGCGTGAAGGGACATAGTCACGAAAACTGCAAGATGTTGAAAAACATAGTGCAGGAAATGGTTGATGCAGGGGATATAACTCTCGATAATCCTAATGCCCCCGCTAATCAAAATTTAAAAATCTTCAACAAACCATTTCCAAACCATGCATCTAACAGTAACACAAACCAAGACACCTCAGCCGAGGAGAAGAGTGTGCATGAGATCCATGCGATTTTCAACTCCCAACCTAGGGCTTCCATTGAGGAAATTCTGAATCAAGCTTCTTCACCAACGCAGGGATTCTCGCCCCTTCTCCTTCATCAGGACAAGAGGATAGTCCCGCTATTCCTTTACCCATAAAGGAATTAACCACCCAGAGTTCTCTTCTCACAAATGAACCTTCTTACACCACATCCCTGCAAGATTGTGAGCGGATGTTATCTAACTTATCTATTTCCCAAACATCTCCTTCCACCACTCTTGCTGCAATAGAAGAAGGCTTGCCACTTTTTCTGTCATCCTTAGAGGAGAAACCCCTTGAGCCTACATCACCAAACTCCTTAATCATGATGGATCCCCTCGAGCATGCCCTCCTACCTATTAGTTCTTCATCACCTAAATCTTTCCAATGACCGGTTGACCTCTTAACACCCATTGATACAACGCCTCATTTACCCCCTGTATCACACCCACAATGGACCGGAATCACAACCCACCTCTCTTCCATACCAAAGTTCCTGTTCACACGTGAAGATTGTCATCCCTCAGAAGATAGATGAGTCTTATGGGAGCGTTTGAGTACACCATACTCTACTCAAATGCAGATGACTAATCCAGACACCTCTACCATATACCCGAGGTGTTTACAAAAGCTCAAAATGCCTATGTCCTCACCTTCACCCCCTCATCTCTATCGAATCCCTCAGCCACCTCTATCAACCTAACCAAACCTTCCCTTACGCTTGAACTTCACCAATTCCCAGCCTGACACACCCACCTAAACGGTTAGATTTATCCAAAAATAATGCCATCAATCCACCTAGGAGACAGACCCAATCTCCTCGAGTCCAATCTATGCCTCTTCCACAACTAAAACCCTCACCCCCACACCGATACAACAGGCATGGCTTCAGCCTTCACCATCACACCTACCTTCTATATTAGGGCCTCACCCCTCCACCTTGCCTCAATACACCTTGCCTCCCACATCTTCTTTAACACGACCTATACCTTTTGCACCCCTACAGACACTCACGGGCATCTCAACACCGTCGCCCCAAGTATCTCACCTACCTACCAACCCTAAGCAAACTCGATCATCGAAGGACTTGTTTGTTGTCGCTCCTCTCTCCCCATGGTTGTTTCCTGCCACCACGTCAGCTGGGGCCTCATCATCTAACCAGCTAAACATAACTTCTACGCAGAAGAAACCACGCCTCGTTAAAACCAATCATCAAAGTCCCTTGCCTAAATCACCACCCATACGAAACCACTCATACCCAACCATTACCAAAACAATCAAAAATCTCACCTACTCAATCAACAACCTCATCTTCATCTGAATTTGACCCGCTCAAAGGATCTTACTCCAAGATCCTTGATATGTTGGTAGGGGATGCGACCATTTCCCTACCCCCGCTCAGATTCTATGATCCATCTAAACCTCGACCTATAGGTTATGATGAATCTAAAATTTGTTACCATCATCGCACACCAGACACGATGTGAAGGATGCAAAGCTTTGAAAGCCATCCTTCACCAGTCACCTATCTCGATAGACAACCTAAGAAAGATAATTTACAGAGAGAGAAGCCCTTAGCTTCGATCCCTTCTCCTATACCACCTGTCCCCGCCTCGCCAAAATCTATCATCATTGCAACCCCGCCTCTCGAGAGCAATGACTTATCCCCGCCATCTTCCTCCTCTCGTATTCACGAGATCAACATGATTAACATTGCTACTCGAGGTCAGAAAAACAATGGAAAAGCTAAAGAAAGCACACCTGCGGCCTCTCTTTCTCCTTCTGCCATCCCGATCGCACCACCACCTAAAGTGGTCATTCGTGGACCTGCCTATCCCATCTCTGATGGAGTTTCCCACCGCACCATGATCAAACAACTTCACCAATCTCCTGTCAAAATGACACTCTATGATCTCATTCAAACATCTGAATCGCATCGACAAGCTTTAATTGAGATCCTTCAAGGGATAGAGGTCCTACCTAACGAAACCTTTCCCGTCACCTCCATTTTAACACCCAACCACGTCGCTTCTCTCACCAAACAACCTACCTCCACAACCACTTCTGTCCCTGTACAGCAAGCCACTGCTGTCAGTTTTTCCGAAGAAGAAATTGTCGTCTTTGGTGCAGAAGATCCTGATCCAGCTCTTTTCATCTCGGCTTACGTCCGGGACATCCGGGTACGTCGTGTTATGATCGACGGGGTGCTAGCCTAAACATCATCTCTTCCAAAGCCTTCCAACAGATGAATATCCCTCCTAGCTGCATGTGTGCCAACCCCACCATGTTGCGTTCATTCAACGATGCTATTACTTCTACCTTAGGCACCGTGATCCTTAACATTCGTGTAGGGCCACGTACCTTACCCGAACTCTTCTATGTCCTTGAGGGAGAATTCCAATACAACATATTGTTAGGCCGCCCTTGGATCCGGCTATGGGATGCGTTCCTCCACCTTACATAGATGCATCAAATTCGAGTATGAGGGGAAGTCTTACACCGTCAAAGCTGACGCTTCCCCTTTCAAAACCTAGCAATATGTTATATCACCCTAATGATGTGCTTGTACTAGTCAAGGCACCCATTGATCCAGCCCAACCATCTACTTCAACCACGCCTCAACCATCCACCTTAACCACACTCACACCTTCGACCAATGAATCCACCACCGCGAATACCACTTCCTTCCCCGCGGACAACATCCCAACTTCAGATCCCTTGGTAGATGTTTTTCAACGCCTTACGCTAGGGGAATACCACCTATACAACGTTAGCACCTTCCATACCCCACAGGAGTACGGACAGTTACATGCACATCCTACCTACGACTGTCATGTGTGGGGGAGGTGATCTCCTACGACCACCTAATTGCCACACCAACCTAACGTATGGGGGTGTCGACACATCCTCTATCACCCCTGAACCTCCCCTTGGTGTGGTTCCCTTCCAATCTGATTTTTGATATCTAACCAACCGTCATTTCACCCTCACCTTCCTGACGCGCTGTGCTTGGAAGGGTTTTGGTTTCGGTCTTTATGAACAAGGCCGACATACGATCATTCCCGTAACTACCCGCAAACACAAAGATCATCGTGGTCTTGGATTTTTTGAACCACCTACACCGAAGAAACCTCATGTCAATTGTATCCAGGAAAACAATGAAGTCACCCCTTCCAAACCATCATCGCCCATTTTTCCATCTTCACCCACAGAATCGATAGACCTGGAATCTATCCCTCCTAACTTTTTTTTTTCGTGAATGCTATCTTCCTGGGTCCTCTCACTTATCAACGCGATAGTGAGGACCCATCTTCTCTCCCCCTTTTGTATCCAGATATGATCAAGAAGATTCACCTTCAATTAATGTTGTGGAGTGCCAGGATGATGACTCCATCCTCACCTACCTCGGTGCGGATGACTCTTATATTCAACGTGCCTTACCATCTGACACCCAAACTATGTTGAATGAATCAACTATAGAAATCAACATCCACACGGAGGATGATCCTCACATTTTAAAGATCAGACAATCTCTCGACGCATTAGAACAAGCCGCCTTCACTACCTTCCTCCATGCCCGTAATCAAGCTTTTGCTTGGTCCTACGCCGACATGCCAGGAATCGATCCTGACATTGCTGTCCATAACATCACTCTGAAACCAGACTCTAAACCAGTTAAATAGAAACTAAGAAAAATGCATCCATGCATTGCCCTGTTAGCGAAAGAAGAGCTTCAAAGCCTCCTTTCTATTTCTTTCATCTTACCTATTGACTATCCGCAATGGATTTCTAATGTCGTACATGTCACTAAAGCGACGGGGGACTTCGATATGCACGGATTTTCGGACCTTAACCTCGCTTGCCCAAAGGATGACTTCCCCCTACCTAGCATTGATCAACTTGTTGATCTCACTGCGGCCATGAGATGCTTTCTCTCATGGATGGCTTCTCGGATACAATCAAATTTTGGTAGCCCCGCCGATCAACATAAAACCACCTTCATTACCCCCTGGGGGACCTTCTGCTATCGTGTCATGCCATTCGCCTTAAGAATGCTGGTGCGACCTATCAGCGGCTATGACTTATATTTTTCATGACATTATGCACACTATCCTCGAGGATTATGTCGATGATCTTCTTGGAAAATCCAAACATCGCAGTGAACATCTCGATGTTTTAACCATTATTTTCGATCACCTGTTACAATACTATGTTCATCTTCAACCAAAGAAATGTGTCTTTGGCATCCTTTCGGGAAAAACTCCTTGGCTTTATCATCTCTTTGCATGGCATTGAGGTCGACCCAGCTAAAGTCAAAGCTATCCTAGAAATGCCCCCACCCACTAACCTCAAACAATTACGTAGTTTGCAAGGAAAACTCCAATCTATCCGGCATTTCATTTCACAACTCTCGATCGATGTCAACCTTTCCATCATCTCCTTAAAAAGGACATTGTCTTTCAATGGAGCGAGGAGTGCCACCAAGCCTTTGAGGCTCTTAAAGCTTATCTCTTGCAGCCACCCGTGCTTGTCCCACCTCAGGACGATCACCCTTTCTACCTTTACCTTTCTGCCACCGACCATGTCTGTAGGAGCCATGCTCGCACATCGTGACTCTGAGCATCGAGAACAAGCAGTTTATTACATAAGCCGTACTCTTGTGGATTACGAGACTAGGTATACACACGTAGAAAAGTTGTGCCTAGCCCTATCATTTGTGGCCACCAAACTCCGACATTACCTCCTGAATCACAAAACTTTTGTCATCACCAACGCTGACCCCATACATTATATGTACGCCAAACCTCATCTAAACCAACGCATCACCCGATGGCTTATGCTCCTCGCCGACCTCGACCTTGAGTTTGTACACCAGAAATCAGTCAAAGGACAAACTATCGCAGACCAACTCGCGGAAGCCCCTTTACCTGGGGAACAATTTACCAATTTTACTTTCCCTGATGAGCTCATCGCAACTCTTTCACTCAGTGATGTGTCGTATCCAATGACCCTCTTCTTCGATGGATCTAAATGCCAATGCGGTGGAGGGGCAGGCATTGTTCTCATTCCTCTTGAAGGTGAACCTATGCCTCTTTCATTCAGGCTCGATTTCCCCTGCACTAACAATACAACTGGAATACGAGGCCCTTGTTTTGGGTCTCCATGTTGCGTTACACTTAGGTGTGAAGTCTATTAATATTTTCGGTGACTCTCAATTGGTAGTAAATCAAGTTACTGGCATCTACCAATGTAAAAATGAGGAACTTCAAAAGTACAAACATTACGTGGATTCACTTTTGACCTTATTTTCTCATTATTCTATCCAAACCATTCCCCGCTCAACTAATAAATTTACAGATACTATGGCTTGCTTGGCCTCACAAATTCCAGCCTCACCAACTGACTCAGACATATTTGTCTTGGTCCAACAACTCTTTTCCCCATCTTACTTAGTTCCGATGTTTGTATGGTAAATAATGTATCTTGCTGATTCACAGGATACCTGGTATCACCAATTTCACGACTACCTTACAACCTCTGTTCTACCACCTGACCTTACTAGTAATGGCAAACGTGCTTTTCTTAAAAGTGTTTCTCATTATGTCATCATGGGGGGACTCCTCTATAAACGTGGCTTCGATGGTATCCTCCTTCACTGTCTAACCGGCACTGAAGTCGCTCATACCACCCAACAAATCCATGACGGACTTTGTGGCGGGCACTTTAGTGGCCTCGCCATGGCCAAGCGGATCCTTCACCTAGGATATTATTGGCCTACTATCAATAAAGACTGCTGCGAATATGTTAAGCATTGTGTTATGTGTCAACAACATGCCAACCTTCAACATACTCCTAGCCACCCATTACAGGTCGCACGAGATCTTTGGCCTTTCTCACAATGGGGTTTAGACCTTATTGGCGAGATTCACCCGCCTTCTTCGCAACGTCACCATTGATCATCACGGCAACCGAATATTACACTAAATGGGTGGAGGCCATTCCACTCATTTCAACCAAAAAAGAAAAAATCGTTGAGTTCATCAATCATCACATTATCTGTCATTTTGGTGTTCCTCATCGCCTGATAACAGATAATGGAAAATCTTTCAAAAATAAGTTGTTACAAGACCTTTGTGACAACTTTGGTATCAAACTTAGCTTCTCATCACCCTACTATCCACAAGCAAATGGACAAGCCAAATCTTCTAACAAAACCTTAATCAAAATTCTCATGAAAGTCGTTAACAATTCTGGGAAAACTGCATGATCACATCCCCTTTACCCTTTGGGCTTATCGTATCAAAGATTCGTACTTCCACTAATGCCACACCATTCTCTCTGGTGTATGGTACCGAGGTTGTCTTGCCTCTCGAAATACAAATCCTTCTCTCATAATATCTCTTCAGGATATTCTCACCAATGATGACTTCCGCCAAGAGCGGTTAGCCCAATTAGAGCTTCTTGACGAGCGTCGTCTTACAGCTCTTGACCACCTGCAAATTTATCAAAAGCGCATTAAGCGTGCTTATGATAAGTGAATTCATGAGCGTACCTTTAAGATTGGTGATCTTGTCCTCAAAGAGAATCAACATGTAACCAAACTAGAAAAGAGCAAACGTGGAAAATTTGCTCCTAATTGGATTGGGCCTTACATTATCACTCACACCTACGGATCAGGTACTTATCATTTAGCTTCGCTTAATGGTAAACCCGAGCCTGAACCCCTTAATGCCTTGCATCTCCGACCATTCTACTATTGAATTTAGTGTTACATCACTTCTTATCTACCTTGCGCTCATCCCTTGAGCTCATTTACCACCTCATACACCTTGTTTCATGCATCTCAAAATGGAATCAAGCTCACATGGTTTGATCATCACCTCCTCTTAAAGATGCCTTCCCCTTTTTAGTCTGGTCCATGACTTAAAAGTATCAAAATAACAAGTTCTCAATTATATGATTCTGGGATATTCTTGAGTCAAACTTCCTACAAAACTAGATGCTTCATGCCAAATGGACATCTAGACCGCTACGCTCTAAACTAGACTGCTCCCTCGAAGGACAGCTATGTGCAAAGCCGCATCTGCTATTATACACTAGACTGCTCCCTCAAGGACAACTATGTGCAAAGCCGCATCATGCTACTATAAGTAGACGCTCCTCAAGGACAACTATACAAAGTCAGCCTCTATCGAAAGCTTCTCGCATTGATCACTTCAGTGAAGACCTCAAGAAACAACAAAATGCATATCCCATATAGACTTCCCACATCGATCGCCTATATCCAAAAAAAAAAGCAGATTCAAAAGCACTTTTGAGTCATGGACTCGTCTATTTAGGTTTGGATCTATTTCATCAGAATAATCACCTTATAACAAGTCCTCTACGCCCCAGCTATACCATCCACCTCACCTCACCATTCTTCACAACAACAAAACTCAAGGGACGTGACGTATATCCGATATATTGTGATTATACAACTCTTTTCACCTATCGACTTCTCGCCTATGCAAGGTACCTAGGGATTCAAGCTCATCCTATGATAATACGTGGTTTGTTTAGCTCTTTCCAACTATGGGACATTTTTACCTCTTTTACCCGAATCTGGGATTATGTGTTGACCTTAATTAGGACACGGTTCCCTAATGCTTGGGTAAGCTAACCCTCGCTTCACCTATACCTTACCAACTCCAACAACCTTACCCTACCAATATCAAATTTTTTACCAACCAACAAATTGCCTAACCACAACCAAATTGCCTAAATTCACCTCTCCCTGGTCCTAAGGGAGAACTACATCGGTCTGAGGCCCCTCCTTGCTTTGTGCAATGGGCTATGTAGGCAACACTTAGGAGACATGGGGTCTCCCAAGGTTAGCTCGACCATCCCCTACCATAACCTATCATGTGTGGTGTTTTGCTTAAAAATATAAATGTTTTCACATATTTATATTGATAACACTCACCTTTGTCCTTTACCAATCCAAACATTCAAAACACAAACATTTCTTATTATTATCATAACCTCAAAATCAACATACATATTCAGTTTTATTTAGATGTTAAACAAATACATCTTCTCTATCATCGACGCGTAGGTCGGCATCCTTATTTATTCTTCTACCCCTATGAAATTCACGTAGGCCCCCGCGCCTCATCCCGAACTAGGTAGTGATGGTGATCATCGACGCCGCCACACCTCGGCCTCTCCATCCTCAAAGGGGCCACCGCTATTGGTTCCTCCCACCGATCCACCAATCTCTCCCGTAACATACGAATACGCCTCTCGTGGAGGAATCTTGCCTCTAGTCTCTCCACTCGTGATCGCAAACCTCTAACAATCCCGTTGTCTCATTCACCTCGTGTTTGAAGCCGGTGAACTAAACCCCGCAGTGGTCTCTCTCCGCTGTAATCACAGCTATGTCGATGATCGCCCTCTCACGTGCACCTCGCAGCTCTCTCTACCCACCATAATCTATAAGACTCTATCACTCCCGCATCCATTACCCCGCGATCGGCCATCTGCCTCTCCTCTCGGTCCTTCTCGAAGTGTCGGTGGTGGTGAGAAGGGTGCCTCGCATCGATCCTCCTGTATGGTCTATGAGCCATGGGTATATCCTGAACAAATCCAAATTGTCACCACACGCGATCTAGAGGAATCCTCTCGTACTCACCTGGCCTGTGTCCCGCGATCCACCTTAATCACTCTACACCCCTCAAATCCTCGCTATGTTCACCATCACCATGTAGTTCCCGTACGGCCTCCAACGGATATCCGCAATCGTCACCATCTCCCACATCTACCTATAATACTCGGCATCTATCATCACGTTTTCGGCTCTTGCTTCTTGCTCTGCTCTCTGACCCATCGTCCTCAATCCCAACCTCTCGCACTCCTATCTCTCCTCCTCGATTGGTCGGCCTATTGGTCGCACACACACAATGTGCTCATAGGCCCAACAATGTAATAAGTATGCACAATCCAGTGTAGTCCTGTGATTTCACCTGCATGCCCATAAACCCCTGTATAGCTCCGCAAGATATGCAGGTGCCCATGCGAAAGTAACGCTACCTTCTATCATCTCACGAATAATACACATCAATGATTTCGAAATCTTCCCCCGTCCACTCTAGGTAATGCATAATACCCCACCGCTATCATTAATACCACTGCCAACCTTGTTGCCTCAGGGTGTGCCACAAACATTATACCATAAGTGAATGTCAAACCTCACTGTGTCAAATCTCGTGCGGCTGGACCAAATACTACCGTTATCGCTGCCCGCGCCGCATGTTAGGCCCTGCCTGATACACTGGTCTTCCTGTAATTGGGAGTCTCAAAATTCGGAACACATCTTCTAACGTCACTGTCATCTCCCCTGTTGCATATAAAAGGTATTTTTTTCAGGATTCCATCTCTCAATCAGCGCCTGCAACATAGCATGATTGCGTGTGATCCGTGAATAATAGCGATTCCACTTAACCCCACACGGTTTATTAATGCCCACTCAGCTGGTGTTACATCCGCTGACCCGTGACAACAAAGCTGGCACCCTATCATTCATCCTCAACCCTGCCTGTGCCTGCACACATTAAACCAACAAACAACAAATCAACAAATAACTTCCAACGTGTTTTTTATCGCAATCCACAAATTTACACAGTAACCGATATCGGTTATAGACAACCGATACCGTTACCTAACCGATACCGGTTATTCCTAAACGATATCGGTCACATCAAATTCCAACCACCCCGCTCAAAAAAAACACCACCTATGATAACTTCTGCGCTCATTTTCCCCTCTCTGTACCTACGCACATATCTCCAACACCTGATTACCTACCCTACAACACTCACCCCATCCCAAACCTTTTTCCTATCACCTTTCTTTTTCATCTCTACCCACTTACCTTCCCACATCCTATTCATATGCATGCAAAAATTTAACTCCAACCAAAAATCATATATACCTCCTGATGCAGCAGTTTGAGGTGGAACCTGTCTTCCCTCTCCTCTCTGCCCGCTGGATGCTTCTCCTTGTTCAGCCATGTTCACCACCCTCTTCACTATTACTTGCCTTTACGCCTTCTTACTCCAAGCTCACGATCACTTTACTTGTCTCTTTCCTCCTTATCACTCAATTCTCCCATGCAACTACCCTGTATGGACGACAACAGCCTCGCATCCTCATATTTAACATGTTGCATGGCTCTAAAAATAAGAATCTAAAATTGCCTCCCCAGCTTTTCTATTTTTAGAAAAGCTTGTTTTAACATAACCGATGTCGGTTATGTAACCGGTATCGGTCAATAGTGACCGACATCGGTTATCTAACCGATATCGGTCAACCTATACCTATTTTGATTATATCCAGGCCTTCTCTTTGTTTTTTGTAAAATTTTGGCGGCGCCCGCCTCTTTTCCCTGCATAATGACATCACTATCAACATCCATCATCATACTAAACATCAATATTTCAAAACATATGCATATCATTAAAACATCATCAACATCATTTATATATACATCACAAACATTCCAATACCATCGACAAAAAACATAAAACATTATAATATATGCACCAAATCCACAATTATACACACCATATGGATCAACCTCATCATCTATATATATCATCAAAACAATGTTACAATATACAAATTTCCCTGCATGGGGCCTCTATCATACAAACAAAAATAAAAAGTCGGCACGCAGCCACTGCCTCTCATCAAAATCTCGACTCGCTCACAGCGCCGCCTCTCATGTCAAAAATATATACTCGCTCAGCCGGTATCAACTATACAACATGTACTCGCCTCAGCCGGTATATATAAAAAACATGAATACATAAATCCTATGAGGGCACGCAGGCCTCTATATACACACTCGGTTCAGACCGTGTCTCTATCAACAAAACCCATCTCTCTCCCCCGGGGTGACTCAGCTCTCTCCCCTCCCTCGGCTCTCTCTCACCTGCCCCCTCGTGCCGATCTCACCTCCTACCCATCCACCGACCCACCGGCCGTGGCTGCGCCCCGTGACTCTATGACTCTGGGACGTCTCGCTCTGTGAGCTGCATATGGCTGATAGTCAGCCCCGGTACCATCTAGTACGTCCTGATAATATGGGCCTCCGCTCTCACCTCCATATATCGGGCCCGTGCCACCATGGCTGGTGGGGCTGGTCCCCTCGCCTCTAATATAATCGGGCCTCGCCTCGCCTCGTACACCCCGACCCCCGACGCTCTGTACTGCACTGTGGTGGCGGTGGAGCTGCCATCGAGCCTCGAACAGGACTCGTGCCGTGCTCGAACAAGGATCTCGGCCTCGAGGCCGTGCTCTGCATGTACATGTGCCTGTACTCGTGCCTGCTCGTACTGCCTCTCGCCTCGTGCTTCGGCCAACCGCCCTCGTAGCACTCCGATTCAGTGCCTCGTGCAGCAGCAAGCTGCCCCCTCGTATAACTACACTGCCCAAGAGATGGTCCCTCTCTGCTATAACAGCCACCAAATCTGGTGTGTGGGGCTGTGCTCTCATGGCTGCCCTCTGCCCTACCCACCAAACCAAAAATGCACCTGTAACACCGGCGTCATCCACCGTATCATCCGCCGGTCTCTCCGCGACCCAGACTGGGTCCAATGGCTGCGGAAGAGGCAGTGGTGCCTCTACATCCTCCCTCCGATACTGTGGGAAGGGAGGTGGCTCATCTTGCCGTAGGCCCAACTGTCGCGCATACCCTCTCTAGGGGAATCCGCTCATGCTCCCCGGTCTCCGTCCAGCTATCCAGAAGATGTACTGGATCCATCGTAGCTATGCTCGGGCTCCTCCACGGGGCTGATGGCCTCTGTATGGCCTCCATATAATATCTAGTGTGGTCAGGCCCTCTAACATATGCCTGTAGTACGCGACATCTCACCCGCATAACCGCTCGTGGCTGGCCCACGACCCCAACCACCTCTCAAACCCATACCTATACACTTCCTATGGCCCCGGCTCGCTGGGGCAGCCCTACAGTCGTAAACACACATATGCTCATAGGCCCAAAGAAGTGTAGCAAGAAGAATGTCGAGCATATCCCGAATCACCTCATACGGCGATAGCCCCAGAGCTCTCTCGATAGCCGCACCAAATACACCGGTGCCCATGCATAGCAGTGTGTCCTCCACCATCTCATGCAATAATACTCCCATCGAGCCTATGGGAAGTGACCTCCTCTCGAGTCCGGGAGGGCGAAGCAGTGATACCAATCATCATCAAGCACGGCAAGCCGTGTCTCCCTGTCCGATGTGCGCGATACATATCACCGTAGCAGAGATGCTCGCACTATGGTATGTAATCAATGGGGCTGCATCCCCGAATACCTAGATGCTATCCATCACTGTCTCAAAGATCCACCGAACACCACCTCCCTATGATCGGCGTCTCGTGATGCGATACACATCCTCTAGTGTGACTGCTATCTCTCCAAATGGGAGATGGAAGACATTGGTTTGCTGATCCCATCTCTCGATGAGGGCAACCATCAGCCGTGGGTCCCTATCCACAGCCCTATATATCTCTCGACTCCACGAGTCCAACCTCCCGCATGACTCGCCACTCGCACAGCAGCCACATGTGGGCCGCATCCGCCCCAAGAGGGCGGCATCCGATCCCACATCGCCACCGCCGCGTGCCTGCAAAAACAACCCACTCCATCAGGCCTACCCTTTCCAAAACAACTACCCAATAACCCCAATATCACTAACCCCACCCAACAAAACACCTACAATATCCCCTTTACCTATCCCACAACCTACCACCTACCCCACTCATACACCACCCGATTACCCCCACCCCAATAACCTTTCCTACCAACTCTACCTTTTCCCCTTTCACCCCACAAATCTATCCTACCCGCCTACAACAAACCAACACAACAAATTTCACACCCTTTCCTCCTACCCATGGTGACCGGTACTGGTCACCCTCGACCGCCATCGGTCCCCCCCCCTTATCTATACCCTACTTTTATGCACCGACGTCGGTCGACACATGACCGACGCCGGTCTCTGAACCCACAAAATCTAAACAACTTGCATGGTGACCGATGTCGGTCACTTAGACCGACTGGTTTCGGACCGATTGATGACCGACATGACAGGGCCATGTGACCGACATCGGCCATCAGGGGATTTCGGGCCGATCGAAAACGGCCCCCAAATCCCCTTTCTTCCTATTTCTACCTATCTAACCAGCCCAATTGCCTAAAAACTCACCCACCCTGCCGTTTTGACTTACCTAACATATCTACCCACTCCATTTTATGATTTACCTTCATTTATTCATTATTTTCTCAAATTTTAGATTCCTACCCCAAAACCCACATCCTAGCTAAATTCATCAACTTCACACAAAGAGAGATTTAGAGCCTACCGGTATGACTACACGTCATCGTGGTGGGATAGGTGGTGGTGGTCCAGCTCCTCCAAAGACCTCCTCCTCCTCCTCCAGCCGTGCCATGCTCCAAATCTCCTCAGCAGGGTCCTCAACCAATCAAACTCTGCCTCCTGATCTCTGGGGCCTACCAATAACTCACTCCCCACTCAACTAGTGCCAACTCAGCCCAAATACCCAACCCAATCAATTCAAAACTCGATAAGAAAAAAGTTGCACTCAAATTCACAATGTGAAAATGACACGCCGTATTTTTTCTTTTTATAGGTTTTGACCTCTAACCGATATCGGTTATGGCGCGCCCTAGAAAACCGATATCGGTTTCTAACCGATACCGGTCATAACTAACCGATATCGGTTACCTGCCTAGTTTACCCTAACTCCTCTCTCTCTCCACCAACTCTATTTTTCACCACATCGCCTACCCCGGCCTTTTTTGCTCAATAATAGCCTTATTTTGAATTCATCGGCCCGACCTAAGGCCAAATAACCTAAGGCCACCCAATAATCGCCCGACCCAAGGCCGCAACCAATCAATCAGCCCACCTAAGGCCGCACCAACCAATCGCCCGACCCAAGGCCACAACCAAACCCAAGGCCAACACCCCAATCGCCCGACCCAAGGCCGCAACCAACCAATCGGCCGACCTGACCTAGGCCGCAACTAACCAATCAAATCAATCGACCAAGGCCGCACCAACCAATCACCGGCCCGACCCAAGGCCGCAACCAACCAATCGCCCGACCCAAGGCCGCAACCAACCAATCGCCCGACCCAAGGCCGCAACCAACCAATCGGCCCGGCCGCACCAACCAATCGGCCCGACCCAAGGCCGCAACAACCAATCGGCCCGACCCAAGGCCGCAACCAATCAATCGACCCAAGGCCGCAAACCAATCGGCCCGACCCAAGGCCGCAACCAACCAATCGGCCCGACCCAAGGCCACAACCAACCAATCGCCCGACCCAAGGCCACAACAAACCAATCGCCCGACCCAAACCAACTCCAAGGCCGCAACCAACCAATCAACTCCAACCCAAAGGCCACAACCAACCACTCGCCCAACCCAAGGCCGCAACAAACCAATCGGCCCAACCCAAGGCCACAACCAACCAATCGGCCCGACCCACGGCCACACCATTTAAGTACCTCGACCAAGCCCACAAATTACGATTCTATCCACCCATAATGTAGTTTTTTGTTCAATCGAGCTCACCTGTTCGTGTTTTAGCATGACTAGGATACTTGAATTGATCCGCCACCCAGCTTTGCTTAGACCGAGACCGTGACGTTTATCTCAACCAAACCAACCATTTGGTACTACCGAACATGCCTAAACGTTCCGGTACCTTCCCCGTTATATTCCCTGGAGCTACTTCCTATGCCTTGGATACCAGGATTATATCAGCCTTGTTTGGATAAACTATCGACCTTTGCCTATGAATTGCTTGTTGCTCTTCAAACCATGTACCCTGGTCACACTACTACATTTTAACGTGCGTCGCTTCCTTGTACTTACCCCACCATCTTACCAGCATCTCACCATCATTTACCCTTTATCAACCCTATCCCTGATTTCATGTCACCTCCATCTGTGATAGACTTGAGGGGGATTACCTATACCCTTAATGGGGCAACCACTTTATTATTGTCAATGCAGCTTTAAAATACAAGCCACATGACAACAAGGGGCAAATGTAGACACCAAATTTGGGTCTTACGACGCCCTGTACCCCGTATCTCATCCCGCAACCTAACCCTACCTCACCACCTAAACCTTACACACCTAATGATTTATTAATTACCTTATAATTAATAAATCCACATCTCCAACCCCGCCACCTCATCTCGCCACCTCACCGTGACCTAGCCCTAACCCTAAACCAACCTAATTAAGACCTATGACTTGGTCCAGACCCACACCCATGACTCATTACCCTCACCCGCACCAAAACGAGCCTAATAATGACTTGACCAAGCCCACAACTGATCCCTCAGGAGAAAAGGAGGGAAAGATGGCTATTTTACTAAAAATAGCCACTTTGACCTAACCGACATCGGTTCCTACTCGACCGCCATCGGTTACGTAACCACCATCGGCCCTGATTAATGACCTCCCCAACCAAAAAGAGAGGGATCCGAATTCATTTGGCAGAAAAAGAGAAGTGAAACAAGTAGAAGAGGTTGCAGAGAAGAGGATCGAGCCCAAGACTCAGAAACGAGCAACTAGATCGCATTGTCACACTCATCCAAGCATTGGAAAAGACTGAGGATAGCTTCATCAGCTCACTTTCCAATACCGATCATCCCAACTAAGCCTTACTGTCGCCACCACATTCCTTGGACTTGTATCTTCATCAGGAACTAGTAAGTAGTATCTTGTAGTTCTTTGTTATCATTTTCTTTAATTCATATTAAAAGGGGAACTGACCACCTTCGAAAGGAAGTCTAATATTTCCTGGGCCTAAGGCAGTTCCCTCACTTATTGTCTACCTCATCAAAGTCTAAAGTAAGTAAAAATATTATTTCTTATCACATATTAGGAATTGCACTCTAAGCTACAAAACAAAAAGTATTAGAAATGGAAGCATATAAGCTTGAGATAAATATTACACAAGAAATTAATATTTAACTTCCTATTATATTATAGTTTTCAACCAAGAAACATAACCAAGAGACAACCTTCTATACACAATTATTACATCATTTATGCGCTATAGGTTACCATTGGCATTTCAATGCTTTCAAAATCCTTCTCTATGCTTGAGGAGATTTATATATTATTAGTTATTTTTATCTAATATATACATGTCTATTAAGTATTATTCCAAAATATTATAATAGAAAAATACACCAAATACGCTCTTATAAATTAATATCCCTAAAAATGGTACTATCCAAGAGAATAGAATGTATCTATAAGTGGATATTTGAAAAATACTTACAAGATCTATAAGAAATGTACGAGTAATAAGGACAAGATTGTAGGTGACTAAGAAAAATAACATGAACAAAGGAAGTATTTTCAACCCTTAGAGAGAGTAAGAGAAATACATCTAAGAATTTTTGTGTGCATAAATCATGAGTAATAGATATAATCAAAATTACCAATACGTAATTCCCAAATTGAGCCATCTACATCTGCCCCACCCTCTCCCGATGCTAATAAACAATATTTCCAAAGATAAGGGATAACTTAAGAAAGTGTCTATAAACAATTTTCCTTTAGTTAATTGATCTAAATGTTTATTTGGTTACGATATTCCCCAAAAGCAAAACCTACAAGACAAGAGTGGAGTAAATGTCCATAAAATGATAACAAATACTATAACTATAAATAAATTAACATTTGAATATAAAAATTGAGTTGAAATTAAAATTTGTAAAGTAGAAAAAGAAAGGATTAAGTATGCATGTAAGTGTGGAACCAACTATTCCTTGTGTATATACTACTCCCCTTTTTCAAGGCACATAAATATCATGATCTTGTAATATCAACCATGGAGAATTGTGGGTGATCAAATATTGACAATATGAAGAACTAGAATAAGTTTTCTATGGAAGTAAGTCCAAAAATCAAATGAGGATTGGAAATACATGGGACTTCACCTAAATTACATGAAGAACATTGAGTTTCACTATTTACCTAATGTGTACAAAATGTTTGATATCACTAGAATCAATGTGAAGGCCATTGATATCTGTAGAATCAAAATCACAAAGATCTCATGTGTCACTAGAGTAACATTACTAAAACACATAGTTGTAGAGAGACATAGGTTCTTAAAATCTAAAACATCTTGAACATGAAAATTAGAAACATACATATTTTTTATTTTTTTTTAATTTACTTTTATTCAAACAAATTATAAATAGTAACCATGCCCTCTACATTTGTAATAAAATGTAGTGAATCTCTAATGTAACTTATTTTTATGCATTTGGTTTCTTATATGAACCACTTTAAAAATTATTATTTTATAGGAAATTAAATATTTGAGAATAATACTAAAGCAAGGAAGAACCATTGACGTTTAGGGCAGTATTGTATCATGTTTATGTCCGTGTTTATGGTACCATACCTATATAGAAATCATACATGTTATTGTATGTAACCTTATTAATTTATTTGTATAAATTATTCATGTATTATGTAGATTTGAAATTCTTTCAGTTTTGTACCTAATTTGCATTGATATTTCTATAATAAACCCACATAATTCACCCTCTTTTTAAAAAATGAGATAAATTCTAGATCAATAAAATCAAAGGAATTGAAGAGTTTAATTTTCGTATATAGAAAATAATCATCATTGGAACATATAGAAGGTAGTTGTAGATAATTACTTTGCAAAACTGAGGTTGGAGTGAGAGTGCATGATATGGATCATGACACATAAAGAGAGCAAGGAAAAAAATACAACAACACAAGCTCAAAAATAAATTCGTGCACAATTTTAGACACAATATCACATAGAGAGGTTAAATGGTTGTATACAATAAACACAAAGGTTTTGTATACATAAAAGAAGATAATTACCACAAAAATAGATAATAAGGCTGAAAACAAGGTACATCAACGTGTTATAGACATACAATATGCCAAGGTCAAAACACATAAGAAAAGAAATATGTAATCCAATGTGCAAAAGAAGGGGAGATTGTAGACAATAAGCAAATATAATATGATATGTAATAGACATGTACAATCCACATGTGTTATTCTCCATCTTTTATTACAATCACATATATTATTACAACGTTATATAAACATATCTAAGCCATGTGTAGTATAAATGAAAACAATTATGTCATAATAGATAAATAAAATCTAAATGTGTAGAAGATTCTCCATGGTATCAAGGATAAAGGGAAAATGACATTTCCAATATATGAAAACTTCTAGAGTCATACTTTTCTTGCATCATGTTCATATAATTTATGAAACATATGTACATGCATATAAAAAAATGATATCTACAAAAAAGTATGGGAAATAACACATATAAAATTACAATATAACATATCATATCATTCTAATATTGTAATATTTATATTTTTGGAAATATTATCCAAGCCTTTTGAGTATTTTGGATTATTTGATTTTTATCATTGAAAATGTTTGAAACTAGCTAAAAGTTTACGAGGAAATCATGTGTAATAACAACTTACATGCATGTTGTTCATAGGTATTTTCACATGATTTCCTTAAAGTGTAACTAAATAATAACACCTTCTAGCCAATCTCTTTGGAACCAACAACACACCCAACTAATTTGGTTTGAATTTTTCTACAATTTCTATCTTTACAATGATATTTATTTATTTTTCATAAGTACAATATCTTTGACTTGAAAAATAAATATTTTGAATTTTATCAGATAGGATCACTTGACATGATCTTTATAGAATATAAAATAGTGGAACATTTGGATGCAATTGGTATTGAACATTTCAAATTCATTTAACCATTTTTATCGGTAGTCATTATTTTTTCAAATTTCTTTAAAAGGCACTCGTATTGAGGCAATTTCTAATTTTAAAGGTAACTCTTATCCAAATAATTCTCCTAGTTATTTAGATAACTTGTATACATATTTCGGCTTTGAGCTCTTCATTGTAAGGTTATGCATGCTCAGGTTCACTTGGCACATCCCTTGGTTACATTTGCTCGCTCGCCCCCTTTTTTTCCTCACGCACCCTTACGTGCTTCCCCTTATTCCATTTGTTTAATTCTCCTCTTTGTTTCATCTTCCCCTTAGGCATATATTCTGCACATTCACCTTTTTCCTAAGTAGCTACTTCATCCTGTGTGCATACCTTGCACTTGATTCAAATTATTTAAGTCCCCTGAACCTCTCGTGTGTACCATACATCATCTTATATTATTTGTGCCTTGACCATGCATTCTCGACTCACTAGATTTCCTCATTTCCCTATGCACGTCACACATGCCTTCCTTTTTCCTTCTTCCATGTGCATTCCTTTGAGCCCTCCTTTGTTCCTTTTGTGCTAGGTCATCCTATGACATGCTTGAGTGTGCCACATGTGACCAAAAATTGTGCAAATAGGTCACTAAGTACTTGCAATGAATCAATAAATGAAACATGGTAGAAATGATAGGAACACTTGCACAGATTGACCGTCCTTCTAGACAATCCATGCATGCCACATGTCTTGCTTGCACGAAAACTCTAAAAACTTCGACTCTTTGTACCTTTTTCTACTGAGCTTAGATCGGCGTGCACCTAGTTTCAATCAATAGCTACCAATATGGGCTACAATGCTAAATATTAAAATTCAATTTATTGGTGGATCAGTGCACGCGAGAAATGGTAAAATGTATTTATAAGAATTAACATGCAAATCTAATTTTTCAAACCACTTGATTTGATCTGATTTTACCTCCTTCTTTCTTCAACACACCAAATGGACCCGACGAAGTGCATTTGATAGATTATTAGGGTTATATTTAGGCATTAATGTTTCTTATTGGTGGTTGCATTTCAAATTCGGCTTTTCCCTCCTTATTCTCTTCTTCTTCCATGGATTCATCTATAAATGTAAGAGATGGGCTCATTTTTAATGTTGGACATTTTGGATCCTTATAAATTTTTGCAAAGGACTTCATTTTTTTGTATTTTGAGTTGCATACCTTTGGATTTGGTTTTTAGATGTGGATATCGGCCTCTTTTGCCATTATAACAGCTATGTGCATTCCTAGAAGTAATAGAAGCATCATTTGGTGACTATTATTTGTCCTAACATGTCTATGTTTCTTCTCCTTGCCTTTTCTTTTAAATTGCATGCTTTTTGTGCCATCCTGCATCCCCCGTAGTTCATTATTCAGTTGTGTTCCATGAGACTGATCTGTAAACATGTTTTAAGTTGTACTACATGTGCCTAGCCTTATTTCACACATTTCCTTTCATTTTCACTCATAATAGATAGTGGTTATCCCTCTTTTCTAGTGCTTTCACCTTTTAGTATAATTTCCTTTCATGTTATCCTCTTATCCTTGGTTCCGTGGCATTGTTAGCTTAGCCTTCCCTTTCAACAACACTACGAGTAGCAATAACAATAGAGATAGATAGAGGAATTGACCTTCTCTAGATATTCATCCCAAACACGTAAGGTCCCACAACTTGGGGATGGTTTCATTATTGTCACAAATGACTTGGTTCTTCTAGATCTGAGACACGGTACAAGCTTGATGACCAAAAGTTTCTAGCATGATCAATGGGACCAGCATAGAAAGCTTAAATTTCATATTTCTAAGTTTTGGTGTGGAATTAGTACTTCATCCTTACTTCGATACATTTGACAACTCCCAACAATTTTAAATTTCTGTTTGGAATCCTAAACACCCTTCATAAGAAGAGTGCATAAAAGGAAAAGTACAACATGTGAAGATTCTTTCGAGTACCTCTTGTTTCAATCCTTTTTGCGTAAAATCAGAGACTGAAATAGATAAGAGTGTAGGAGGTTTACCTATTATTGGGTGATGGGTTGAATGCACATGTGTAGACTTCTGATCTCAATCGATCGTGTGAACTCCTTTTTGGTTGGGAAGGACTACCCTATAATAAGAAAGCAAGACCACAAGAGAGAGTTAAACAGTATATGGTAGTGGATTGCCTAGCGTATGCTAGATCCAGGAAGTGTGATACTCCCTAGAGGGCTATCAATCCACTATTTTATAAATTAATATTAAATGACAAAAACATGTAAATAAAAGGAATCTAGTGCTAGCATTTTGATTTGGGTGCCTTAGGTCACTATCAGCATCGATTCAATTAAATACTAAAAAATTATGCAGGTAAAAGGTATTTGGGTCAGGTTCTGGGTAGGTTAGGTGGTCTGCAGGTCACGATAGGGTCTAGGTTGGGGTTGGGTAGTGTATTTAGGTTGTTTGGGTTAAGAGGTAGGTTGCTTGGTTTGCTTTGTGTTAACATGCAAAGAAGTCGATGCTAGTCATTCGACCAATGCAAGTTAAAGGTCGACCGATGCCGATTAAGGTTGACTACTATTAGTCACCACCGTGGAAGTGATAGAGGTCTACGTGTGACTTGTTTAGGTACCACTCTATTTCAAAACAGAGGGTTAGGAGGATAGGGGTGAGGTTTTAGGAGAGTGGTAGGTTTTAGAGTCGAGTGTAGGGATCTTTAGGGGGTGGTTTTGGGTATCTTTAGGTAGAAGGTGGGGAGCTAGCAGATAGCAAAGTGATCGACGGCAGTCGGGACAAACAGACGGTGGTTAGGGATAACCGGTGATGGTCACTGGTATTTGGTCAGAGTTTGGTAGTGGGGGTTAGGGTGCTCTCTGTGAGTGGTCAGAGGGTTGCTAGGGAGCATGATGGGGTGAGACAGGGTCCCAGGTGTGTATATGGGTTGAATGGGTGAGGTTGGAGGGGTAGAAGAGAAGTTTTTATCTTGGGGAGGGAAATAGAGAAGAAAAGTACCAAAACACAAGTGAAGGATACATGGATCCATTTACGTGTCTTATGCATGTAGAAAAGTGAGCGGTAGTGAAGAAGACTAATAGACATTGGTGAAGGATGGTAGGTTGGTTGGAGAGCTCTTTTTTGAGCTCAGTCTGGCTTAGGTTCCTTCAATGGATGTTCTCACAAAAGGTTATTTTGAGCGCTTCCACAACTAGTCTCATCTAGGAGTTCTGATGACCTCCTAGGACTTCGAGGTCTTAGCTAGGAGTATCCAGGGAAGTGTGATACTCCCTAGAGGGCTATTAATCCACTATTTTATAAATTAATATTAAACAACAAAAACATGTAAATAAAAGGAATCTAGTGCTAGCATTCGATTTGGGTGTCTCAGGTCACTATCAATGTCGATTCAATTAAATGCTAAAAACATATGTAGGTAAAAGGTATTTAGGTCGGGTTTAGGGTAGGTTAGGTGGTTTACAAGTCACGGGCAGGTCTGGTTGGTGTTGGGTAGTGTATTTAGGTTGTTTAGGTGAAGAGGTAGGTCATTGGTCTGCTCTGTGTTAACAGAGCACAGAGACCGACACCGGTCAATCAACTGACCATGCCGGTTGAAGGTTGACTAATTCTAGTTAAGGTTGACCAATATTGGTCACTGTGGAAGTGATAGAGGTCTAGGTGGGAGGTGTTTGGGTTCCACTCTATTTCAGAACAGAGGGTTGGGAGGATATGGGTGAGGTTTTAGGTGAGTGGTAGGTTTTAGAGTCGAGTGTAGGGATCTTTAGGGATGGTTTTAGGTGTGTTTAGGTAGAAGGTGGGGAGGGGAAAATAGTAAGGTGATGACGGTGTCGGGACATACCGACGGTAGTTAGGGCTAACTAGTGATGGTCACTATTTTTAGTTGGAGTTTGGTAGTGGGGTTAAGGTGATCTCTGTGAGTGGTCGAGGGTTCTTTTAGCAGGGAGTAGAATGGGATGAGACCGGGTCCCGGGGTGTATATGGGTTGAATGGGTGAGGTTAGAGAGGTAGAATAGAAGTTTTGCTCTTGTGGAGGGAAATAGAGAAGCAAAGTACCAAAACATGAGTGAAGGATACATGGATCCACTTACCCGTCGATGCATGTAGAAGAGTGAGCGATGGTGAAGAATAGTGATAGATGTTGGTGAAGGATGGCGGGTTGGTTGGAGAGCTCTTGTTTGAGCTCAGTGTGGTTCAGTTCCTTCTATGGTTGTTCTCACAAAAGGTTCTTGTTAGTGCATCCACCACTAGCCTCGATTGGGAGTTACGATGAAGTTGTTATTTTAACAAGTTGGTAATGAGTATATCGGTGTCCAATGTTGAATGCCAATCAACCAAGAACTAAAAGACAACTAACCAAAATCAACCAACCAATGCTTTGGAAAGAGCTTATATTGGGTATTTTGAGGTGACCAACGCCAGATCCCACGACCAACATCGGTCAAACTAGAACCCGATAATCCTTTGGTTATGTCGGGGTTTGTGTTTTAAAAAGTGGGAATATGCCTTCCCCACTTGATTTCGAGTGGCGAGTACATGCGTCCTCCGCCCTTAGAATAAGTAATAGAAAAAGAGGGTTCTTATGAGTGGGTTGGCCACTATTAGGGCTTCTAGAAGTTTATGGGCTAGGTATGGGCAAGGTGGGGAGTGGAATGGTTTGGTGGAGAGGTAAGTAGAATAGTGGAAGGGTGAGGTGGTTGGGTGAGATGGATGTAAAGTGGTTTGATGAGTGGATGAAAGGGATGAAAGGGCTCGAGAATTTAATTAATTGATGTTAATTAAATCCCCAGGTATGTGAATGGGGCTCATTATTATGTGCGAAAAGGGGGTGTGAGTGATCGAATTAGGGTTAAATCGATCACCTATGTAGAATGTGGTTATTAGGTTATTTTGGAGGAAAGTAATGAAAGGTGACGTGTTTTTGGTGTCTACATTTTGCCCATTTTTGTTGGGAAGCCTGTAGTGGTAGGCAGCGTGACAAAAACGAAGGTTGGTTTTTTCCCAATGTGAATTTAGGGTAAGAAGGTGGATGTTGGGTGCCCCAAATAGGGGCATGAGTGACCCAAAAATGAAGGTTGGTTTTTTCCCCATGTGAATTTAGGGTGATAATGCAGATGTTGGGTGCCCCAAATAGGGGCATGACCGATCCAAAATGAAGGTTGGTTTTTACCCCATGTGAATTTAGGATGAGAAGGTGGATTTTAGGTGCCCCAAATATGGGCATGAGTGATCCCCCTCAAATTGGGCACCGATGATGAAGAATAGAGAGATTCGGTGGGTGGTTTGATAAGGTAAGAGTAGGTGTGAAGGAAATGAGGATCATGGCTATAGTGATGGCAAAAGGTTGGGTGGGTGATTAGGTAGAGCATTCAAACATACGCACACATTGTAAAATGTAATGAGGTATAAGGGTTTCTCAACATAATAAATTTATGTCAGCTAAGGTCGCAAGGGTCATCCAAACATGGGTTATTGAGGTCTAGTATCCAGGGTAAAGGATACAGTCTGGGCACTCAATGAGGTAAGATGTAGGAACACATAGGGTGGTTCTGGTACATCCAAAAGGTCAAAAGGTCAAGGTTTTGTTTGGACAAGGGTCACGGCCATAGGTAAGGTAAGGTCATTAGGTTGAGGAAAAATAGGTACCATCATCACAAAATGCAACAAGTGAGGACATGAGAATATCCACATAATCAATGGTTGGGTAGGTAGGCATGGGTAGGTAGGTGTGGGTGGGTAGGTGTGTGGGTAGGTAGGTGTGGGTAGGGTAGTGTCAATCAAGCGTACATACATGAAAAGATTACAACACGATAGCATCTTGAAGAGCCTTCAAACTCTACATTGTCCGGGGTCAATCAGAGTTATCCAAACATGGGTTATTGAGGTCCGGTATCCAAGGTAAAGGATACGGTCCGGGAACTCAATGAGGTAAGATGTAGGAACGCGTAGGGTGGTTCCGGTACATCCAAAAGGTCAAGGTTTGTTTGGGTAAAGGTCATGGACATAGGAAAGGTAAGGTTGGTAGGCTAACAATGTGGTAACAACATCACAAGGTAGAGTGAATATGGAAGGTTGATGGTCACCCGAGGGACATGTGTGGGTAAAAAGGTGTAGCGTAAATAAGGCCATGGGAGGGATAGAAAAGTGCCCCAACTGATGGTGAGAGTGGGTAAGGAATGATGAGGTCAGAAGGAGGAGGTGAAGGTTCGGGGTAGCGGCAAGTGAGGTGAAAAAGGTGGCAGGCAGGCAATAGGGTGAAATTGGTGGCAATATGGGGAACAAGGGTAACGGCACCAATCCAAAAAATGTATAACCGCTACGCCTAGTGGAAACTAACTAGAGTAGAATGTGAACTAGAACAGGTAGTCAAAAGGAGATAGGTGAATGATTGTGGATGAATTTTTTTGAATAATGTGATAGCAATGGTCGAGCTAACCTCAAAGGGCCCCATGCCCTTAGAGTGCTACCTACATAGCCCCGAGGTGAAAAGGGGCCTCAGACCGATGTAGTTCTCCCTTAAGCTAGGGAGGAAAAGAATAGGTATAGAGAAGGGTTGGTAGGGTTGAGGTAGGTTGTGTTCATGGGTATGTAGGTAAGGGTAAATAGGTAAGGGTCAATGGTATGGTTGAGTAGGTATAGGTCATGGGTATGGGTAGATAGGTAGGGTCAATGGGTATGGGTAGGTAGGTAAGGTTCATGGGTATGGGTAGGTAGGTAAGGTCAATGGGTATGGGTAGATAGGTAGGGTCAATGGGTGTGGGTAGATAAGTAGGGTCAATGATTGGGATAGTAGGTAAGTTCAATGGGTATGGGTAGATATGTAGGGTCAATGGGTATGGGTAGATAGGTAGGGTCAATGGGTATGGGTAGATAGGTAGGGTCAATGGGTATGGGTAGATAAGTAGGGTCAATGATTGGGTCAAGGGTATAGGTGTGGTAGATTTTGGGTCAAGGTATGGGTAAACGGGTAAATAGGTAATGTGTGTGGGTGATTAGGTCAAAGGTAGAGGGAAATGGGTAGATAGGTGATGTTGTTAGGTAAGGATAGATAGGTAAGATGTTAGGTCAGAGGTATGTGTGTGTGAGGTAGGGTGGAGGTAAGTCAAAATATTTTCTATGGTGGAAGAATATCAATGGTTCAAAAGTAGGTAACTATAATAGGGTTGATGATGTGGCTGAATTGGGAAGAACCATCGATGCATAAACCAAGGGTAGGTGTGATGAACCTCAAGCCCCTAAAAATCCTTACGTTAGAAGGTTCCAAAGATGAAGTAATGTGCATGATCATGAAAATCATATTAGTGACATCATCCCGTGGTAGGTAGGAAAAGTAGGGTAATGTGGTAAAATGGTGATATGGTGAAAGGTTGGAAGTGTAAAGGGAAATAATGCACCTTTGGTACAAGATGTTGAGAACCCGATAGGTGATTCCATGGAAAAAGGGTGGGTTATGTTTGTGGATATATTGATCGATCCAGAAGTCTATGTGGGATGATTAGATAATATCCTTGAGGTCTTCGTGAAGTTGATTGATGTGGGAAGCTTTGAAATGGGCCTAGTCTCTTTTTTTACTAGGTAGAGTATGGCTAGTGCAATATACATGTCCTTCAGGAGCAAATATCTATTTATGACAAATAGATACAAATGGTAGATGTTCTTTTTGAGGAATTCATCTTTATGTTTGGAATTTTGACTTAAGGAGGGTGATCCCATTTTGATAGGTGAATTTATTTTACCAATTAAGCCATGGACAAGGCTATAGAGGAATATGAACAACGTAAGTCAAAAGGTGGAGGAAGGTGGAGGTGGAGTTGGATGTTTTGAGGGATATATGGAATGGTATACGACCATGGGATTCCATCTATGAGGGGATGAAAAGTATCCATGAGAATCATGCCATGAGTAGAGTCATGGTACTCATATTGAAGACAAGGTTGAAAAAGTGATAGATAGTCACATGATTCTTTGTTTAATCGTAGGTACGTGAGGTGGTGATAAGAGGAGTGGGTGCTCATGGGATGAGTTGGTAATAGTCAATGGGTGATAGAGCATTTGGTTCAACAATAGAATGGTCAAAGATGCAAGATGTTAAGGGGCTCAGGTTTAGGTTTACCATCGAGTGAAGATAAACGATAAGCACCTGATCCATAGGTATGGGTAACGATATAGGGTCCAAGCCAATTAGGAGCAAATTTACCTTGTAGATGTTTTTCTCGATGGGCTTAGGTGGGGAATTTGTGTTAAGTAGTTGTTGTGGTAGGAGGAGTCGGGGTCCCCCAACTTTGGTCAAGTGAGTGTGAAGGGGATGAAAGTTGTAGGCTTTGATCCTACTTATTCAATGGTCCTTGTGTAGGCATTGGCATAGGATAATTGAGGTAGAGAGGTAGGTGTTGGGGTAAGTGAAGATGAGGTAGAAGGGTTATCGAGTTTTGATTGTGATGGAATGGTTGTATACATAGTATTGGTTTCAGAGGTTGGGTGAGAAATAGGTATGTGAGGTAGGTATGAAAGTATAGGTGGAAGAATAGAAAAAGGGTGGAGTTGGTTAGTAGGGAGAATGGAATCCTCTCATAAAATGGGGTCAAGGTTTGAGGAGGTATTAGGGAATGGAGCTGCTAAATAATGTTCTTGAGAGCCTTACACCCTTTAACATCATGCCCCAAAGAGCGATGATAGGCACAAATTTTAGTGTCATTAAACCATTTGGGTTTTGGTTTAAATGGATCATAAGGCCTAAGGGGGTAGTGTGATGATAGAAGAATTTAACAATGTAGAAAGAATGTCAAAGTAAGATTCTATCAAGGGATGACAGTGGGAGGTAACGGTGGGTTTAGGTAAAGGAGCAGGTGAATTTAGGAAAGGAGGTAGAGTTTGAGGTTTGGTTAGTTGGGCTACCTTTTGGGTAGGTAGTGAAGTTTTGGGCCCAGGATTTTGCTAGGGTGTGGATGGAAATGGTGCGGTTGAGACTGTCTTTATGGGAGGTAAGAGAGGTTGGGGTTATGTTTGGGTGGAAGTTTCCCCTTTGTGGGTGAATTTGTATGCCTGATGTTTGAGGTGAATGGTAAGGTAGGAAATGTGGGTAACTGGAAGAATAACGTGCGAGAGGAGGTGTTGGTGAAAGTGGTGGTAAATGGAATATAATGGGTGAAGAATAAAGTGAGGGTCATTTTCATCGATATCAAGTTTGGTAATGTGGTAGATGGACCAAGGTTGAAGGGTGAGGGCCTAAAATTGAGGGTAAAGGTGAAGGTGAAAGAATAGGTGTAGGGGACATAAAGTTAAGAGGTTTGAAAATTTGGGTTTCTCTTGTAGACCGGTTGACCAGTAAGAAGGATGTGGGCCTAGACAAGATGGAAAAGGTAAAGGTGCAAGAATGGGTCTTCTCGGGATAGGGTATCTAAAAGGTCGAGGTCCTCATTTTATGAGATTTAGCTATGGCGGAGGAGGAGGCTAAACATTGGCGGTAGAGGTGGAGGTGAATGGGAAGGTATAGGAGACATCGAGGCATAGGTGGGATACGGGGCAAAGGTAAGGTTGATGGGGTTGTTGATGAGGAAGGGGTTGACATTGTTGAATTAGATGTGATAATCTTGGTGAATTTTCCATCCGATAGGTCCGTTGTTGAGGTATAGGTGGTAAGTAATGATATGAGTGAGGTAGTAGGTGAGGTCGGAGATATGGGTGTGGGTGAAGTGGGTTTATTCGTAGGTATGGGTGTAGGTGAGGTAACGGGTAAGGTCACCTTTTCTATGGGTAGAGAAGCCGATGAGGTAGGTATGGTTATAGGTAGGGGGACAAGTGAGGTAATTTTGATCGTAGGTAAAGGTGTGGGTGAAGTAGGAGATAAGGTCGGAGGTATGGGTGTTGGTGAGGTGATCGGAAAAGTGGGTTATGGAACCAAGTGTCTCCATTTCAGACATGATAGGAGACAATGATGTAAGAAGAGTAGAGGATTTTCTAGCGTCCTTTGGTGAGAGAACCATCATTAGAGGGAATCGAGAGAAGTTGTTATTTTATGGGTGGAGGGTCAAGTGGAATGGGTATTGAGGGTATAAACGACCCTACAAAGTGGGTGAAGGAATAGGTTGAGTAAGCAGGGTATGTTATTTTATGGGTTGAGATGAGGGAAGGGTATGTGTTTCTAGAGGTGGGTAAATAGGGGAGGTGAGATTTATTAGGGGTGAATAGGTAACTAAGGAAAACACGCGTATGGGTAAAAGAGTGGGTGAGATAGGTTACTTTTTAGGTAGAGAATAGGTGGTAGGGGTGACTTGGTAGGTGAGATAATGGGTAGTGCGAAGCTTATCTCGTAGGTAGAGAAGTGGATGAGGTAAGTTCAGTTTGTTGGTAGGAGGATATGTGAGGCAATTTTGGTTGTAGGTAAGTGGGGTGAGGTGAGGTGGGGTGAGGTTTCGTACTTTGCGGATATAGAGTCGAAGGAGATAGGGTCCCCATGTAAAGAGGGGTCAATGTAGTTGGTTATATTATATAAAGAAGTGTAGGTGGGGTGTGTTTGGTCATAGGTACGAGTATCGTGAGGTAACATGTAAGGTCATAGGTATGAGTATAGGTGAGCTAGTAGATACAGCCATAGGTATGGCTATAGATAAGGTAGTAGGTAAGGCCATAAGTATGGGTGTAGGTGAGGTCGGTCCACCTCATAGGTATGGGTGTGAGTGAGGTAGAGGGTACGGTTTCCTTCTCTATGGGTAGAGAAGAAAATGAGGTAGGGTCCCCTGTGTGTAGTGGGGTCTATGTAGTAGGTTCTATTGTTTATAGAGGCATAGGTGATATATGTCGAGTCGTAGGTAAGGGTACAAGTGAGGTAGCGGGTAAGGTCATAGGTATGGGTGTAGGTGAGGTATTAGGTAAGGTCATAGGTATGGGTGTAGATGAGGTAGTAGGTAAGGTCATAGGTATGGGCATAGGTGAAGTGATAGGCGAAGTGGATTTAGTTGTAGGCATGTGTGTAGGTGTAGTAGGTTTGGTCGTAGGTATTGATGTCGGTGAGGTAATAGGTAAGGTCATAGATATGTGTGGGTGAGGTAACATGTAAGGTCATAGATATGGGTGTGGGTGAGGTAACATGTAAGGTCATAGATATGGGTGTGGGTGAGGTAACATATAAGGTCACCTTCTCTCGTGGGTAGAGAAGTGGATGAGGTGGGCTCTCGCATAAGTAGAGGGGTTCGAGCAAGTATGCATGCATAGTAGAAGAAATAGGAGGAAATGGAGACAAGGGAACATGTACAAGGTTGTACAAAAAACATCATAAATATTGAGGTTGTCAAGAGAAGTTACGTCGTATGAAGTGGTATGATTTAGGAAAGGTTGATCATAGGTATATAGGTTTGGGGTAGGTGGCATAATGGGAGCATCCTAGACGAGGCCCCAGTATCCACTATAGCTCGACTAGTTTCCGAGAATGGTGCATAGTGGTGTTGTTATGCCCCCAACTGGATGATAGGTACAAAATCCATGTTCTTTATATCATGCCAATCAAGGATGTGAAATATCATGATTATCCCATGATACCCCTGCAGGAGTATAGCATTGTTGTTCATCCAGTAGGGGAAGACCCCCGAAGGTGAAATGGGCGTGATGAGAAGAGTAGGAAATGGGTGATGTGGCGTTGTATGGTCACATGTCGATTACAAAAATTGTTACGGGGGGTATATAGGTAGGAAAGGGGGTAGCCCCCTGAGTATGACGTTGAGGCTACGGGTTGTATGTAAGGAAGGGTATAGGGGGAAGAATTTGTGTAAATGCCTCCGCGAACTCAAATATGAGTGTAAGTGGTAGATATGATTGAGTTTTGATAGGGGTCATAAGAGGTCAATTCAACTGGTGGATGCACGTATGAGGACACATAAGGAGGTGATGGTGATGGTTTAGTGGCCCCAAGGAATGTGGGTGAGGGTATGGCAAGGTCATTCCGTGTTGGATAATTGGCGAGGTATAGTTGTAAGGCCTAATTGATTGTGGTTGTGTCAGGAAGTGAGCGAAATTCTTGTCACCTATGGGTACGGTGGAATGGATGTCCATGAGTGTCGGGATGGAAGGTGGAGAAGGTGTAAATGAGGGGAGTGGTTCAAGAATACTATTAACTTAGATATGGGTTAAGAGTATTGGTTAAGAATCGAAACAAGTCTTCCGATACCAGCTTAGAGATTACCGATGACGATTAAGGTTTAACCGATGCTGTTGTGGAAAGATAAGAATGATTTAACAAACTGAGACAAAAAAGTGATGATGATTGGGTAGGAAATCTCTATGATAGATTTTCAGTAGAGAATAGAGTGTACAAAAAGGTACAAGAACTTTGATAGCAAATAAACTGAAAGAGGGGTCTTTGGGGCAAGTTAACCTAAAAGAACAGAAACTGATGCCGATAGGGTATAACCGATGGTGTTTACTATGAAGATTGAAAAACTAAAGAAAAGTTTATTAATATAAACTTGAATCAAAAGAATGATCAACCCAGAGATTGGTGGATGATATAATGAAGCCTCTACACCCTAAAAAAAAGTAGGAATACAACATCTGTGATTGGGGGTGAGAAAGGTGAAAGAAAGCAATAATGGTGATAACATATTCTTACACCTCAAAACACACTTCAAATAAACGCTAAAAGAAGATGTTATCCAACAAGTGATTTTAAATGTGTTGACCTTTCGCTATTTAAAAGGACTGATTCATGAACTTTAGAACATAGGTTTTAGTGAGAAAGGCTTCCTACAAAGAAGGAGATCTAAAAGGTGTGGTTTCAAGTTATGTTATGGTGGGGGTGGGCTGTCCTCTGAGATAATGACTCGACAAAAGTAACGAGTAGGGTGACCACTATGTGCCATGATAGTGTGATCACCTAAAACTTCTTTTGGGTGAGATGTTGTTTAAGAATGTGTGTATTTTTCAATTTTGTGAGGTTTGGTAAGACTTAGAGAGAGAGAGAAAGAAAGTGCTTTTCTACGATTCGTTTATCAACCATCAGCTGGGCATAACTTCCAGCATATAGGTTTCCCTCATTTAATGTGAGCTAATTTAGTAAAACAAAATGAAATGTGAGTGTTTTAAACCCAAATCGAAATATGATATTTGATGTCACAACTGATGAACATGAGAATGTATGCCTTTCACTAATGTGATAGTAATGAAAGGGAGAAATGCTCGTTTTAAAGCACCAAATCACGATTTATTTTAGATAATAGAATAAGAAGAATATTCCAGAGAAGGAGATTAATGTGAAAGCCTTTTAGAAAGGGAAACAGACATACAATCTTTTCCTAAGAATGAACAAAATGCAAGGAACCCCGAATGGGTCCCACCGTGTGCCAAAATGTTTCGATCCTTTTTGCATACAATTAGAGACTGAAATAGATAAGGGTGTAGGAGGTTTACTGTTGTTGGGTGATGGGTTGAATGCCCGCGTGTATATACTTCCTCGAACTTGGTTGATTGTGTGAAATCATTTTTGGCTACGAAGGACTACCCTATAATAAGAAAGCAAGACCACAAAAGAGAGTTAAACAATATATGGCAGTGGACTACCTAGCGTATGCTAGATCCAAGAAGTGCAATACTCCCTAGAGGGTTGTCAATCCACTATTTTATAAATTAATATTAAATGACAAAAACATGTAAATAAAAGGAATCTAGTGTTAGCATTCTGATTTGGGTGCCTCAGGTCGCTATCAACGTCGATTCAATTAAATACTAAAAATTATGCGGTAAAAGATATTTAGGTCGGGTTCTAGGTAGGTTAGGTGGTCTACAAGTCAAAGACAGGGTCTGGTTGGGGTTGGGTACTATATTTAGGTTGTTTAGGTGAAGATGTAGGTCGTTGGTCTCTATGTGTTACAGCACGAGACCGCCGGTGTTGGTTGGTCTAATCGATGCCGATTGAAGGTTGACTAAGATCGGTCACTATCAAAGTGACAAAGGTCTAGGTGTGAGGTGTTTGGGTCCCACTCAATTTCGAGAACGAGAGGGTTAGGACAATAGGGGTGAGGTTTTAGGTGAGTGGTAGGTTTTAGAGTCAAAGTGTAGGGATATTTACGGGTGGTTTTAGGTGTGTTTAGGTAGATAGTGGGGAGCTGGAAAATAGTAAGGTGGTGATGGAGGTCATGACATAACGACGGTAGTTAGGGCTAACCAGTGATGGTCACTTGTATTTAGTCGAGTTTGGTAGTGGGGGTTAGGGTGCTCTTTGTGAGTGGTCGGAGGGTTGTTAGGGAGTGGAATGGGGTGAGACAGGGTCCCAAGGGTGTATATGGGTTGAATGGGTGAGGTTGGAGGGGTAGGAGAGAATTTTTGCTCTTGGGGAGGGAAATAGAGAAGCAAAGTACCAAAACACAAGTGAAGGATACAAGGATCCACTTACCCGGAGTCCGATGCATGTAGAAGAGTGAGCAACTGGTGAAGAAGAGTGATAGACATTGGTGAAGGCTGGTAGGTTCATTGTAGAGCTCTTGTTTGAGCTCAATCTAGCTCAGTTCCTTCAATGGTTGTTCTCACAAAGGTTCTTGTGAGTGCTTCCACCACTAGTCTCAGGTGGGAGTTCGATGAAGTTGTTATTTCAATGAATTTCCAATGAGTATGCCAAAGTGTAAATGCTGAATGCCAATCAACCAAGAACCAAAAAACAACTAATTGAAATCAACCAACCAACCCTTTTGAAAGAGCTCGGACTAGGTATTTGGAGGTGACCGACACTTTGGTCCCACCTGACCGACATCGGTTAGACTAGAACTGACACCGATTATGTTGGGGGGTTTGTTTTTTCAAAAGTGGGGAATATGTCTTCCCACTCGATTTTGAGGGCGAGCATGTGCGTCCTCTCGTCCTTAGAATAGGTAATAGGAAAAGAGGGGTCCTATGAGTGGGGTGGCCACTATTAGGGATTTCTAGAAGGGTATGGGCTAGGTATGGGCAAGGTGGGGAGTGGAATGGTGAGGTGGAGGGGCAAGTGGGGTAGTGGAAGGGTGAGGTGGAGGTGCAAGTGGGGCAATGGAATGGTGAGGTTGTTGGGTGACGTGGCTGGTCCAGTGGCATGGTGAGGAGGGTTGATGAGTGGATAAAGGGGGAGAATTTAATTAATTGATGTTAATTAAATCCCTAGGTATATAAATGGGGCTCATTGTTATGTGTGAAAAGGGGGTGTGAGTGACTAAATTAGGGTTAAATCGATCACCTGTGTAGAATGTGGTTATTAGGTTGTTTTGGAGGAAAGTAATAAAATGTGATGTGTTTTTATGTCTACACCTCTAACTATCCCCCACGAGAAGAGTTTATTCTAGAAATACCATGTGCACTTCTTCATATCTATCAAACCACGCCCATTTAAATCCTCCTCGAATATAGAACTAGAGAATCTTGTAATGGCGAATCAGCCACCTCCTAAACAAAGGAACTTTTCTAACTTCACTGGAGAAAGTCCCGTGTTCGGTCATGCTGAACATGACATGCTTGAATGGTGCACTCAAAATTATTCCATACTTTACTTTTGAGATTCAAGTCACCCCTTAGGAGAATATCCAAGATGTAGCAAATGTATGTTCACTCTATTTGATCACACATGATGATGTAGTAGTCAAGCTACTTACAACCTCTTTCAAAGGTAAAGCACTTCAATGGCGAGAGGCTTGAGACTTGGATCTATTACCACCTGGATGAGCTTGAAAAAACTCTTTGAAATTAATTTGAAGATCATTCGATCACCTATCTCTTGTGGAGCAAATTAAAACAACAAGGAGGGCACCCAATGAATAGATGATTGACTTCAACATCGGGTTTTAGAAGACTTGGCAAAAATCCCTCTTTTGAGTACGACCTACAACCCAACATGATTTTTGTATTATATAAAGGTTTTGAACAATGATATCTCAGTCATGATCCAATCCATGGGAGGATGGAATATACCAATTGCCTATAATATTGTTGCGAGGAAAGAAAATAGTCTTATTCGGGCAAGAAAGATAGCTCCTGGGACCGCCTTATGCCCTTATTCCAAGAAATGTCGCAAGCATCCCAACCTTTAGTTGTCCCTATTCCTATCCACTGAGAGAAGCACGTAAACTATTGCATCAAAATCCTACTCTCCAACGAAGCAAAAAGAAGATGAATAATTGAAGATGTTGATAAGAAATTTGTCAAATAAAGTCATATCATTAGAGAAACAATAGGTACAAGCCTATAAAGGAAGTTTTAATCAGTGCATAGCCGAGTAATTAGCCTTGGTGGAATCAATATAGAAACCAAAGATACACGCCCAACAAATAGAATAATAGTTGGCATGCTAATGCACATCTTCTCTTACAAGTTATTCCTCATGCACCTTCTCTTCGATCACCCGGTCTGCAAGTCAAGTGCTTGTTCTAGTTTAGAATAATTTGGCACAGGAATCAAAATGGTGCTTCCTTCTAACATGCCTCATAATCAATTATCACTATACCAATGTTGTGTGCACCTAAGCCTACATGATCCAGAATGATTCAACTTGTGAGCCTTCAACAAGTGCACTGAAGCAAAAAATCTAGAAAGGCCGAGAACCTTCTCTAAAGGTAAATATGATGCTCTTTGGCGCTAAGGAATTTTTTGCAATCAACCAAGTTGCAGAGGATACAAGAAAAACATGCACCCAAGTTGCTGACAACATAAGATACAAGAAGAGAATGCTTGATTCTGGCACGCATGTCATAATTCCAACAACACAAGCAAATCCTCAAAATCAAAAAGATGCAACCAGGGCATCTAGTGGTAAAAGTGTTGAAGTCCTTACACAAGAGGTCCCACACAAATCTTCTCTAGAAGTGACATGTGTCCCTCCTTTGGTAGGTCAAACCTCTGCTCTAGCTAAGTCCCTTGCTTCTACACCGGAATAGTCAAGAAAGGAGGCTATAATTCCCCAAATGCGTAGATAAGTGGGTATTCCATTTAACATTGTGGACCATATGAAGAATACTAATAAAAATTTCACAATGTGGGATGCTTTAACCATTCCATCTCAACGAGATTTTTACATGAGGAATTTTTCCAACTTTCTTTGCACCGATCCAACTATTCAAAAAACCATGCGCTACTATCAACATCTACCAAGATGAGGAGAACCAAGTAAGTAAAGTTATAAAAACACACCCTTCTATATGTCCTTGATCATAGGAAAACATCTAGTGCATAACTACATGATAAACTCAGCGCTAGTACCCCTTTTATGCCCAAAATATATCTGATTTCCCAAGTCTTAGGTATAGCCCCTTGTCTAAAATATTCTTGCAACTTGATGGCTCAATTTCACTACTCTAGGAATCATCAAGGATCTTGAGTTGAACCTTCATACATGTCTAGACTCACTATAACTCAAGATGTATCTATCATTGACCTCCCTCCTTTGTTTTCCCTATATCTATCAAGAGAATTTACTTGAAAAAGTGGGTGGTTACTTGTCTTATTATTGGTCTCATATGTTATTCAAGACAAGATATGGTACTCGGTTTTACTATACAACTTGCGCCAATATTTTCCTATCATGTAGAGTCATATGACCCATCCCCTCTCCATGCCAACTATTTAATCAAAGAACAAGCTTTAGTTCTGAAGAGCATTCTCTTCCACCTTCTATTCTTGATCTAGTACTTGATAAATGGGCAAGGATGCCACATAAATTTGACCCATATCTTTGAATAACGAGAAGCCTATGAAATCGGGCTTAGTACTTAGCAAATTCTCAAAAATTAAGCTATACTACCATGTACGCTTAAGCAAAATGAAGTGAAAATTGGTCTATGGAAGTTATACTATGATGGTTCCAAAAGCAGAAATGGCATGGGAGCAGGGGTTGTTCTCATTTCTCCTAAGGATGATATTTTTTTGTGCACAATGTGCATGAGTTTACATGTTATAACAATGTGGCAGAATATGAATCATTAGTGCATGGATTTCTTACTGCTGAAAAGAAAGGGATTAAGGCACTACGGATCTTTGGGGACACATAATTGGTTATCTACCAAGTTACCAAAAATGCTAGGAAAAGAATAAGCTCTTCCAAGATTATAGGAACAAATTTTAGGACCTCTTTAAGAGCTTTGATGCTCTAAATCTAAAGGTGGTGCCACACAAAATGAACAAGGAAGCTGATTAAATGGCTGTTCTCGGTTCGTATTTCTCCCCACTAAGGAATTTTTCAAAAGAAACATTAAGAACATCAAGATGGTGATCAACCATCCATTCCAAACAACAACACCAGCTGGAAAGTGTTTGACAGTGACATGCAGAATGTCCAGTTCATTCTGAATGAAGTTGAGTTCTCATCAAGCATGTAAGATGACTTGCATGATAACTATGATGACCAAGTGATTGAACTGAATTCAAATAAGTTTCCTAAAGGGTTGGTCACCTTAGAGAAAATATTTAACCCTGATGATGAGTTCAAGGATGAATAAAATTACATGTGCACCATGCAAGAAGACTACTCCCCAGTCATTATTACATGTGGGAAAGAGTTAACTGCTTTCGCTCAAAGCATGACTTATGTGCATGATGAAAAATAGGCCTTCATATCTCTCTATAAAAATATAGTGATATATTTTCATGGGAGTATGAAGACCTCAAAGGATTTGATCTAAGTGTTTTTGAACACTCCATTGATCTTGATCTTGGTATTAAGCACTTTAGACAGAAGAAATGAGTAGTCAATCCAAAGATAAAGCCCCTCATGAGAAAGGAATTATCCAAAATAATTGAGGAAAAATTATTTTTCCCATCAAGTACTCTACTTGGGTCACAAATCTAGTTCTAATGTGCAAGAAGAATGGTGAAATTAGACTCTATGTTGATTTTAGATATTTGAACAAGGCATCTCTAAAGGATCATTATCCTTTTCCTTCAATGGAGTAGATTTTGTAGACTATGGCTGACACACAAATATTCTCAATGTTAGATGGATATTCAAGTTTCAATCAGATCCTGGTCAAGGAAGAGGATCAATTCAAAATGAAGTTTACTGCCAAGTGGGGGACGTTTGCATATCAGAAGATGCCCCTTGATATTTCAAACACATGTGCAACATTTCAATGTGCCATGGATATTTCCTTCAAAGGTTACATCAATGAGTTCACCTTGGTTTAACTTGATAGCATAATGTCTTCTCAAAGGAGAGCAAGGACCACATGGCGCATCTGTATAAAGTATTTGAGAGATATCAAAAGTTTACGGTATCTCTTAACCCCAAGAAGTGTAATTTTACAATGTGTCAAGGTAAAATTTTGGGCCATGTGGTTTTAAAGGATGACATCGCAATTGATCCTGAGCGTGTTTCAGCCATCCTAGGTCTTTCCCTACTAGTGTACAAAAAGGAATTCTGGTCCTTCCTTGGTAAGATCGATTTTGTTAGGTGTTTTATCCCTAACTTTTTAGGACTAATTCGGCCCATCACCTTAATTCTCAATAAGGACATATCCTTTAGATGGAAAATATAAGGAAGATCAAGCTTCAAAAAAATCAAGCAAGAAATTTCTTGTGCACCAAAACTCATCAACTGGATTACTCAAAGGATTTCAACCTTTATGCTTATGGTACTGATGCAAGTGTTGTTGCTATCCTAACACAAGAAAATGAACAAGGGCTGGAACAACTAGTGGATTTCTTTAGCCAAATGTTGAAGGATTATGAATTAAAATATAGTCACATGGAAAAGTAGGTCTTTGCCATCATGCACACACTTAAGAAATTCAAAAGTATGCTCGCCACAAATCATATCAAGGTGTTAGTCTCCCACTCTTCTATCAGAGAATTCATCATGGGAGTAGAGATCAGTGAAAAGAGAGCACAATGGGTGACCAAAATCATGGAATATGATGTGACTATTAAAGCCACAAAACTAGTAAGAGGTAGTGCGCTCTACAGCAAATTGCTTGAGGATGCACAAAATGAATCGAGACTTTATAAATTATGGATGAGGATCTCCCATGCACATAACTTGAGAAGAATATAGATCTTGGTGCACATGACTGGATGAAGGACATGATCACATTCCTTTTCAAGGGTGTATACCCTCCTAGCTTAAATAATGCAAAGAGAATACATATGAGGTTGCAATCATGTCCCTTATGTTTTGATTGATGGACTTCTCTTCAAAAGGAATCTTGATGGTGTGGTGTTAAGATGTGTCAACAACGTGCAGATGAAACCATGCTAGTATAATTTCATGATGGATTCTCGGTGGACACTTTTATGATAAAAATACAACAATGAAAATCATAATGGGAGGTATCTTTTAGCCTACCTTGTTTTCGAGATGCACATAAGTGGGTCATAAGATATAAGGAATGTGCTTTCTTTATAGGAAATAGAATATTGACAACACTTCCCCTCTGACTAATCCAAGCGGATTAGACTTTTGCGCAATGGGGTCTCAACTTCATAGGCATGATCAATCCTCCTTCAAGTGCTAGACACAAGTGGGTATTCTTAGCCACATATTACTTTACCAGATGGACAGAAGTTTTCACGCTCAAGGAATCAACTGAGTCAGTCATCCTTGACTTTCTTAAAGGAATAGTCACAAGGTTTGGCATTCCTCAGACCATTATCTCTGATAATGCAAAATCCTTCCTTGGGAAAAAATCACTGATTGGGATCTAAATCTGGGCATCTATCTGAAGACTTCTTCTAACTATTACCCCAAAGGTAATGGTTTGGAAAATTCAACAAATAAGAACCTGATTAGAATTATGAAGTGCACATTGAATATCTCCCAAAGATAGTGGCATACAAAGTTCTTACGCGTGCTCTGGGAAGAGAGAATCACATTAAAAAAGGCAATAAGAACTTTTCCCTACAATATTTTATATGGGAAGGAGGCTACCCTTTCTTTGACACTGGAGTTGAACTCATTGGTGCTTTCCTAACAGCTGGAATTCAAAGGAAAGGACTAAAGAGAAATCAGAATGGTAGAGCTGGTTAATCTTGAAGAACCAAGAAACTCTACCATGTTTAAGGTAGAGAAACATCAACAAGAAACAAAGAAATGGTTTGAAATAAAGGCTATTCCTTAGGATCTCAAAGTAGGGGACTTGGTCTTAAAACAAGATGCTAACAAAGCTAAAATAGGGTGCCATTTAGAGTTTGATACACTTTAGAGTGGACTGTACATCATTATTTTTTGTAAAGAGGCTAACTCTTTTGAGTTAACTCATCTTGATGGAGGTGCACTATAAATCCCAGTAAATGGGATCTATCTCAAACAATTCCATTAAGTTTGTTACACCATTTTGCATATAGTAGAGTATTTCCAATTCCTCTAAGTGCAATGTGCACACATTGCTTATTTTTACATAGTTATTTCTTCTTACGTGCTTCCCGCATGTAATTTTATTTTGCTTCAAGGGTGCCTATCTTCTTCTGGTAGTTTTCAGCGAATTTGCAAGATTCAAAATAAATTCAAGAAATGATCGTTCAAAATATTTCAAGGGTAGTTTTTCAAATCTACAAATCAAAATTTCATGAATACATAGTAGACTACATGCCCAATGGATACTCTAGGCTACTAATCTCATTCATCTAGAAGGAATATGGCCCCGTATGTCGCCAAAAATGTTATACAAATAACTCTCCTAGTTATTTGGATAACTTGTATACAAACTCTGGCTTTGAGCTCTTCATTACAAGGTTGCATGTGCTTAGGTTCACTTAGCACATTCCCTTGGTTGCATTTCCCCATGTGCCCCCTTATTTCCTCATACGTCTTTGTGCACTTCCACTTCTTCCCTTCCTTTCCTTTTCCTCTTTGTTTCATCTTCCCCTTGCGGACATCTTACGCACATTCATCTTCTTCTTAAGCAGCTGCTTTTTCCTACGTGTGCATTGCACTTGCTTCAAATTAGCTAAGTCCTTGAGCCTCGACATGTACCATACATAATCTTGTAGTAGTTACACATTGACCATGCATTTTACACTCACTATCTTGCCGCATTTCCTCACGTATGCATCATGTGTGACTTCCTTATACCTTCTTCCATGTGCATTCATTCGCGCCCTCCTTTGTGCCTTCTATGTTAGGTCATCCTCTGAAATGCTTGAGTGTGCCACACATGACTAGTCAAATCACAAAAATAGGGCATTGAATCCTTGCAACAAATTAATGAGTGACATGTAATAGAAATAACAGGAAAATTTACACACTTGACCATCCTTCTAGCCAATTCGTGGACATCACGTGTCTTGTGTCTGTGAGATGACTTTAAAAACTTTTGATAGTCATACCTTTTTCTACAAATCTCGATCAACATGTGAATAGTATCAATCAATAGATGCTTTGACATGGGCTACAATGCTAGATATTCAAATTCAAATTCTTGGTGGATCTAGTAGGTGAGAAATGGGAAAATGTCTTTCTGAGCATTAACGGAAGATCTAATTGCTCCAACCACCCGATTTGATTTGATTCAACCTCCTTCCTTCTTCAACATGACAAATACACAGGGAAGTGCATTTGATAGCTTATTAAAAGAATTTTTAGGCATTAATGTTTCTTGTTGGTGGTTACATTTCAAATTTGGCTTTTCCTCCTTATTATCTTCTTCTTCCATGGATTTATATATAAATGTAAGAGTGGGCTGATTTTTAATGTTGGAAATTTTGGATCATTATACATTCTTGCTAAGGGCTTCATATTTTCTTTATTTTGAGTTCTGAGACCTCTTGATCTTGTTCTTGCATGTGGATATCGGCCTCTTTTTCCATTGTAATAGATCTGTGCATTTCTAGAAGTAATAGAAGTGTTTGTGCTCAATATTATCTCACCCCGTTTGCTCTAAAAAATTCTACAATCTGTGGGCTCTGTCGTATTTTCTATTTCCTCGAGCGGATGCATGAAATTTTTTCTTCATTTCTATGTTGTTGAAAGATCCTTCTCTATGTTTGTGTATCACATTCGGGCCTTGTATCATTTCCAAATTCTTTTTCCTTGAAGAAAAAGTTGATTCTGGGTGCAAATGGTGATTTCCCTACATTTTATAGTTTGACGGGTGTATTTTCCCCATCAATTTATATCTCATCATCTTCAGCTACGTGTTCCTTTCTGATTGGATGTGGCTTAGTGGGGAATTTTGAAACTCTAAGCCCTACTTCAACTCAAGTCTTATCCATGAGGAGGGTCTAGCGCTCATTTGAAAATTCACCTCTTTGTTTGACCTTTAGAGTTGCACCAAGGAGACACATGGAGGTTTCCGCCGACCTCTACCCGAGACTTAGACATTTTTTCATGCGGTCGGTGTAGCTTTTTGAAACATGGACACATGGAGTGTTGGTGCTCATTTAAGGATCCACCTTAGAGTCCTACCTTAGCGGTTGCACTAGGAAGACACATGGAGGCTTCCGGCTGGCTCCTCTCTATACTCAAAACTTTTCAAGCAACTTTCTAAATCCTGAGACATGTGGAGGGACCACACCTATTGTTGGTGACCTACCCCTGAATTTTATTTTGAAAGAGCACCATGAAGACACATGGACGTTTCCACTCACTCTACCCTTGCTTGGAATTTTAAATATCCGAGGAAACTTTCTCGGACCCTAGGCACGTGGCACCTTCCCATTGGTCCCTAAAATTCTTTCAACAAATGTGTTGGGCTAGGACACATGGTGAGTCCGTGCTTGTTTAGGGTCTCTGCTTTTGGGCACCATATCAAAAGTGTGCCATGAGACACGTGGAGGCTTCTACTAGCTCCTTTTATAATGAGAATTTTCAAAGGCCAAAAGGCAATTTTCTTGGGCCCAAGGCACATGGAAGGCCAGCACTTGTTTGAAACTTGCCTCTCTATACTTCAACTTTGTAGTTGTGCTAAGGAAACACATGGATGACTCTAATCTAAAGTTGAGAAAGGGGAGAATCAACGGTTGTTGTGCATTGCATTTGATTTTGCCACCATTTTTACTCCAAGACTCTGGAGATGTGAATACGCATTATTTTCATCATTTTTGATGAAATTGCTTGTCATTTTTGTCTCTGTAAAGTGCAATTGAATGGATTTAGAGCTTAATTTGTGAGTCTAAGGATTTGAGAGGTCGATATTTTGAAGTTGGAATTATTCGGGCATTTGCAAAAATGTGAATTACTAGAGAAGATGGATGCGGAGCGAGTTGTAGGCACAAAGGATGAAAAACATGTTGCCAAAGTAGATGACTGGGTGCCCTAGTTAAAACAATGATGAAAATATTTACAATGATCCACCTTTTTGTCCATTTGGCAGCTTTTGGGTGTGAATTTGTTAAAAATCACTTTTTGAGACAAATTGGTAACAACCAAAGTTCCTTGAATATTCTTCTTTTTGGGGGGAGAATTTGGGATGAGTGAGCGAGTGAAATGTATAAATGTAATGAGAATACTCTTGCAAAAGGTTCATGCGTTAATTTTTATGAGAAAATTTGAGAAAGGCCATATTTCGAGAGACCATTTGAGAAACCTGTTAATCTCTTATGTTTTAGATTCAATCACATCGATTTTTTTACAACTATACAACCATTACAAGCTCTAAGATTGTTCAAAGAAACTTTCCCCTGCTGATGAATCTAATCAACTTCGAATTAATCTGTGTTAATCTTGGGAAAATTTGTGTCTACTTTATTTCAGAATGTCTGCAAGGATTTTTTTCTTGTTCCTATTGAAATCTTGTTTTAAAATCCCTCCGAATCACACAAGATCTCATCCCTGTGATAGTTTATTGGGATTTGCAATTTCATTACGAGAAGAGCCTTCATCCTGTAATGAGATAAATAATTTAAAATAACTTTACTTGTAATTTTGTTGATAAATATTGTCTGTAAACCTTTGAGTGTATCTTAGGCATGAGGAATGAGGGGTATTTGATGTTTAATTGAGTCTTTAGTTCAAGCCTTTGTGTTGAATTCTCAAAGATTGTGTGAAACCGTGCATATCTGGGCCTCCATTGATGCAAACCTTTTGGTTGAAGGAATATTTTAGCTATTATGGAGCTTTCTGTCATTTAGTTTTCTAATTTTTGTGAAGGTTCTCAAAGATCTGGAAAAATCAAGTTTATCCTGCTTAATCTCCCACCAAAAATTATATAAAAACATTGAATCCTACCTGAACTACCCTTGTTTTCCCTTTATGTCCACAAATTAATAAATCTTTTGCCAAAATACGCGAAAGAAATCAAGATTCCATAATGTATTTAGTAACCTTAACTTTGTTTAGAAAATATTACCATTCTTTAGAAGTGACAACTCGTGAGAGCTAAATTGTGGTGCATTGTTCATATTTTCTCAAGGTTTCCTTTCAAATTTGTGACAAAGAAGGATATCTTCATTTTCCTTCACCAACAAAGGTTACAAAATGGGTCGTCTCACCTCGGTGAAGGCACAACCTAAAGTAGTGAGGATAGATAAAATCCTTAAATAATGTGCTATCCATTTCTCTACGATGCCCGAGTGATAAAGAGTCGAATGAATCCCTCCCCGACTATAAAACAACTCATAATATGATCTATCTACCTCCTAGTGTCTTGCTAAATCTGTGATGCTGCTCGGTTCCCAAGGGAGAATCAATTTGGATACCAACACCTAATTGGCACCATTATGGGGGATCTTCAAAGGCATTCTTATATTCGGCCCTGATAATGTTTCTTACATGATCTAAGTGCTAATACGTTGTTGAAATGTCATCCTTTGTCGAGATCTATAAGATTTGTGCAAGTTACAAGTTCTGTGTGTAATATTTCTAGTTTTTGTTTGTTTTTACACTAAGTTTACATCATCAATGTTAAATATGGGTAAAGGAAGGCCAAATCTATGAAGCTTTACATGAATTTAGTGTTGATAGACATTTGACAGACCAATTTTAGTGCATTTGCACAAATAAGGTGAAAATCCTTAGTGGCGACTTCGTGTTGAATGAATTTTTGATAAATGCCAATGTTTTAACCTCTGTCAATTGAAATTTATCACTAATCTTTGCAAAGCTAGGAAGGAAGAAGATATTTCTTCACTAGAGACCCTACCAAAAAGTTGTTTCCAGAGATGGGAAAGATGAATTCAGAAGGAAGAAGAATTCTGAAAGTTATTGGAGATCAAAAATCAAGAAAAGAGTTATCAATTATGGAAAATGATCAACCTGTCATTGAAGATTGACATACTTTTTCAAGTGCTTCTAAATCAGGTAGTCTTTTTATAGATCTAAATTCTCCAATTGGAGAGGGTCCTTCTTTTGTATTTGAAAAATTTATGTCTCATTATGTCCCTGTGTTCTCCAAAGCTGATAGGATCTTCTAAGAAACAAAGTTTTTAGAGAACATTCATTCTAAGAATTACATTCCTATGCCCCATAGACCCCTCACTCCTCATCATTTTGTTTCTCCTGTAAGATCACCTCCCCAAAAAAATATGGCCCATCCCCCACCTAGACCTCTATTTATTGTGAACACTTTTAGTCCTATAGATTTTAGAGGTATGGCTAGATATCCAAATGCTATGCCCCAAGATGTTAGAAATAGACTACCTAAATTTCAAGGAAATAATGCTATTACTGGTGATCAACACTTAAATATTTTTGTCAATATGATGGAAGAATTTGAGATTGAATTTGAGGATGTGTACATAAAATTGTTTATTCATACTCTAGAGGAGGATGCACGGGACTGGTATAAATATTTGCCAGATAACTCCATTGATTCATGGACAGAAATGAAGAATGCTTTTAGATTGTAGTATGGAGATAAAACAGACCCTAGGTTTCTTTTATCAAAATTTGAAAATATTAAGAAGAATCCTAATGAGTCTATTCATGACTTCAATACAAGGTTCAATAAGACCTTGAATAGGCTACCTGTGATCCTAAGGCCAAGTGATGTTTCTTGTTTGATAAAATACTCTGATGCTTTTGATAAGACAACTACCTATTATTTGATGGACAAAAACCCAACAACTTTGAGGCAGGCCTTCACCATGGATTTGTAGATTGACAAAAATATCAAAGTTGGTAAGCCTCCTAAGAGGGAAGGTATCAAGCTGATCAATCTAGAGAATCCTCAATCAAGTAAGTCTCATGGATCTAGAAGATGTTGTAAAAACATTGGTTGGAGCTATTAAGGAAATATCCTATAAACTGGCCGGAGAAAAAAAGGGGATTGGACAAGGTTCCCAAGGTCATCATAAATCAAAAGGTCAAGAAATATTTTCAAATCATCCTAGGGGTGATCAAATATCTGATGATAGAGGCAAAGGACTCATGGGATCAAGAAATAGACAGCCCCAACCCAAGGAAAACAAATTGGTGCTTGATCCTTTAGCAGTCAAAGTTGTTGTTGTTGATGAAGCTAATGAAATTGAGTGGTGTGATAGATGTTTCTTACCACATGCCCCATGTGATGAAGAAAAATAAGTTGAGGAAGTTGATGATGAAATTGATGATGATGGATGCATGATGGATTTCTCTACAAGTTCACAATAGGGAGAAACTTGATTGAATTAATCGAGTGCCAAAACTACTTCGATTTACGGGATTGCATTCACTAGATATTACCCCTTCCTTCCTCTCATACTTTTGAAATAAATATGGTATAATATTTTGAATTGCCTACTAATGATTTTGAATACTTAATGGCATTAATGATTAAAATGTATGATGGAGGAATCCCTCTAGGAAGGATAGGCAATTGTTAATGAATCATGTGGTTCCCCAAGAAAAGGAATATAACATAACGAGTAAAGTTGTCAAAGGGGTGGGCCTCAAGATAAACCAAAAATCCAGTTCTCACCAATATCTCAAAAGAAACTCCCAAGATAGATACATCTGGAAAAGGCCTTGTTTCCCCAAACAGGCAATGGTATTCTGCCCATGCTCGAGCATGAAAAATACTTTTATCCATATGAATTTTTCAGTCTTCCTCCAAATGATGCCTTGCCCAAATAAGTTCCTTATGACATTGCCCAAGTCTTGAGTCGGATCAAAAATTTTGTTCCAATTGTTGAAAGCTTCTTAGGATTCATAAGCACAAGAAAAGAGCCTTTGAGAATTTGGGAATGAAAGAAGAAAATATTACCCAAGGCGAAAGGTAAATAATGTGTAGACTCCTCCTACCATTGTAGAGTTAGAAAAAACCCAAGTATTGGAAGAACTAGGTGAGCCACCTGATGTATATTTTGGAAGATCCTTGGTTGAGTCCCATAACTGAATGTATATCCATTTTTCACTACTTTGATTATTAGGGACAGGTTGTTACATAACTATATGTTTGATTTTGGAGCATCATGCAATGTTATGCCTCTTGAGGTCATGAATGAATTAGATATCAAAGTGACAACACCTTATGGGAAGTGCACTACCATGGATTCCAAAGAGGTGTTAGTGGTTGGTTGTGTCAAGGGTTTGATAGTGCAACTTGAAACATACCTAGTCAAGAACTTAAAACTAGATGTTGTTATTATTGATTGCCTTGCCAAATGGGGAATGTTGTTATCAAGAAAATGGGCTGCTAGTGTGGGTGGTAGTGTGCAAATGGATATGTCTTTTGCCACTATACTTGTTGAGGGAAGCCTTGTAAAGTTGTATGGTGAAAAGAAGATGCTACATCTCATTGAGTATCCCAATAATGCCTTCTATGAAGTGTTACACTGCACTTTGAAATTGATGCTGATAACTTTGTTGGATTTGCTGATGTTAAAGAGCACAAAATTAATCAATGCAAGTCTCTTAAACAAGTAGGTTCTCCTTGGACTTTGTTGTTTGATGGGGCTTGCTCTAAATTTGGAAATGGTGTTGGTATTGTTCTGATATCAACAAACCAGGAAGAGTTTGTTTTTATTTTAAACTCAACTTTGAGTGCACTAACAATATTGCAGAATATGAAGCATTGTTATTGGGTTTAAGAATTGCTTGGAAATATGGTGTTAGAGACATCATTGTTAAAGGAGATTCAGAGCTAATTGTCAAGCAGGTTAGAAAACTGTATGCAACAAAAATTAGAGAATGAAGCAGTATAAACATACAATCTAGGATTTCATTGAAATGTTTGACTCCTTCAACATAATACATCATGATAGGAAGTACAATACTCTAGCAGACAAATTGGCCGTATTGGGGTCCAAATTTGAAAATTATATTGTATCCCCCTATTGTGAGTATAATATTGAGATATTAACTAGGCCATCTATTCCAGACAATGTTAAATAGTGGCAAGTGTTCAAAGATGACACCCAGGTGCAAAGGTTTTTTCAGAACTAAGGATAATTTGTTGATCAACGCATAGATTGGGAGCCAATGGTTTGTGCAACTGATGGAAAGGAGACTTTATTTGGCAAAGACATCATTCAGTTGAAGAATAATACTATTCCCAAAGGTTTGGTAGAACTTGAATGAAACTTTGATAATGTTAATTGCATTATCAACATACACATGTCAGTCTCAAGGCATGTTAAAGAGCATGACATGGACATAAAGGATAAACAACATAAGATTTGGCTAGGTAGCAATCAACAAAAGGAAGTTGGGTGAGTAGTTGAAATTTGATGTTTGGGCTTATTGAATCACTATTAAACGAGCTACCGGCAAATTCCTATTTGAGTTGATGTATGGAAATCAAGCCCTATTTCCCCTACATACATAATTATCTTCATTTCAATTTCTTCAACAACTAGAAGATCAAGAGGTTAGTCCCTACGATGCTCACATCAATCAGATTGTTGAGTTAGATAAATAAAGAAGGGCATGCCATCGAGAGGCATGTAAAATTTAGAGAGAAATTGAAGAAGTCGTTTAGTAAGAAGGTGACTCAAAGAGCTTTCAGTGTGGAAGATCTTGTGTTATTATGGGATAGTAGGCATGAGGATAAGGGAAAACATGGAAAGTTTGATGCATTGTGGATGGGCCCTTATTTAATTGACATTCAAATTGGTGAACATACCTTCTTCTTAAAAGACCTAGATGGGGAGTTGATTGAATTGCACATCGTTAATGGTAGCCATTTGAAACATTTCATTGACTGATTTCTCATAATCAAGGTATGCACCATTGTACGATGTATCATGTATTTTAGTTTCTTTACCTTTCGTGTTTTTCTATTTTGGTTCATTCTGGTCCTTGGCGGCCATTTTTGTTGGTTTCTTAGTTTGTTCCAGGAGGGTTGGCTCATGACTCTTTTTCCCAATGGTTTATTTTTGGTGCTCTGTATGTTATTTGTTGTTGTGGCACTCGTTAGGAGTGCCCATCCCCGAGTCAGAGCCAATGTTGGTGCTCAATTTGATCTAGCCCTGTTTGCTCTAAAAAATTCTGCATTCTGCGGGATCTGTCATATTTTCTATTTCCCCAAGTGGACACGTGAAATTTTTTCTTCATTTATATTCTGTTGAAAGATCCATCTCCATGGTCGTGGATCATATTTGGGCCTTGTATCATTTCCAAATTATTTTTCCTTAAAGAAAAATTTGATTCTAGGTGCAAATGGTGATTTCCCTGCATTTTACGGTTTGTGGGAGTATTTTCCCCATCAATTTATATCTCAAAATCTTCATCTACGTGGTCCTTTCTGATTGGATGTAACTCGGCGGGGCATTTTGAAACTCTAAGGCCCACTTCAACTCAAGTCTTGTCCACATGGAGGGCTGCGCTCATCTAAAAATTTTCCTCTTGGTTTGACCTTTGGAGTTGTGCCAAGGAGACATGTGGAGGTTTCCATGGCCCTAACTAGACTTAGAAACTTTTCATGCGGTCGGTGCAACTTTGTTGGACCATGGACACATGGAGGGCTGGTGCTCATTTGAGGATCTACCTTTGAGTCCTACCTTAGAACTTGCGCCATGAAGATGCATGGAGGATTTTGATGGCTCCTCTATATACTTAAAATTTTCAAGCAAATTTCTAAGGCCAGGGGACACGTGGAAGGATCGTGCATGTTTTGGGACCTATCCTTGAGTTTTAGTTTGAAAGAGTGCCATGAAGACACATGGAGGATTTCGCTCACTCTACTCTTGCTTGGAATTTTCAATGAGACGAGAAAAATTTCTCGGACCCTAGGCACATGATGCCTTCCACTAGTCCATAAAATTATTACAAAAAAATGTGTTGGGCTAAGACATGTGGTGAGTTTGCGCTTGCTTTAGGGTCTCCACTTTTGGGAACCATATCAAAAGTGCACCAAGTGAGACACGTGGAGGCTTCCGCTAGCTCATTTTATACTGAGACTTTTCAAAGGCCAAAAGGTAATTTTCTTGGGCCCAGGGCATGTGGAAGGCCCGTGCTTGTTTGGAAACTTGCCTCTATACTTCACCTTTGTAGTTGTGCTAAGGAAACATGTGGATGACTCTAATCTAAAGTTGAGAAAGGAGAGAATCAATGGTTGTTGTGCATTACATCTGATTTTGCCACCATTTTTACTACAAGACTCCTGCAAATGTGAATACACATTATTTTTCATCATTTTTTTGATGAAATTACTTGTCATTTTTGTCTAAAAAGTACAATTGAATGGGTTTAGAGCTTAATTTGTGATTCCAAGGATTTTAGTGGTCGATATTTTGAATTTGGAATTACTTGGGCACTTGCAAAAATGTGAATTACTAGAGAATCTAGATGCGAGGAGAGTTGTAGGAGAAAAGGATGAAAAATGTGTTCTTTAGAGTAGATGACTAGGTACCTCGATTAAAACAATGATGGAAATATTGGCAATGATCCACCTTTTTTCAATCTAGTAACTTTCAAGCATGATTTTTTTAAAAATCACTTTTTGAGACAAATTGGTAACAAGAAAAGGTTCCTCGAATATTATTCTTTTTGGGGGGGAAATTTGGGATCAGTGAGCAAGTGAAATGTACAAATGCAATGAGAATACTCTTGCAAAGGGTCAGGTGTTAATTTTTATGAGAAAATTTGAGAAATCCCATCTTCCAAGAGACCATATGAGAAACATTTTAATCTCTTATGTTTTAGATTCAATCATGTCAAGTTGGTTGTAAGTGTACAACCATTGATAAGCTTTGAGATTGTTCAAAGAAACTTTTCCCTGCCAATCAATCTAATCAACTTCACATTAATCTATGTTAATTTTGGGCAAAATTTTGTTGGCTTTATTTCATAATGTATGCAAGTAGTTTTTCTTGTTCCTATTGCAATATTGTGTTAAAATCCCTCTGAATCACACAGGATCTCGTCCATGTGATAGTTTAGTGAAATTTGTAATTTCATTACAAGAAGAGCCTTCATCCTGTAATGAGATAAACAATTTAAAATCACTTTACTTGTATTTTGTTGATAAATATTTTTGTAAGCCTTTGAGTGTATCTTAGGAATGAGTAACGAGGGTATTTGATGTTTAATTGAGTCTTTAGTTTGAGCCTTTGTGTTGAATTCTCAAAGATTGTGTGAAACTGTGCAAATCTGGGCCTCCATTGATGCACAACCTTCTGTTGAAGGAATATTTTAGCTATTTAGAGCTTTACTGTCATTTATTTTTCCAATTGCTGTGAAGGTTTTCAAAGATTTGGAAAAATCAAGTTTATCATGCTTAATCTCCCACCAAAAATTATTCAATAGTAATGAATCCTACCTGAACTACCCCTATTTTCCCTGTATGTCCACAAATGAATAAATTCGATTGCCAAAATATGCAGAAGCAATCAGGATTCCATAATGTCTCTAGTAACCTTAACTTTGTTTAGAAAATATCACCATTCTTTAGAAGTGACAACATGTGAGAGTTAAATTGTGGTGCATTGATCATATTTTCTCAATGTTTCCTTTCAAATTTGTGCAAAGAAGGATATCTTCATTTTCCTTCACCAATAGAGGTTACAAAATAGGTCCTCTCACCCTGGTTTACCAGCACAACCTAAATTAGTGATGATAAAGAAGGTGTTATCCATTTATACGATGCCTGAGTGATAAAGAGTCAAACGAATCCCCTCCCTGACTATAAAACAACTCATAATATGATATATCGCCTCTCGAGTGTCTTGCTAAATATGTGATGTTGTTCGGTTTCCAAGGAGAATCAATTTGGGTACAAACAAGATGCATCATTTTGTTACTATTTTCTATCCTAATGTGTTTTGTTCCTTCTCCTTTCCTTTTCTTTTGCATTGCATGCTTGTTATGCCATCATGTATCCCATGTTGTTTCTTATTCATTGTGTTCCACGAAACATCTTGTAAACACGTTTTAAGTTTTTCTACACATGTCTAGCCTTCTTTCACACATTTCCTTTCATTTTCGCTCAGAACAAATAGTTTTTGCCCCTCTTTTTCTAGTGTTATCACGTTTTAGTGTAGTTTCATTTCATGTTATCCTCCTATCCCTGGTCCCTTGGCATTATTAGCTTAGCCTTCCCTTTCAGCAACACTAGGAGTAAAAGTAGTAGTAGAGATAGATAGAGGAACCGTCGTTCTCTCCACAGATCATCCCCAAGCACGCAAGATCCTCAAACTTGCAGATGGTTCCATTATTTTCACAAACAACTTCGTTCTTCTAGATCTAAGACAGGGTTGCATGTTTGATGACCAACAATAACATTTCCCTGTTACATGAAATAGTCTTGATAGAGTTTCCTTTTTAATGTTCAAATAATTTTACGGTATGCCCAAATTACATAGGGTATTTTATTGTTCCAATCAGCTCCATATCTTGTGAAACTCTTGGTTAGAATTTATGTAAGTTTCTTATTATTGCATTCGACCTATCCATTTTTTTAGGAGTAATAAAAAGTGGAATAGGTTTTTTTGATCTTCAATCTAGCACACAAATTCCCAATTGTGTATTTTATAAAAGAAGATCCATTATCATAACATTGGTAGAGGGTAATTGATCTATAAGAGAGGTGGATATTCCATAATAGGCTTCACTAACAATGATTCATTCTAACTCAACAAGTGATTAGTAATAACTAAAATTATATTAAAGAACAATTATAATATGTTGGAAATGAATTTATAACATATAAAACACATTAAAAATATGAGAATAATTTCAAGGACATAAAACACATATCTTACCCTAGATAAATGCCATAAAGGAAAAAAATCTAGTGGTTGAGGCAATAACACTCCCTCAAATTATGAAATTCATATTTTGTACAACTTACCACCATATTCATGGCCTTCATGGAAAGAAAATAGTCCAAATATTGTACAAGATTTAATTAAAACTTTTTATACACACACTCTACGATCCGAAAATAATCAAGTTATTACTACTTGATCTCGAACCCTTATAGGATTTGATTATTTGCGATAATTTACTCCTTTTAAGTAATCAATTTAAAATAATGCAAGACAATAATGACAATTACACACGATTGATTATGGAGTTCGGCAATTTCCTACGTCTCTAGGTTCATGGTCGAACCGTTCCATTAATCAAAACTTGTAGCTAGCTACATAGTACTTTCACAAGAAAACCTAATGGAATTTTACTTGCCTATCAAGTACACCGTTCTTTGGCTACTTCCAATGATCATTCGAATTGTTCTTCACCTTCCTAATGCACAATCTCCTTCGGCTTCGATCAGCCTTCTCGACACTATCAATGCGACGCTAGCACTCCGGTCGACAATCCAGGATTTGCAAGTAATTGGTGTGGCTCAATGGGCCTATTGGGTAGTTTATAATTTACTCCCAATCACAAATATTTAATTTATTATTGCCTAACAAATAATAGGTCAATAATAATCAAAATAATAATGTGTAAATAATTTAGGTCTTCACACAACAACAATTTCTCATTCACCTTCCAAGCTCTGAGCTTGTCTTTGTATTTTGTGTCTGTCCATTATAATGAACTAGATACCCTATTTATACAATTTTAGGGCCCTTGAAAAATGCAATTACATATTATCTTAGGCTAATATTAGCCTAAACCCGTACTCATGTAATTTGGGATAAAAATTCCCATTTGGGCAGATTTGCATTTTAATGGGATAAAATCCAAATTTGGTGGTTGAGGATAAAGTGGAATAAATCCCACATTTGGGTGCCCTTTAATTTGGGTAAGGTTTAATAACCCTTATCCCCTCCATTCTTCACGTGGATATTACCACGCATAGCTTTAAGCCCCCAAACAACCGCTTCATCACCTCCCTTCTACGTGGACACTTCCACCGCTTACCACTACGTGGTCATAGCATTGAGTTTGGCGGTTTAATACTAATGTATAAACATTAATATGTATAGTTTGAGGCATAATGCGTGGTATGTGGAATTTGGGAATAATGTGTGGCAAATAATTACAAGGTAATTTGAAATTTGACCCACATGAAATATGGCGAATAAGACCACCTGTCGACCTGTGATTGGAAAATTAAACGAATTCGACGAGTGGTGGCAAGCCACGTGGTGGCTTGTGGACCCACCACGTCGGCGATAATACCATAGTCCACACGGCGGTCGGGCTCCCCTCCGTAACAAAAGTTGAGCCTCTTACTCCGACGCGCTATTCCATTTCATGATTGTCAAAGACCGGTGGATAAAACCCCTTCAATTTTGCCAATGCCTTTTGCCACATGTCGTAGTGCGATTGGTCCAATATTGACCAGTTGACTAGAGTTGACTTTCTTGTTGACCGGACATAACTAGAACTCCCATTGTCTGTTTGTCGCATTCTCACAGTTGTTGGAAAGCTCTCGAGATGATCTTCTACACTAACACAATTTAGGAATGTTTAGGGAACTTTCAAAAATGATCCCCTGATCACACCTCCCCACTGAGAAAGGATTTTTGTCCCAAAAAGCTTCCATACTATTCTGAATCTGAAAAACTCTGCTTCCTCCTCATAAGTGTTGTTGTAGTAGACCCTTGTGTCTTCTCCTCCAAACTTCTCACTTTGAAAAATCTGGTCCAATCCTGGGACTTGTGGGTTATGGGCCCACGACGCTTCCACTACGCCATTCTGATATTTGAAGAAGACCTCCATGCCTCCAATTTATGGTGCTAAGTTTCTGAATGAAACCTCAATGCTTCTTCTGTACGGTGCTAAGCTTCTTGATATCTGACAATAAGGATCTTCTTTTACTCTATAACACAACTCCTGGCTCCGAGTTGATTCCGCAGAATCTAAACTAGTTTGAAGGAACTCCATGTTATGTAGAGCTTTGATTGATCCAATGTCAATGATGGCCAATGAATTGTCCCTTTTTCAGACCTCAATGCCTCCGATGCATGATTCTAAGCCTCTTTTAAGACCTCGAGCCTCTAATGCACGATGTTAAGTCTGTTGATCAGCTACCATTCGTATGTGTGGTCGCAATGCCTTGACACCGAATGACATTCTGAGTTGATCCTTTTAGGGCTCCTCTTGTTGACATACTAATATCAGGTACCACTCTGTTGCATGGTCACAATTCCTCTACACAGAATGAAGTCTCGACCTGAAGTTAATGCCAACGGTGATTCAGCTACCATTTTGTTGCATGATCACAATGCCTCTACACAAAATGAAGTTTCGAGCTGATCTCTGTGAACTCTATTGTTTGTAAAAATGACAGATCAATCTCCAAGATTTATATGAGTTAATTCCTATGTCCAAGCTATAACAGGTACTCACACACTGATTAGGAGATATATTTGGAGCATTAATCAATTTTTCTAAGTAAGAAAATCCACCGAGTATTGTAAACCTTTCTCTCAACATTTTCTCACAATATCTGATCTCCAAACTTAATACTTATACGATTCATCAATCTGAATTATACAATATATAATTGAAAAATTGTTGACTTACCCATTTTAAAGGACTTTCACTTTCGGTATTACAGGTCACAGGTTGACTTGTCAACCGGGTGGTGGAGTAGAAACCTCTTTTCCCTTTATAATAGGCCTCCATTCCATCTTTGGCTTGCCATTACTCGATGCGAGATGGATGTAGTTTCCAGTAATTTTCCACTTGATGCCCATTCCTCTGGCAAGAGCACAAAAATTCCTCTTAATCTCCTTCTTCGGGATGAGGAACTCTTTCGCCATTTCTCGACTCTGCGCATGACTAGATTGGTCTTTCGATTTGCCTTGTTCTGATGAACAACATCAAATTATTTGTCGGTGTATTTCTCTTCCACCATCAGCCACTTTGAATGATTATGCAATCCACAAAAAGTACATGGAAAATAATTCCACATCTTCTCGAAAATCATAACCATACTTCTTAAGTTTGAAAAAGTGGATCAGAAGTTTTACTGTGCTTATGATTATGGTAAGAAACTGGAGGTGGAATCTCATTACCTCTTCGCTGATTTCTCTTACCACATCTTGCCTGTGACGATGAAGCACAACTTTCCTACTCATAATATTCTCACAAGACTAGTTGGGAAATCACTTTACTTTTAGAAGCTTGTCTCCAGTCAATGTTCTTGGAGCATTCTCCAATTTCCATTCCCACACTAGGAAAACCCAAACCTACAAAATGAGGATGATCCTCGACTTGTATTGGGTTAGTAATGCCTTAGCCATTTTTACTAAGGCCTCTTCCATCAAATCCCATTTTATCTAGTAACTTGGATCCAATGCCTCTAGTATGCTTTTCAAACAAACCAAAGACTTCATTACCTGAATCAAAACCGAATGGGAGGAAGAAGAAGATTCCCGTGGTGAACAACTTACAGTGTAATCATCTGCCATGGCCTCTGCATTTGAAGTTGAAGGTATTTCCTTCCTCTGATCACCACATTACAACCTTGCCAAGAGCTCATCCTTGGTTTTCAGTTCCAATTTCAAACAAGCATTCTCCTCTTCTAGGAGTAATACATTGATCACAGGAGAGAGTTCTCTTCCTAGATCTGGTGATTATAAGCTTCAATTTCCTCGAGCTTTGCCTGTTTAGACATCTTGCCCATAGTGCACTTGTACCTTGTTCACACAAATTGAACCAACTACACCAATCTTGAAGCAATCACTCTGTTAATCAGATTTACTAAAAACAAATATGGAGCTAAACCAGCTCTGATACCAAACATGCTCAGAGGTTAGCAAGTTTGTAAGCTAGTAACCTACTCTGATACCAAACTTGATCCGAAAATAATCAAGTTATTACTACCTGATCTCGGACCCTTATAGGCTTTAATTATTTTTCGATAATTTACTCCTTTTAAGTAATCAATTTAAAATAATGCAAGACAATAATGACAATTACACACAGATTGATTACGGAGTTCGGCAATTGCCTACGTCTCTGGGTTCGTGGTCGAACTGTTCCACTAGTCAAAACTTGTAAGTTACAATAGTACTTTCACAAGAAAACCTAATGGAATTTTACTTTCCTATCAGTACACCAGTTCTTCGAAACTTCCGATGATCAGTCGAATTGTTCTTCACCTTCTTGATGCACAATCTCCTTCGGCTTCGATCGGCCTTCCCGACGCTATCAAGGCGACACTAGCACTCGGTCAACAATCCAGATTTGCAAGTAATTGGTGTGGCTCAATGGGCCTATTGGGTAGTTTATAATTTACTCCCAATCACAAATATTTAATTTATTATTGCCTAACAAATAATAGGTCAATAATAATCAAAATAATAATGCCTAAATAATTTAGGTCTTCACACAACAACAATTTCTCATTCGCCTTCCAAGCTCTGAGCTTGTCTTCGTATTTTGTGTGTGTCCATTATAATGAACTAGGTACCCTATTTATACAATTTTAGGGCCCTTGAAAAATGCAATTACATATTATCTTAGGCTAATATTAGCCTAAACCCGTACCATGTAATTTGGGATAAAAATTCCCATTTGGGCGGATTGCATTTTTAATGGGATAAAATCCCAATTTGGCGGTTGAGGATAAAGTGGAATAAATCCCACATTTGGGTGCCCTTTAATTTGGGTAAGGTTTAATAACCCTTATCCCATCCATTCTTCACGTGGATATTACCACGCATGGCTTTAAGCCCCAAAACAACCACTTCATCACCTCCCTTCTACGTGGACACTTTGACCGCTTACCACTACGTTGTCATAGCATTGAGTTTGGCGGTTTAATACTAATGTATAAACATTAATATGTATAGTTTGTGGCATAATGTGTGGTATGTGGAATTTGGGAATAATGCATGGCAAATAATTACAAGGTAATTTGAAATTCGACCCACATGAAATATGGTGAATAAGACCACCTATCGACCTATGATTGGAAAATTGAACGAATTCGATGAGTGGTGGCAAGCCACGTGGTGGCTTGTGGACCCACCACGTCGGTGATAATACCATAGTCCACATGGGGTCGGCTCCCCTCCGTAACAAAAGTTGAGCCTCTTCTTTGGGACGCTCTATTCCATTTCACGATTGTCGAAGACCGGTGGATAAAACCCCTTCAATTTTGCCAACGCCTTTTGCCACATGTCACAGTGCGATTGGTCCAATATTGACCAGTTGACCAGAGTTGACTTTCCTGTTGACCAAACTTTGACCAGACATAACTAGAACTCCCGATGTCCGTTTGTTGCGTTCTCATAGTCATTGGAAAGCTCTCGAGATGATCTTTTGCCCGACACCATTTATGAATGTTTAGGGAAATTTCAAAAATGATCCCCCGATCGCTCTCATACATCATTGCGAGTTTAGGAACAACATAATTCCAAACAAAAACCTTCCAAAATTTTTAGTGGATGGAATAATATCTTTTTGTAACTTATCTTCCCATTCTTAATGATAATTAACATCACTTAGAATTGAATTAATTCCTTTCGAATTAGAAAACTACCCAAAAAATTCCAAAAATATCTTTGGGAATTTGAAACATGTCCAACCATTTCAAATTCATCATTTTTAGACTTGAAACAGAACCATTTCCTTCTACAAGAGGTGGTTACAAAACCATTTTTGTCGAACATGTATTAAATAGTGACAAAAACACAACAACCACCATTAAATGCACATTTGACAATAACGAACATGCAACCACCACTCAAGACTACAAATATGTATGAATGAACATGCAACTGCTAGGGTGGTTATGTGTAATGAAAATTTCACATACGAACTTGAAATAAGGCGTCGTTTTTTAGAAAGGTTAATTTTTTAGAGAAATATAAATGTGTCATCAAAACATAAAGGTTAAATTGTGTCGATAACAATAAATTCAAATTTTAAAGTCCGTAAAATAATAATTAAAAACAAATTGAGAATATCTACATCCAATTTTGGATGATACCTCCACAATTTGAGGATTTTAAGTCCATAAAATCTTCAAGAATTTATTAGGTGACAAAAATTCCTTCCCACATATTTTCCCTCTCTTAGAGGTGCATCTCCTTTTTCTCAATCTTACATGGCCAATTTCCTTCCATAAAGAAGGATGAAGACTATAACTTTATATAACACCTATATGTAGAATTTTTTTCCCATTGTTAGTAGTTACCTCATATAGCGGTTTATAGAAATAAATCCCCCTAGCTTTCAACATGACTAAAGACATCATTCCACTATCATTCAAATTTTTTTATCTTGAGCCAAACTTACCAAGGAGATATGAGATTTCCCTTCATATGAATGGATAATGTATCTCTTCCCATCCTTGACCAACCGATATTGATTTTCCCTTCACATGAAGATTGCATCATGCTCATACATGTAGGGGATGCCAAAGACTATGCCACAAACATCCATATGTACTACATACACAACAAAATCATCAATTAAACATTTATTTATAGAAAACTTGACATTACATTGCTTATAAACCTTAATCTTTTCTCCTTGTTTCACCCAACCTAATGTATAAGGATTAGGATGATTTTCCACTTCTAACCCAAGTCTATCTACCAACTCTCTACTAATTAAATTTTCTTGAGAACATGAATAAAAAAGAGCATCTACCTTTGTCTTCTTAATTTGAACTTTGATATGGAAAATATTAGAAAGATCACCTTTTTGTGGAACATCCTTATCATTAGAACTAACCAAGCATACCTTCCCTTATAGAGAAGTTAAGTACTTTCTCTTTTATCCATATTTTCCACCCATCCTATTTTTCTAGAAGCAAAGTTTTAAGTTTATGATTCCTCTTATTCCTAAAAGGATGTAATTCCGATGCAACTTCCAAAAATATTGTTTTTATGACCATCTAGATCACAATTCCCACATTTCTTTACACATTATTTGTTTAAAATATAACTTGTATTCAACTCACCTTCCTTATCATCATTTCAATAGGAGATGATCTCTTTTCCTCATCCATATATCAAGTTAATGAGCTTGAGATCAAGACTCATCAAGATCTTTGGACTTAGCCGGACACAACAACCTCCTTAAGGAGTATTGAATCCCTCAACATACTCCATAAATATGTCATGATCAAAGGTGTCTTGTCCCATTTTCGTGACCATATTCCAAAACACACTAGTATAATTTTGCACACTTTTCCGATGTTCTTGGCTAATATTTTGCCAAATAATAGATCTTTCTTTCTCATAGAAAAATGGATAGAATTGTTTATTTATCAAAACATCAAATTCCTGACACTTAGTAAGGGTTGGTAGCTTCTTCATAACTAAAAATGAACATAAATCTCAAACTGAGATAACACATGTTTAGATAACGTTGGTATAGAAAATGACATTTTCTGACATTCATTAATTTGATGTAAACCAAATTATACCTGAAACTGAGCTAGCTAATGGTCTAGCCTCTCCACATTCACCGATTTTTATACAATTGAATTTAAATTTTTCCTCATCCTTAAATGGAGGTGGATGTTTTTTAACATGGGGTGGTTTTTGATCCTCCAATGTTTAGGAGTGTCGCATTCATTTTAGTCTACTACCTTGATTGAAATACCAAGATTCTCCATGATAGACCCCAATGTATCCAACTTCTTTAATGAAAGAGAAATACTTACAACATCCTCCTCCAACTTAAAGAATCGTTAACCATCTGTATGAGCCTTCTCATCATCAAATCATTTCATGCTTCTCACTTATTTATTCCACTTCTTGTAAGGGAGCCAAGTCAACCTTAAAAAAACACTTGTTTCTCCGAATATAATTGCAAAAATAAAATCACCAAACCACAATGAATTAAAAGCTAACACAAAATAATAGAAAGTATATGAAAACGTTTTATGTATAAAATGAAAACCCACTTTGTAATATAAATTTAATCAGTAATCCTTGTCGGTATTCCACCCTATATTAGTTTACCAACATGGATTATTCATGTTATAAATCCAAAAGTGCTAAGTAATAACTCAAATTTACATAAAAATAGAACTATGACATTTTATAAATGAATGTGCAACTTATAACACACATAAAATAGAGATGAGAAGTACTACAAGTACATAAAAATACATATTTTACCATGGAGAAACCCAAAAGGGAAAAAAACTCTTGTGGCGAGGTTATAACATTCCTTGTAATTATATAATTCATAGTTTGTACATCATATTACAATATTCATGGCCTCCATGGAAAGAAAATTATCTAAAAGAGTTTACTAGACTTAATTAACACTTTAAAACATTATCTCTCTCTTTTTACAACATTCTCATACATAACTTTTGGCTTATGGATTAGTAATCCAATGCATGAGATAATATTACTAACTCTCAAATTACATATGTAGTTCCCACTCGTCGATTGTGAAGGTACATCCTCTTCCCATTTTGTAAACAAATCAGTAAAAGTAAGATTAAACTCATGACCTTACAAATATTATTCTAGATTTATCTTACAAATAAGGTTGGATCCCTACAAACAACATGGCTAGGGTAGCATGATGTTTTACAATACTTGAGAAGAGCCATAAATTAATTTTATATACATTTTAAATTGGTAACATATTGTTGCATATTGGTGACATTTTTAATATATTATTTGTTAAGAGTAACCTCGTTGGAACATTTTATATGAAATCCATTTTCTGATGAAATTTCCACCATACTCAATGTCATGTACCCTAGATAGGGCTACCTATTCCTCCTCACAACTAAAGCATCAAAGGATCTACTCGTCGAATAAAAATTAAATAAATATCCTCTAATGAGAAAATATCAACATAATTCCTTCAATATTTAATGGTTTTCTCACTTGAAGCATTAGTTAGGAAGGTTTATCTATATATGAAGTTATATATATTTTTGTACCACTTCCCATTGTCTATAATACAGGTGATAATTGAAAAATATAATATGTCCATAGTGTTCATAATAACATACATTCATCGAATATGATGCATAATAAAAATATCATGTTTGTCGTCGGTATTAATAGGGGCTAAAGAGGCATAACTAGTTATGGTATCCATATGTTAATTGTGTAACACCCACAAGTTTCCACCCATGAAACCCAAAACTAAATAAAATTTATAATGGAAAAATAATTTTTTTGTTAAAGGACAAAAGTGATGATAAGCTAGACCACATGGTTAATAGACAATCATCAAAAATATTAAAATAAATAATAATTTTAATCCTTTAGTTAGGTCTAAATTTTTTTATTCCTATAATCTTAAATTAATTTAGTAAAGTGGTTCCTAAAGTCATTCAATAATATCTAATAAAAGACTAGGTTTTAATTTCCCTTCCATTTACACAAAACTATTAATTTCGGTTCTCAAATATAATTGTTTAAATTATTAAGAGTAGGGATTTACTTGCTTACCCCTAGATCATGGCCTCATTAACTTTGAACATTACTAAAATAAAACAAAAAGAAATACAAAATTTTGATTAACTTTAACAGCACACAAGTGGCCCCATTCAAAACCTGACCCATGTGATCAAATGATGGTCTCACCTACTTTAAGCTAACATTTCTAAGGGACAATCTGGGCCATTGGATTAACTAGATTCCAAACTAACCCTAATCCCAAAGGGGAGTTTATTTTATTCTTTTCATTTGGTTTACTTTTTCATTCTTTGTTTTGTAGGTTTAAGGGGAGGATGAAGACAAGGAAGCCATGGATGAGGAGGATCAAGCTTGGGATGGATATACACAACCCCAACTTCATTTTATTTTCTTTTTCCATTTCTATTCTACCCAACTCTAGGGTTTAGTTGTAAATATCATTATTTATTGTAAGCTTTAATCAATGGAAATATCCATTTGGTTATATAACTTTTCCCAAATTAGCGTGAATATATAGACATGGGTGTACACACACACACACACACACACACACACACACACACACACACACACAAATATGTGTGTGTGTGTGTGAATATATATATATATATATATATATTACTATTATTATTAGCTAGGGATTCATGTTATTTTCTTCCCACATACTAGTAAAAAAATAGAATGGATGAATACATTAAAAGTGGTAATACATAAAATTTGAAGTTTGGTGGGGGTCTTGGACCCCACCCACCCTACTATATACTCAAACAAGTGGGGAGGGATCGCCGACCCCACCCTAGATCCCATTAAACAATGGGGTAGGGTGGGGTCGACAACCCCTCCCCACCACCTATTTACTCATTTAAACATAAATGCGGCTAAGCCACTTACAATACCAAAACTTAAATACTTGGTTCTTTTGAGGGAGACATAAGAGATTATAGGGAGGCATAAGAGAATGTAGGAGGCATAAGAGAATGTAGGAGGCATAAGAGGATATTAAGGGAGGCATAAAAGTTGTGTAGGGGTTTTGAGATGTATATTGGAGGGTTTTAACGTGCGCACCTAATCCCATTGGGAGGCATAAGCGATCTCCCCATAGATCCTTTCTCCATTAGTTTTGCATTTCAAGCATTGTGTATTTGGAAAGTTTCATGTTGCCAATGTACCTTGTGTTAAATGTGTTTTGAAATGCTTGTGAAAATTTGTATTATTATGTTGAAGCTTTGTGTTCTTGCCATGAGTTGGATCCATCCTTTAGTACATTTTGGTTGGGGCTGGGGGGCCAATGAGGAGGATAACTTCTTCACCTCATTGGATTATTGGTTGGGTGTAGAGTGTTGGCTCTCCCCCATTTTTGTTGTTGTGATCAAGTGAAGAAATGGTAGAGATCTCAATGAATATTTGGGACTTTGAGCACTTGTAGAAGCCTAAGAGATCATTCCTTGTGAGAAAACCATTTTGAAATTCTCACTTAAGGAGGAAGAACATAGAAGTTGTAAATCCTTAACAATGTATTCTTAGTAAATTATTAAATGTATAATAGTTTTTGTGTTTTCCTTGAGTAAATGGTTGTAGTGGAAATGAAAATATGCACTAAGTTATAATAAGTTACCTTGTTGATAGATTGCATTTTTTTGTAAAAAGGGAAAACAATGATACTTAGAAATAGGTTAAGTTTCATTTCTTCTTCCTTTGAAAACAATGATGTTAGAAAGATAATTTTGTAGTTGCCTTCTTGTTACTATAGAAATAGAAAATATTTAAATGTAGTAATTTTAAGCATGGAATGAATAAATGGTTAAACCCTTCATTGGAGACTATAGGAATATAAATTCAAGCTAAGGATAATCTTTAAAACACTCTAGTAAACTTTATTTTTGGAAAACAAAACTTACGGAAATTATGGTTTTGTTTTCAAATAACAAGATTGTCACCCTATCCAGAGCGGCATTCTTTGAACCGCCAATCGGATCGAGTGGCAGTTTGTGAATCATCACCTAGGTAGGGTAGTGGACGGCGAAAAAATGCAAATATGCATCTGCAAATTTATATTTGATCAAATTAAAATCCAATCCTATTAAATGTAAAAATAAGACCATCAACATACTATAGGGGAACACAATAATTGTTTAAATAAATTAAATCCTTGAATGGGAATTTTAAAGTATTCAATCTCATTGATCAAAATGGAAGTAGGTATTTCCTAAATAGAAGACTAAATAAAGGAATAACTAAATAATAACTCTAGATTTAGAGTAGAAACCTTCACAATAAAAAATTGGAACACATTACTCACATAAATCTATAAACTAATCTAAAATAAGCTTTATTCTAGTGAATATTCCTCCATGGTTCTTCCTTCCTTGCTCCCATGGCTTCCATTTCTCCAACCTACAAATTAAACAAAATAAAAGTGACCAAATAAGGAGGTTAGGGAAAAGAAAAAGGTTTAATAAGTTTTCATAAGGATAGTTAGGGTTAGTATGGAACCCTAAGATCTAGTGGCCACAATTGATTTGATCCAAGGGTTGAGAATCAACCCTACAATTGTTAGGTAAGAATGAATATTATGGGTGTTTTAAATAATTTCTAAAGGTATGTGTAAATGGGTGAATGGGGCCATTTAATACCCTTGTATGTTAAGTTATTTATTTAGTTCCTAGTATGTTTTAGAAATTAATTCAATGGACATTAAAGAAACTAATTTAAGTGCACTAAGGTAACTAAGGATAAGGGTTTATTAAATGTGGATTGAATGTTAATTCCCAAGAGAGAAACTATTTAACCTAGTGAAAGGAATTATTGAACCTTTATCTAGTAATGATAATTAAATTGACATTAGAACTGGATTGAGAATAATTAATTAATAATCTAAAAACAAATATATCCTATGAAATGTAACATTTCTTGTAGGAGTTAATTAAACATGTATTAGGGTTTGACACCATTGCAACTTGTTTAAAACAAATAAATTTTTCCGTAACTTTCGGATAATATTTTAAGGATTAATGTGGCTTTATAACATCAAATATGTGGGTGTTACAACTCCTTTTTCCCTCCCCAATGGTCCCATAATCCCTTCTCCCACATCGAACATAAGGTCTACTACTCAACCAACACACAAGCACATTCACAAGACTTAAACAATTTGAACAAGCACAACATTTGTTAGAAACAAGCATAATAAAAAATAAATAAGATGGAGAGCCTACCTCTCCATCAAGCTCCAAAAAATTCACAATCCTCTTTCAATTCCAAGCCAAACAATTCCAAAGGCACTCCAACAAGCTCTAATTCCAAAAATGCACAAGAAACAAAATGAATAAGTAACCCCCATTCTAGCCAAAAAACATCCATAAATAGAAAATGGAATGTGAGGTGGCTCCATGTAGGATGCCACTTCATCATTTCTCCATTCCCACACTCAAGTCAACACACTAAGTCCAAGAAAATCAATGCACTTGTAAGGACTATGACAAACCCACATGGCTCACAAACTTGCACACCATGCTTTCAAAGGACACAATAAACTGGGGTAGGAGGGAAGTGCAATGATTTTCTCTCTTTTACACTCAAAAAGGGAATAAAAAATTCAAAAATAATCTTCCCAACCCATAGGTAGGGTTGTTGGGTAAATTTAAGAGGCGTGAGACAAGCCTTGCTTGTCCCACAAGCCTCAAAAAGGCCCCCAAGTCAAAATCTGAATTTTTAAGTTGGGGTGGAGTAAAACACTCACAAATCAACATAAATTTCACTTACAACAAGGACCACCTAACCTCATCATAACTATTTGTCACATCCCAAATTTAGTTATTCAAATAAGAAGGTTTTACCTTAATTAAAACACATTATAACATGCTAATAAAGTGACAACAAATTCCAAATTAAAATGCATAAAACACAATATAAAGCACATACAAAAATTAAAAGAAAAAGGAAAACATATCACCCCATGGCCACATATGTGAGGTCACCCCCATGGGAGACCTCCTAACTAGGCATGCAAAAAAACCCAACTAAAACATTACATAAGTTGTCAAATTTGGCCACGTTGCTCAACACTTGACATCCTTCCGTGGTTGGTACCCTATCCCCTTCGATGTATGTGATCAAATTTCTGCACACAACAAAATACCTCTTTGGCCTTTCGGCCGTATTAACAACATCAAGACAATATACATATAAGATCAATAATCATCATTCAACATTAGCAATTCTATTATCCATCAATATATCAAAATTCTAAACCTAACATCCATGAGATTATAATTCTACTCAAAACATCCAAAGTATAATGTGTCAGTATAAAATCCACATCATGCAAATCAACATATATCGAACTATCTAACATCACTATCTAGTGCATCATAATGAAACATAAACCTCATAATGTCAATAGTCCAAATATCAGTATAATCTATCATATACTGATCAATGTATCATAATCAAAATGTCTGAGTATTAGTCCAAAAGTATCAATATCAAAAATGAAATAGTGTCGAACAGGAGTGGGCACTACAAATTGTCCTTATGATGGATTCCTTGGATTGAGAAAGATTCAAAAGTTGATAATAATCATTTTACCATTGTATTATATGGTATTAATAATCCTTCATATGTGTTATATATGTATTTAACCCGAATGATAAGTAATTAAGTATTTCCACAATCTTTCAAGTTTATTATTTGTAGTGTGAAGGAAGTGCTAAGCCCAATATTAATGCTTCATATTTGGTGATGCTTTTCATACAAGGAAATCCAAATTGGTATGCATAGGGCATGGTCTAAACATGGGGTGTAAACCAACTCAACCACACACAACCTAATTTTTGTTATTTAATGGTGTACTTGAGTGTTAGTGTAGGAAAGTATGGTTTGATCATTACATGAGAACAAAGACGCATTACAAGACATATGAAACTACAAGCAAAAATAACTATAAAATATTATGAGACTAAGATCATCAAAAAAGTGCAAGGAAAAACATGACAGAACCATACAATTGGACATAAGATTTTTGTGTTATTGTCTAAACTTGGTGAGAATGTCCCTAAGGATTCTAGTACTCTACTTTGGAGAGGAAGTAGCTTCATCCCATCACAACCTATTCAACCAAGATTCTTATCTATATCTACATGTAAATCCTCATAAAAGATAAGTGGATCTCTCCCCTAGTGTTTCAAAATTTTTAACATGTGCTTAATTGATTGGATTGTTATCAATAATTTAATGTATGTTCAAATCGTATGTGAACACTTAATTTAATAATCTTAATATACACAAAATATAGATTCAAATCCTTATTAAGGCCATTCACCTTAGATTTGTGTTAATTCATTATCAAGGAATTCCTATCATTAATATGATGAATTTTATGGGTATGCCCACACCTAAATGACATTCCCTTGGCTAATCTTAACGGATCAAGCATTTTTTTATATGCGAATCTAAAAATATTGGAAGTGGGTTCATTCCTTCTTCAAATGCTTCAACCCAAATACTTTTTCGAGGAACAAAGACACTTTAAGATATTTTCTTTGTTGCCTACAAAATTCAATAAATTTTGGCATATTTTTCGCACCAAAATTCTTATTCAACTTTCCAAAGAAATAATTTACATAGTTTTAAATCACTATATTTAGAAAATTAATTTTCTAGTATTAAAAGATTATATTTTATATTAAATATAATGTTGCAGATTTAGGTTTGGGTATAAAAGGTGGATTTGAAGCTAGAGAACATCTACATTTTAATTATAAGTCGGGAAACATTTCTTGTAGTTTTGTTAGAAATTTTCCTTCGATTCTCTGACGAGGCATGACTCTTTTAGGAGTGGCCAATAATGTAACACGGAAAGGCTAATGATGGTATTACACTCATTTTTTTGTTCTCTAATCCTATAATGGAAAATAGTTTTCCTTATAGGATGGAGGCTAGAGAAGAAGGGGATCGGATGGGATGGGATGGTCGGAAGGCAACTTTGATAGTCCATTGCCTCCTTAACCCATACCGAGGTTTGAAACACCGTGGCTTGATTTTAACTTTAAATTTATTTGTTTATAGAATTTTTGGAGTTGGTACTTGGCAATTTTGATTTGATCCAATTTTCATGACGTTCAACCTTATTATGTTGGTGCAATTGGTAACACCAATGGATTACTTTTAACTTGTGTTTTAGAGTTGAGACTTGGTACTTATCAATTTTATGTAATTTTGATGGTATAGACCTCAACAAGAATAGTAACACTATTATCATATTTCTAATATAGGGCTTATTTGTTTATAGTGTTTTGTCAAATTGAAATTTTTATATTTTATGATTTTTGGTGGCCTTTATGCTCAATACTCATCTCTTAATTTTTTTAAATGTAATTGATATTCACTTGAGATATGCTTTCATACTACCTACCCTATTACCCTATTAGGAAAACATATATTTATGTTTTTAATCCTTTAAAATATAATTGCATGCTTTGACTCGAAGAAAAGAACCTAAAATTATTTGTCGAGAACGTACCTTTTTAATGGTAAATTCCCACAATATTTTCTCTCTCTTTATATACCAAACAAAACCCATTTGAGCATAATGGTGAGAGTTACAAACAATTCCACATCGTTGGCAACTATCCATATACGCCAAAAAATTTAACTCATGTCAACTAAACCATAATTACATAATTCCTCATGGTGAAATCATGGTGATGCTCTTTTCAAAATACAGGAAAACAACCTATGAACAGAAGCAAAGTTTTATGGAAAGATGTCGAGAATATTGAGATAGGCTATGCCTAGTTGTCTACTAGCATAATCCATGTTTAGTTGACTTTAGCCTTACTCTAGAAACGTCATGTTTTCTTATTAATGGCAATAAGCACTACAATAAAAATATATATTATCAAATGAGGACGAGGATGGTCGGCCATACACTTCTCTTATTTTACAAACTAAATGGCCTTTTGTGCTTATAAAAATTCTGTACGAATTTCCATGCATCTTTTGGTAGTGCAAGAATCTCAACCATCCAAACCATAATCAAATGAGACAAAAGAGCTTAATAATTTATAATTCATATCCAATGGTGTCCCCTAAACCTTAATCTATGAAACAAAATTGCCTTCATTCTATGCGGCGCTGTCTATGGAGTATAGTGCATTGGGACTTTAAAACAATTCGTTTCTTTAGAAAGATCATGTATCAGTATTGGAAATAAAATGGTTGTAAATGTGAGAAATGTACTTGGAATGACATACATTCTTTGATTAATGTTATTACATTACTAGGATCCCAATAACATTGCATGCCCACCACCATTATATATGTATTGCCCAAAGGATCTCGTTTCATAAATTTATATTTCAGCTTTCTAACAAGCTGATACAGAATGATCTTCATATGATTTTCCTGCACAAGCAGGAGTGATTGATTGATTAGTTAGCAGAATTGCTTGGGCTCTGATGAAATCATGGACAAGTGGGCAGTACTGGATCAGAAGAATTTTGGGTCTTCAATGAGGTTAGTTTTGTTAAAATTTAGTGAGGAAAAGAGATGCTGGTGCGGTTCAATCCCATGACAGTACTACTCTGCAACTGTAGTGCTTTCTAGGATTGAGCCGTGCCAATATCACTTTACCTTTATCAGGTACTTCAATCTACAAAGAATATGCATAAATATAGCATTAGCATGCATGTCTCTGATTTTGCATTTCTCTCTGTAAAACTGGTTTCCATGTGCTTTGCAATGAGGATACTAACAAAAATGATCGATGCCGGACAATCTATCTAATTCTATCGAGACCAAGTTATCATGGATGAAGTTTTTAGGGTTTTAAAGGAATAACTGTTTATATGAATCATGATATTAGTGATGGGAGATCGACACAGATTAGGTAAAATCAGCCTGCAAGACCTATTAAATTAGGTCAAGATGTTCATTCTTAATTTAGGGTTTCTCTGCCTTGTTGGATCTTCTTAATGCCCTATTTCTTTAGTTTGCTATAGATTTATACGAATTGAATTCAATTCAGAGAATGAAAGAAATTAACTGAATTACAGAAGTTGGATATATCGAAGAGGATCTTATGAATGTCATATAAGTTGTTTTAAGGTGAAGCCAAATTCTCATGTAAGCAAACAAGGGAAAGAATCTGGGGATTTATGCTAAATGGATACAGATCTGCAAAAGAATCAAATAAGTCTACAAAGATACAAATAGAAGCTTTCGTTTTCCTCCTCTTTTAAAAAAGCATCTCATTAACATAAATTAATTAATTTGTAGATAGGCCAAATTAGGTGGCGGTATATAGGTCCAAAGCATCGAAACAAAATTTTAGAGAAAATTATCAACTTATGTCACTCTGGAATTTATTTTGGATGCAATTAACGTTGTGGATACCTCAGTTTAAAGTTCTTGAGACAGAACCTATAATTGTGTTCGATTTTATTTACTTTTGTTTGTGTAATTGTTAAATATTTTCACAAATAAAGTTCTATAAATTATAATTTTAAAAATAAAATAAAAATTATTGAGTAATATTTATGTTTTATTTTATTTGTTTTTGTTTGTATAGTCGAAATATATTTCTCATAAATAAACCTTGCTAAATTTTTATTTTCTTTTATTTTACAATTGTTAAGAATAACTACCTAATAAAATGGTATATACAATTAAAATACAATACTATAATTTAATAAGGGTATCTTTTAGTTCACACTAGTTCATATAAAATTGAATAGAATTTTATTTATGTATTTATATAATGTTTTTATGTAAATTTTTAATTTAGCTATGTTATTGTAAATTATAAATTATATATTTTCAAAAAAATGATTAGAAAAATATATTATAATTCTTAAAATATTCAATTTAGATTATTTACATAATTTGATAAATTATCTTTAAAAATAAAATCTGCCCAAGCAACCATTATTTTTTAATATGCCGAGTTTAATATAAAATATATTTCATTTAATTTAAAAAAAAAAGTGTTAGTACATATAATCCATGTTATCACTAGGAAATATATGATTAACATTCAGATTAAAATATATGATTGAAACTAAGAACAATCTTTCTTGTATCTGATTTCTATAAACATAAATTAATATAAAGTTTTGTTTATTTATAAATACAATCTAAGACATATTAGATATTTTTTTAAAAAATAGAAGTGTTAAAAGAGGTAATTGGAAAATTTTAAATTATGAAGCCCCACATTTTTAGCAAAAAAATTTACTTCTTCTTAATTAAAGAAAGACATAAGTTAGAAGGGAACAAGTTATGATGGTTTGGGGAGTTTTTGTTACATCACATCTTGAATGTTTTTACTTTTTATTATTTAAATTTTTGTTTAAAATTTGTACTATTTTATTTATATTTAAATAATTTAAAAATAAATAAATATTAATATAAAAGAATTAAAATGTCATAAAATATTATTTGTTAATGGTAAAAGGTTTTTTTGATTGGGATTTTATTTAGGGAAATCAAAAAGGGTCAACATTTAGATAGAGCAATGAGAACCAAAGAGTAAAGAAGAACTATGCCCAACACAACAAGGAACACAAATTATTGTGTGACTAAAGCGAGAATAGCGGGAGATAAACAATCGAACAAAGAGAAAATGAACCCATGCTTTGCAAGTTGGGAGAACACACCAACACTAGAGAAACATGACAAACCCAATATCACACTCAACCCAAATCTGAAAAATGAGATTTGAGAGTCCTAAGTGATGGGATTGATTGCGGTTTAAGCAGTGGAATTTTTGTTTTTTTCGACTACTATCCAATCCTCCTTGTTACATTCAACATCGAAATAGGATCACACGAGATGACAACATTGAATGAGGAAATAATTACGAAGGACGGCCTAGAAATGTCATAAAATTATTAAAATAGAAAACACATTAATTTTATCAACAATATTTTTTTGAAAAATTAATGAAAGTCTTTCCATAAAATTATAGTTTTAAAGTTAAATTTTAATATATATCATCTAATACTATTGGTATAAACAAATATATATATATATATATATATATATATATATATATATATATATATATATATATATAACTAATTATTTTCAATTATTATTCTTTCTAGTCCGATTTTGACAACTTAAAAAACAAAATAAACAAAAAAGATAAAAACTTGTTGATGGCAAACACTCTAACCAATTCTATCGAGACCATCATCATGGTTTTTAGAGATTTAAAGTGTACTATAAGTGAAGGACGATATGAATCGTGATACCAATAATAGGACATGATATAGATTAGGTCAAAATGTTCATGCTTAGAGTAGGGTTTCTATTTCTGTAGTTTGTTACATGTTTTTGTCATAGGTTTATACGGATTGAATTCAGACAAGTTGGGTATATCGAAGAGGGTGTTATGGGAGTCATATAAGTTGTTTTAAGGTGAAGCCAAATTCTTTCTAAGCAAACATTGGAAAGAATCTTGAGTTTTATGCTGAATGTATACGAATCAGGAAAAGAATCAAGTATGTCTACAAAGATACAAATAGAAACTTTCTTGTTTCTTCTCTTTTTCAAAAGCATCTCATTAAGAGATAATTAAATTAATTTGTGGAAAAGCCAAATTAGGCGGTATGAAGGTCCAAACCAACCCCACTAATTTTAGCTTTGATTGAAAATGTTGTATGGGAAGAATCTTATCAACTTATGCCAATCTAGAATTTATTTAGGATGCATTTTGCATGGCTGATTTAAAAGTTACTCTAACGATCTTTAGTCAAAGCATACAATTGTGTATGCTTTTATTTGTATAGAAATAAAACTTGATAAATCTTTTTTTTGGAAAAAGTTTTTGAGTGATATTTGTGTTATAATCGATAAAATATAATATCGTTCCAATAATTTTTTGTTCACATTAATTATATAATTTAATATATAGAATATTTTTTCATAAAAATATTTTTAATGTCGAAGGGTCCTTAGTTTATTGGTGTTGAACTACGGCTTTCATTGAGCCCATCAAGGAACAAGTCTTCTTGAGTGCAATTCCTGAAGACACCCGATACGAAGAGTCAAACGGTTGAGGCCAGGATCGTACCTTGAGTGATTTTGACAGCGTGAATGTTCCTTACTCGTAATTGCTTAGGCTGAATGTGATTACTAGTTTAGTTTCTTCACTTACTTTGCATTGTTGAATATATATGTTCCCTCCGCACTGAGGCTAAGATGCCATTAAACTATGTAATCCAATGCCCAATTATAAACTCAATAAAAATAATCCTTAATAATTAAAGATGTCAAAATCAAACTTTTTTTTTTAATATGTAAAATTTAATATAATAATTTGAATTCAAATTATATAATAAATATAAATTGTTAAGATGTAGAAATATTAAAGAGATTTTGGAAACATTTTATTGAAAAAATATATTTTAATAAAAGAAACCTTACATGTTTAGAGAGTATATTTTAGTTCATACTAATTAAAGAAAGACATAAGTTAGCACACTTTGACTCATGCTAGTAAAAGAAGAGAACAAACGAGGATGGTTTTCGGAACTTTTGTTATGTGGCATTTCAAATATTTTTTTATATTTTTATATTTTATATATAATTTGTTTTCTTAAATATATTAATATAAAATAATTAGAATGTCATAAAATAATTATTAAAATTGAAAATATTTGTAATTTTCTTCAATAATTTTTAAAATTTTTTTTTAATATATCTAGTTAAAATTCAATATAAATATAATATAATATTTTTGGAATATGTAAATTGTTATTTATATTATAAATATATTATTTTAAAAAATTGTAACCAAAAATAAATATAATTATAATTCAATAATATAATTTATGGAAGAGATGTTAGCTATCCATTTCAATCAAACATAATTAACCTCAAAACCTTAAAAATATAATAATATTAATTTTTATTTTATTTTATAAATTTATAAAATAAAAGAAGTAGTTTACTTTTATTATATTTCTTAAGATATCAAGATTAATTAAATTTAATGAATTATTCTTTCTCTAAATTGTAACTAAAAAGAATTATTAAAAATTAGTTTAAACAAAATTATATTAGCCATCGACTTAAATTACAACTCAAGATTACTAATAATAACTACTTTAAACCAAATTAGATTACCAATCCACTCAACATGTATAAACATGTCAATATAAGTTTTATTTAATTTTTAACAAAAATAATAGCATGATAGACATAAAATATTAACTAGCATACCTATATTCTCTAAATATATGTAATATATGCCGAGAGGTATATATTACATATATTTATATATTATATAAATATATAGGTGCCTCGTGAACTTCACCTCTCGGCATATTTTACATACCATGTTTTGGTTTATGTTTCTATGTGTATGTAAAATATGCCGAGAGGTGAAGTTCACGAGGCACCTATATATTTATATAATATATAAATATATGTAATATATACCTCTCGGCATATATTACATATATTTAGAGAATATAGGTATGCTAGTAGCAACCGCAGGAGTTGCATTATACATAAAACAATACCAAAAATAAAGTATGAAAAATAAGGGGGAATTTAGTTCGTGTATGAATAAAATAAAATTTATAATTTAATATTATAATTATTTATTATCAAAACATAGTCACTTATATGTAATTATATTACTATATAACTTAACACATATTTGACTTTGGAGAATGAGTATGAGCAAAAAAAATCAAGGTCCGTAATGCACGAAGTTCTTATGGATTTTATTAGTAACCGTATTATCAAGTTAAAAAAATACAATCCTTTTTCATACGAATTGAAATGTGTAATGTACATCACATGTAATGACAAATTCATATAATGCAATGTGTGCTACATATGGTACATTATTTATATTCCAAGGACATAAGTCTTTTTTCCTCAGCCTTCCGTTTTGAAAGTAGTTTTCCGTTCTTCATTTTTGCATAGCGCTCATATGAAAATGGCGGAGATATTCTTAGACTCTGCAATGACTTCACTCGAGAGATAACCACAAATGTTAACCCCATTGTCTCTCTTTCTTCAATATCAACTGTAGCCTTGGAAAGAGTCAAACCTTGTGATTTATGTATCGTCAATGCCCATGCCAACCGTAAGGGTAATTGGTGTGTGCGTCCCCTTTGTATTGGTGTAATTGGGATGGTATGCGAGTTCTATCTTCAAATGGTATTCCGAAGTAACTATCGAATTCAACCATTACATATGTTGGCGGGTTCGGTGGACCAGTACCAGGTGCATATACTATGTTTCGAATATATCCTAGAGCTCCATTTACAAGACCTGCTTCTATCCAAAGATTGGATGTTAGCATAACCCTTGCATCATTAGAAATTAATAATTCTAAATCAAGTTCATCATTCAGACCTCCTGCCAGTGTGTTGGCGGTACTTGTTCTAGTTGCAATGCTCCGTGTGACAGGTCTTTTCAATGAATGCAATTTTTTTTTTTGTGGTTATTCACGTTAATCTTTGTCGCCATTAGGTGAATATTATTATAGAATTCTTCATTTTTATCTTTGTCTAATGCAGAACTTGTTCTACTCATTAACAACATCCAATCATCTAGTGTCGGATTCACATCTCTGAGATTGGCCAGAAGTTCTCGAAAACGCTTTTGGTCTTCATCTTCTCCTCGCTTGCCTAAATACCTTATCCAATGTAACAACTGTTCCAAATGCTTCCCATAATAGCTTTGCACGTCTATTACTATCATATGGCGGTTTATCGGTAACAGGAGGAAGTTGCCCCAAATCTCCTACCAAAATCATAGAAACACCACCAAAACTCATGTCTGCTCTTTCAGAGAATGCTTGACGAAGTCGGGAGTCCACGTTTTCTAGCAAACTTTGTCCGACGAAGCTCATTTCATCAATCAATACATATTTTATGTGGCAAATATCTTGTTGGAATGTTGCAAGTCTCGATCCCTCCAATTCTACAAAATCTGTAATAGGGATTCGAAGTTGTGAATGGATGGTCAAGGCGCCAATATTAAAAGCTGCAACTCCTGTTGGTGCAAGCAATAGAAGAGGAGAACGTTCAAGGAATGATGCATCAAAAAGTGCTTGATGAATCGCACCAATCAAATACGATTTCCTATTCCCGCTGTTCCTTGAACTATCATGAGCAATGGAATGTTATTTCGATGTTGATTATAATGTGTCATTATTATATCAAGTGCTTGTTTTTGTTTAGCACCCAAGGTGTCGCAATTAAAATTCGGGGATAATTCATCATCTATAACCAACCCATTATCTTTCATGCTGCTTATGAATTTTATCGCTTTGCTTGTGTATTCTTCACCTCGATATTCATCATTCCATGGTGCTTGTCTATCAATATCTCTCCTTCCCAACATATCTATTTCTGTCGCTTGCAAAATTTGACCATGATGAAGCCTACACATGATTTCCCATTCATGTTCTATTGTATTCTGTTGAACATGTGGATTAATTTCATCTTTAGAATTATTGTTATTTTCAATGTCTTCTACTACAGTCCTCCTTTCGACATGCCATGGATTATAACGGAATGAATCCCAGTTTAAACTTATTGAATCAGAATCATGTCCGATATCTCTGTCTATATCTCGAAATGGCTTGTAAAGCAACAAATCTGACCAACAAAAATCAACCCATTTATGAGATTCCCGTGAAGGGATAGAGGAAAACCTCGGGAACACTCTCACAATAGCTGCAAAACTTCTGACCTCCCACTTGCTATCCCGTTTTCTCCTTGGATTATATGTCCAAGATCTAGCGGCATCAATAAGAGACACAGCTTCCATGGAAAAAGGCCTATTCTTGTACCCATCAATGAAACTTTTTGCATGTTCCTCATGGTCATCTCGCATCGGTGTTGTTACTTTTTTGAACACCTCACACGCAACATTCAAATTGAAAAATACTCTACTACTTTCTACCAAAGGGAGCTCTAACAACATGTGACATGTTTCTTGTGCACCAATGTCTCTTTCAACAATTGTTTTGGTTAGAAGTCTCTTGTATGTTGTCGCTGCCATTTCATCCGGGTTTTCAATATTTTCCATCCGCATCAACATTTGATGATAATTTTCGAGCTTTTCTCTACTTTTTGCATACTTTGAATGTACTTGACTACGGCATGTTTGGAAAGAACAGTTGCCAATCTACATTTGCTCTCCACAATTGTAATATGTAGCGATTATGTGTATTTACCCTATCATCATTTCTCGCAGGTTTAAACTTTTTATCTCCCGTCTCTAAGTCTTGATATAACTTTGATCCATCGAGATTCAATGGCCACGGTGCATTATACCTGCAAAATGTAATAATCAATTATTAGTTCTTCCATGTATGTGTTTTTTAGTTCAATTTAATTATTCAAATTTTTGAACATCTTACCTACAGACACTTTTTCCCCTTTTCTTACGTAGGTAAGCACCCTCTCTACACATCGTATGTCGTTCTACACTGTTGAGAATCTCTTCATAGTCACGTTCCATATCGAATTGTGTCAATTGTCTTGTATTTCGAAGACACGGATGTTGCATAAAATTTTGGTAGACATGTAACATAGAACATAAGAATACACAATATATTTTGAGAACGCAAAAATTCTATATAAATCATAGACTCGATGAGAATCGATAAATTACCTATATGTTTCATTGGTGCGGGTCATCCCGAGGATTCCATGCATGGACAATTGAATGGAAGTATTTTTCAGCATTTCCACGTTGAAAATCATCATTCCAATCAAGGTTGTCCATATTCGGTGCCCCTTCTAACCATATGAATCCATGCACATGTGGTGAACCTCTATGCTGCCATTCATATCTAGACCAATAATCTTTAACTTTCATTCCTTTTTGTAATACCTCCTTTCGGAAAAGTGTATGTCGCAGGTGCATATAATGTGCCACTACATGTGGATAATCGATGATATTTTTCCTTCGCCGATTTTGTGCTTCTCGTGCGGTATGATGGCGGTGTTCCGTGCATTAATGCATGTAGATCGAGCCAATACATATCATTGCGCTCCAATGTGAAAAAAATAGTAGGTGATCCTATTTGATGCAACATGTTAGCCAATTCATCATGACATTTTTCCCGAAAGAAGACCTTGTACCCCTCAACGATGTTCCAAACCACATCAAACGATCAGCCAGATTGGAATGGGGAACGTTCTTCATATGCTCACGTAACTCGTTGATGGTGATTGGCATATCTTGGAGGTTTTTCTTCACAAAAACTGCAGATGAATTTTGTGCATGATGTCTCATGATCATGTTCATCATGTAATACCTGAACCGAGGATGTCGGCCAAATCGGTGATCCCTATATCGCAATAAATGCTTTACAAATTCATGGAGATGTACTCGTCTTAATCGCGGTTCTAGCCAATCACATTTTCCATCAAGAAAGAGAGTAGGGAATGCCATATCAAGTAGTCCTATTGTCACATACTCATTGATAGAAGATGCTCCTATCCTGGCCAATCAATGAGTGCTCCAGTGGTCTCGCATGAGGGTTATTCACCCACGCATGGATTAATTCCATCTCCCTTCGTGCATTAGGTGGTTTAGATGCCATCGATGTTGTATGACTAATTATATTTCCTTCGTCTGTCTCCACTGGTCGGACCTACAAACACAATTTCATTTGCGTGAATCAAACTCCATATGAATCGAGTTCACCGCTTTCGAACACATTCTCAAAGCAGAATGAGGTGGAAGTTCATTCAGAGCATTTTCATTGATTTGGACATCTGAATAGAACTTATCATGTTCTATTTTATATTTCAATGCATTATAAAATCGCTCTCTATTGACTGTAAAGTCATAATTTGTTCCACGTTGATCTCTCCTCCGAACAATAATCACCGGCAAATCTTTCAATCTATGGGGTAAAAGATTAGTGATTTATTTTACTTCTTGAGGAAAACTTATCGTGTGACCTTTATATTTATATTGACTCCTCTGTTCGCATGTGTCACCTATAGGATTGGGTTAACACAAAGCTATTAACATTTCCTCAATTTGAGTTAAGTTTGTAAGTTCTGGTGGTTGTGGCCCAGGATCCATATTGTTTGATGCCAAAAATCGATGATGACCTTTCTCTTGTCGACATCTAGTACACATAGGTCCTTCAGGTGTTTGAGAAACTTTTATTCCAATGTAACATTCTTGACAAATATAACACATGACCGGAAGAAAGGTTATCAAGACCGTGTCGAAAAATCATTTGGACCGTATTGAAATCTCTCCCAAGCATTCCATTGGGATCATCTATCATGTGTTCTCTCACAATATGTGAGTCTTGCATTCTTCTTCTTCTTCTAGGTTCGATTGTTAACTCCTCTTGTAAATCATTATTTTGCATTCTTCTTCTTCTCGTTGTTCGTATTGGTTGTAATGTCGTCTCCTGTTGCACACTATCATTCTCTAAATTATTTACAACATCTATATTCATTATATCTTGGGCCAAGTTTTCTGGTGTTTCGAGCATGCGATCCATCGATGTTGAATTTTCTTCCCCAGAATTAACTTCAACATTACCAGCCATTCTACGATAATTCCTCTGAGATGCTTCGCGGTGAAGTTCTTGTCTATGTAGTCTTTCCTCCTCTTGCAACTGACCTGAACGAATTTGTCTTTGTAACCTTGCTCTTGATACATGTGAGTCATCTTGAGATGATCGTTCACGAATTATTGTCATGTTATTTGCATGTTGTCGTCTTTCTGCATCCAATTCTTCATTTGTTAATTCAGCCCTCCGTTTTGCGAACCTTTGTCTATCATTATCATTTTGAAGTTTCCTTTGTTCCTCTCGTTGTGCATCTGTCATTTCTTGTTGTCTCCTTCTGCGATATTGTCTTTGATATTCTCTTCGATATGCTCTTCTTTCATCTTCATTTTCAAAATTTAATCGTGGTCGAGCCCCACCTATAAATTATTTTCAACAAATTTTGTAATTATTTATATAACTAAAAAATCCACGTACATGTAATAGAAATCAATCATATATTATCCAAGTTGTAACAATTAGCAAGGCTAGTCAAAGAATGATATGAATTTAAGAGAATAGGAGATTAGAAAAAGCATTTTCATTTCCATATCTATGACCTTTTGTTTGATTTATAATAGTTTTTTCACCAACACACTCAAAACACTATGCAATTTATAAAATCTTTTATATAAATAATGCAAGTAAATCCTCACATTCTCGTCTTTCTTCCTCGATTATATATTCGTTAAATTGAAGCTGCATCACAAATTAAATTATGCAAAGTGAGCAATGTTCTATCTAAAATAAGGAATTATACTTTGAAATGAAACATAAAGAATAAGATCTTACTCTCACGTTATTGAACTGTCACAATTTCCAATCCGGGTTTCTTTGCGAGGAACAAATTAAATTATTATAATGCGTGGAGAAGTTATGTAACTACTTTTAATAACTTATTTATTAAATTAATTTAATAAAATATTTTTACCTTTAAATTATTTACTTCCCCACACCCCAAAATTAAATTACCAAAGTGTTTTTACCTTTAAATTATAAAATTAATTTAAATTATTTACTTCTCCACACCAGAATTCAACCAATTAAATTAGTAAAGTGTTTTCTAACTTCCCCACACGAATTTTACAAATTAAAAATAAATATCACGGACACAATTTCAAGGGCACGACATCGACTCCTCCACTCAATATATATATATATATATATATATATATATATATATATATATATATATATATAAGTGAGAATACCTCTCGGCATAATAACGAAATGTTTTATTTAATTCTAAACAGAAATAATTTAATAACAAAATGTTTCAAAGTTAAACAAAACCAACGAACTTAACATGTATAGAAACATACATGAACATAAATTTTGTTTAAAAGAAAAGAAAAGAAATATTACTTATTTAAGATTAAACTCCGCCTAGCTAAAACTAAGTAGTGAGTCTCTCTTAAAACTCCATAACACATTTTTATTTGTGCTGAAATTTCTCAAATTGACATAGACAAGGGTATCATAGAGGGGCTGGTATTCTTTTATTCGGTTTAGTAGATAATTATATGAAGGCGACTACATGAAAAATAAAATTTAAGAAAATGAAAATTTAGAATATTTTTCAGAAAATTAAGAGTAGAAATATATTAATAGGGGAGTTACTTTGCTAGTGTAAAAACTCTTATTACTAAAAATATAATATTTTTCTCTCCCACACCGATCAAATAAATTAGTTGGCCATTTGTTTGGAGTGGAGCCTAAATATAATAGAAAGGAAGAGTTGAATGTTTCCCTCACATTTTATATTATAGGAAGATATATAGTCAAATATCAATTACTCAATGAAAAAAATTGTTTTTTTAAATTGTATATTAAAATTTTAAGATTTTACATATATCTCCAAAATAATTCATACTCAAAATACTCATAAAATTTTTCAAGAACACTACTAAATAATAGGAACCCCTCCCATAAAACCACTTCCTAAAATGTTTTAAACATTATTTTTGTTAAAGGAAATAAGTTTCCTAAAATAATGCAAGCTTAATATTTGTTCAAAATATATTACTTCAAAATTAATTAAGCTCGAAGGGCCCTTGGTCTATTGGTCATGTTGTTAGGTTTTTAATGAGCCCCCCAGAGGTTCAGTCTTGCTGAGTGCAAGGCCTGAAGATACCTGAGACAAAGAATCAAAATTGTTGAGGCCGGGATCATGTTGTGGGTGACTTTGATAGTGTGGATGCCCCTTACTCATAGCTACTCAAGCTAAAGGATATCACTAATTTAGTTGTACACTTAATTGTATTTATATGATTTTTGTGTACAAATATAATAATGAAAAGGTAGAATGTCAGCCATACTTTTGAATTGGAATTGGAATCTCGTCAATGGATACATTACTACACTTAAAAACTACATTCTTGGAATCAAAGATGGATTTTGACACTCAATTTTATATTCCCAAAAATATTGGTGACCATGTACATTGTTATTTGACATTTAAAATTTAATAAAAATATCAAAAACAATTTTTATTAATTATTGAATATATATAAAATAATTTAAAATTTATATTTAAAAGCTTCAAGACTAACTTTAGAAGAGAAAATTTAACAATTCTAATTAATGTGAGCTTAGATTTATGAAGAAAATAAGATACAAACATTTAAATTTAATTTTGAAATTCCAAAAGATTAATAAAATAAAAACCTAGCCAAATATCTATGGCTTCTACTAAATCCACCCCCTCTGTTAGTTTTGGTGCATAGGTTGTTCAATCGAAGCTTTTTTCATTAAAAATGGTTTGATTTGAAGATTCAACAACTTCTATATGCGTCTTCCCACTCTTTGTAAATGGATGTCAAGCCATTGGAGCCCCATCATGGAAAATAAGTTGGATATTTACCTTACATCATGTTGATTTTTCATAGTTGTTTTTGTTGAAACCTTGATAGAGATTTGATATTTGGAAGAGTTTAGGATCTCCAATCCCATTTTTTTGTAATGAAACTGTGGTTCCCTTTTTTGAACCCGATGACTGATACTTTCTAAATGAACCCAGTTTGGATTCGTTTTCCCTATTTGCCCCTCAATTTTGGATGGTGAGCTACTTAACCTCTATAGGTAATACTTTAGAAGAATGCTTGGCTATTGATCCAAAGGAAGAAAATTATGAGCACATTACATATGCAAGAATTTTCATTTATATGGATACTAATGTAGACTTTTCAACAAATATTGAACTCAAAGTTGAGGATAGAATTTGGACACAAAATTTGGACTATGAAGGGTTTCCTTTCAGGTGTTGAACCTACTTTTCTCTTGGTCATTTAGCTTCAGATCTGTCATTTAGGGAGAAAACATGTTAAAAGTATAAGCTCTTGGTGGAAGAATTCAAATCCTAGCCACCTGGTTGTAAATGACCCATCAGATAGTGATTCAGATTGTGAGTCTAAGAAAGATGTTGATTTAGATTCGAGGATGAGGAAGTGCTTCCTCCTACTCGATGGATCCAAAACAGTTCTTCAAAGTTATGCGGATTTGATGGATGAGGAAAAGGGAACATGTCCCCTTCCTATGGCTTCTTCAGGGACTCAAAATTCTAAGGAGAATTTGGAAGTTATGATTCCAATCCATAATAATGAAAATGAAAATCCAAATAAGGAAAAGGATTGGATAGTTGTGAACAGAAAAAAGAATAGGAATAATCCCCCATTAAATTGCACTTACGATCCCAAGGGAAGGGGTCTAAGGGATGAGGTTTGGTCCTTTATGGTATTGTTTTCGTTGGTTTGCTGGTTTGGACTCGTTGTTTTTGTTTGCCTATACCACTGGTAGAGGCTGCATCTTTGATCCTCATTATAATATTATTGTCTACACTTTTTATACGGGTTAGGGTCCCATTAACCCTCATTTATGTTAAATAAAAAAATAAAAAATTTAAAATATGTTTATATTTTAGTCATTTTTATTGATATTTTCTTTCTTTAACGCATATAAAAGGTGGCTTCAAATCTGGTTTGAATTCAAAATACAAAGAAATCTATTTCTAGTAACATTTTATGCAAGAAGAATTATCTTTCGGTTCCTCTGTGAAGTCAACAAACAGTTCGAATCCATTATAAAAATACAAAAACAGCTAGAAATGTTCTTTTAGCAAGAAGTTCTAGTCCATTGTTAAAAAACAAAGAAAAAGGAAAATGAAAGCTAGAAAAGTTAGTTTTATACCAAGTAAAATTCATGTACTTACTCACTTAGACGATAGGAATTTGTTTTCTAATTGAATTCCTTTGCCTTCTGGAATTAAACTGCTTTGTAACTGGTTTTACTCCAGGCAGGATCATCCACCATGACAATATTTTACTTGGATCATAACCCCTTCAATAAAAATAGAGAGAAGCTTTCAACACCCCCTCATCAACTTCCAAAACCGTAAGAATTAAAGTGAGAATTGCTCTGCTATTCTGAAATTTTGGAAGCCTTTGAGGGAGAGGAAAAAGAACTTTCTTTGATAGTTGTAGACCAACATATATGAGAGCTTATTCTCTATAAATATTAAAAATGAACTGTGTATTTTGAAGAGTCTCCTGGAAAATTTATAGAGATTTTGAAGAACAAGGAGATCTGAATACAGATCTGTAAAAATGTTCTGAATAGATTGGAAACTATCTTAGAAAATGAATAACTAGAACGTTCATACGTTCCCATTGGCAAATATGAACTTTGCCTCTTGAAAAAGAAAGAGAATGTATTCCCGTGAAGGATAAAGATGGACAAATGTTTTCATTCTCTTGTGGTCCATCTTACGTAAGTCATCAGAATATCAGGCAGGTTTAAGTTGAATGAGTGATTTTAGAATATTTTAATGCCTAAATTATTCTCATGAGGTATTATATATTTGACTTCCAAGCACAACCTTTTCCGAGAGGCCATCCATGTTTTCGAACGAAAAGACATGAAAATTATCATTATAAAATTATGCAATCTCCTATGAATATTTTAACATTTTTGTCCATTCTTTTGCCCTTCCTGAATTTTTAAAAAAATTCTTTTGGCTTTAAGTGTTCTCTGGGTTTTAAAGTTGCATTAATGTAAAAATTCTCAGTTAAATAATTTGTTCTCTCTGCAAAAATAGTAAGGGAGGATATTATTGCTGTGAATATTTGATCTTCTTGATTTTAGTCTCCCTTTAAGGTTTTCGAAATCTTTCGTAAGAAGTGCATTATTTGTTTGTTTCGTAATGTTTTGGTTGCAGTGCATTACTTCTCTTATCATTTGGCACGTTAAAGTATCTAAAATCTTGGGACATTGTTATATATATAATATGTTACATACATAGATATTAACCAATTGGCTTTCTGAAAGATACAAGAACACATTAAAATTGTGTGCTTGAGTTGAAAAGGATCTAAAATACTATTCTAAATTTGCTATTATTTTCTTTGGCGGGTGGAAATGTAAGCTGCATGTTGTAGTGTGTATATGTGTGAGTGTATATAATATATTTTTATATATATCAATAAGTGTATATGTATGTATATTTATATATATGAATATGAATGATGCTGAATTTTTATCACATAAGTAAATTATTAATATTAATATATTTATGTATTTATTCATTAAATATGTAGATCTTGTTTGCTCATGCTTTTTGTGTTTGTTTAACTATCTCTATTTTTCATTCAGATTTGTTTTATTTTCTACAATTTCCATTCATCTTTCTTGTCCTTTTTCTACTCTTCTATGTGATCTTGTTTGCTTCCCTTTCGTTTTGTTTCCTCCCTCCCATATCGATTATCTTTTCTTTCCTTATTTACTTAAATTTGTTAACAAAAATTCCACAACCATAATAGTACACTTCAAATTATTTTCTTTATTCTCATTTATTACCCTTTTTTTGGGTGTGTTAAGGTTTGTGTCTTCTAGCCTTACCCACCAATTATAACTTAGATGCATATTTCTAAGGTCTTTCTTCTAAAATTTAGATGCCTACAAATACAAAAGTACACTTAACACAAGCGAATGGAAAATAAAAGAATTAATTTATTACAAAACATGTCTTTTCAAAAAGAAAATGAAAATCATTTAGAGAAGAGAATCACATAGTTTATTTCTTGCATTTATTGAAAGAATAAGAGTTGGGCCACTTGTATTACACTTTATCACTCATGAAACTGCATCATACTTGAAGCACATTTATTGTTAAAATATTGGAAATTCTAGGGCACTCTTTGTATCTGATGGGTAACACAACTTTTAATTATTATTTTCAGTTCTTACAATTTTACATGTTGTTCTAGGCTCATTAAGGTTCCATGTGAAGGTAAAGAGATTTTTTTATAGAAATGTGCATGAATTCCTAACTAGAAAACGAGTTTGTCAAATACTAGAATTATGAATCCAAGCTATTTAAATTAGTTTTGTATTTTTATATAGTTTCGAATCCGATTGTTACACTTCTAGTTGTGCTACTTAAGTTTACTAGTATGGTGTTGGTTGAAATTCTTCATCCGAAAGTTAATGGTTCTATTTTATTTTCAGTTGTTTTATTGAATAGTCTATTTGTAATGTTTTTTTTTTTTCCAAATTGTGACTAATAATGTGTCAATTGGAAAACCTCATTCCTCCCATCCATTTAAGTCATTATAATTTTCTATGCTATGAACATATTATATTATGTAATTATTTCTAATTTATTGACCTATATTTGATTAAAATTTGTTACAAAATTGATCTAATTAGTTGTAATTCATTAACATTATCAACATAAATCACTTCATTCTAATTTTGGATAAAATTTATTACATTGCATGCTTTAAATCCTTCTAATGTAAGATCTTTGTTTGATTAGTGACATAGGCTATTTATGTTTCTATGTCTTATTCCCCTTTATTTTATAAAATTCTATCAACCCTTGCTTGTGTTTTAGATTTGAAAACTTAGCTTTCTTCAAATGGATCACCTTAAAGATTTGTTCTTTCAATGTTATGGTTTCCTTTGCAAGAACTAATTCCCGTGAGAAAGAAATAATTAGTGATACTTAATGTTGTAAGCTTCCACAAAAAAGATAAAGAATAATGGAATCAGTCTTAGATGATATATTGATAATATTTTCTAACATATATGTAAAATATTAACATAAAAGGATAGTGTAGATTTATATTCTCGCATTATTATGTAAATGTTCATGCTTCTTTACGGATGTTATAGGCTCTTTGTCATAATTATTCTAACATGAAAATGATTAATATTGTGATAATCACATTGATTTCTTCAGAGAGAAAATAGAAATTTATTCAATATTGCCACTATTTATAAGTTATATTATGCTATGAAAAATCTTCTTGATATCACTAGAATAATGAACACATTGAATGACGTTTCTTTCTTGATCTCTTTACTCTTTTAATTATGACCAAAATGATTGTATGCTTTCTTTAACCTTCATGCACTCAATAAGCTTCCCTAACCCCTCAAGTTTAACCATCTATGGGTTCTTTTGATCCATCCATTGTTGTTTATGCTTCTTTAACGTCATCTATTCTAATTTTTCTATGAATTATCCTCCCATACGCGTGAAAATTTCAAAACTACTATTATGATGAATGTACTAGGCGATATACAAAGGAATGGTCTCTAAATTTTTAAAAATCAACATGGTAGGTTCACTTCTCGTGATAGAATTTTAAATCCTTTTAAATGATGTATACATATGTGTCCTTTTCCATTTTTTTAATTAAAAATAATTTTGGATTATATTAATATTTAATGAAAAAGGATACCATTCTCAAAATGTTATATTGTTTCCCACAACCTGATTAGACATTTTTCGTGATGATAAATTGTCAAGTTATTTCTAGGAAACTTGAGGGATTATATAGTTGCTTGATTTAATGTTTTATCATATAAATCCATGTGTTCATTCACGTCTCTAGTTGATGATTTAGACTTAGATGTTTTTCTTGTCCATATTTCATAGTAAATTACAATTGTAATATGATCTCAACATAACAAATCATAAAATGGTGATTGTACTAACAAATATGTGTTTAGGCTAAAGTCCATCCGGTCAATAATATTACTCATCATATATATAGATAGTGAACATCACAAAATATTTATTTATATTATACTATTGTTTTAATTTTCTTACACTTATGAATATAAAATATAATAAAACTAATCATAGTTTAGCACTTATATATATACAATAAATCATACCTAAATTGTTTAACTAATACCAAAGTAACTTTCTAATCATACCTAGGCCATAAGAGTGCTCGACTAATATGCTAATTCAATTTCAAGTTCTACTAGATAGTATTCCGAATTAGACATGAATTATCCTAAATAGAGAAATAAGTACAAACTAAAACTAGTGAAAGGCACAAAGATGTGTAATAGAACAATTCAAATTGATTTTTTTATTTGGATGAATGTAGTGAATTTAGAAGTTAGAAATAGGCTCACTCGATAATCAGCCACATCCACTATAATTTTTTCCTTTTGAAAATATGCCTGGTCATGTTCGCAGGAACGTGGTCAGTTTCATGGCCAAAGGCATTATTCGTAGTAAATTTCATAATTGAAACTAATTGAGGGCTACAAATATGCCATGTACTACTCTGATAAACATATAATTTCTATTGCAAGCTTACCTGTTTGGGATCTTATAAATGATGAATATGTGCCTATGGGTGGATGTGGGATGATAAAAAATTTCTATTCTTTTTGACGCATCTTTTATAGACATTTAATTGAAACTTTAGTATTATATATATTTATATTGTATGGACAGTTCATTAAAACTTTAGGATTATATTTGACTTATGTATTTCCCTGTAGATGAATTAAAATAACTATTCATGATTTTTATATTGATGATGATTGGGTTTATGATGTATTAGTTATAAGTTAATATAAAGGACTTATGCTTATAAAAAATATTAAGAAAACTATGTATATAGATGAGTAATTATACTTGCATATTTATCTTATTTAAATGATCTATGTAAAAAGAAATCCATGTATATAGATGAGTAATTATACTAGTATATCTGGATTAATTAAATCTATGCAAAAGATATTGAGAGGTATCATTTTTGAGGTACTTATTCTACTTATGTCTCAAATTTAATATAGGCATCTTGAGAATAACCTTTTCCCATTTTTTATATAGATTTATCAAAGATAGGTATGCTTGTAGCACCTATCACCATGGAAGGTAAAAGTAAATATTCATTTCTCATTAAAAAAACGTGTTTAATATAAGTATTTTTAACATTCATTTTAATTTCATTTAATACAATATTAACTTGGAAAATAAAGAGAAACATAATATCAATAAAACATAATTTTACATGTTTGATATATCTAAAGAATAAATGTGATTTTATAATATTTAAATGTTATACGTTTGATCATGTAGTAATTGAAGTCTTTTTTCTTCCTCTTTTCTTCTATCTACTCCTTTTCCATGCTTCAATTTCTCATACTCCTCATATGTGAAAAGTGGTGAGATGCTTAATCCATGTAATGAATGGACATGAGGTACGCCAACAAAGGTCAAACCTTGTCTTCCTTTATGTATTATATCAATGATGGGTTGTTAAGTTTGAGGTCTTGTGATATTTGGATTGTCAATCCCCATTCCAATTTCAAAGGTAACTGATACATGCAACCCCTTTCTATAGGGGTGATTGGAATTGTAGTTGGAGTTTCATCAAAAAAAGGATTACTTCTGTATTTATCAAATTGAACCATTACATATGTAGGTTGTTTGGAGGATCCTAATCCTAGTTTTTATATGATATGAACAAATCCAAGTGCACCTTTGAGAAGACATGATTTGGTCCATAAATGTATAGTAAGCATTACCCTCATGCTAATAGATATCAGTAATTGAACTCACAATTGTTCATCATCTAATCCTACAAATATATTGTTTTATTCTAACTTTGCAATGCATCGGAAATGAGTTGATTATATGCATATAATGTTTTTTAATGAATTTTAAAAGTGGGGTGAGATAACCCTACCTCGTTAAAAAATGTACCAATGGAGACAAAAATTTAACAATGAGGATCACAAAGGGATTCCTCCACCAAAGGTCAAAGCAATGTCAAAAAAAAAAACAACCAAACCAACAACACAACGAAAAAAAAAAAAAACAACCAGCTATCCCTGAGACTCCTTCCCATGGGATCTTAAATGCATATTAAGGGACTCATTAACCATTTTCCCTTTTTTTTTTTATCACAGTAGTCCATTCATAATTGGGTTTTAGTTTGACATTTTCTCTACTATGGTCCAATGATGATAATTCAAAATTCTCCCTATCCACGGGTTTTGGGTATTTGTGGATATAAGAGGAAGGTAAATAGTTGCAACACTCTCAAAGTTAGGGAGTAAAGCCTTCTCTATAGGAGTAGAGGAAGGGATGACCACCTCATTCTTAAGAACAACATCTTCCTCATTCTTGGAACTAACATTAGAATCACTATTCAAGTGACTATCAACAACTAGATGACTAGGATCAAAATTCCTCCACCAAGAAGTTTGAATTTTGACTTGTTTCTTCCCAAACTTACAATCCAAAGCTAAGTGACAAAGAGAAAAAAGTCCTACATCTGAAGGGGAAGCCTTCATAGTCTAAGTTTTGAGTCTAGATTTTGTCCTCAACTTTAAGCTCAATAGAAGTCAAAAAATCCACTAAAGTATTCATATCTACCAATATGTGAGCATAAGTGGTATACTCATATAAGGTCGTCTTTGGTTCAATATCAAGGATTTTACGCAATGTATCATCAATGGATAATAATAAGCTTTCACACCCCAAAATTGAAGAGGAAGATATGGAAAGCGGTTCCAAACATGTTTAACTTTTAAAGGATCAATAACATGATAGAAAAGAGGGAACCAAGGTTTCATAAACAGAAAGTGGAAGTGAAAATCCCAAACTCTACCAAAAATGAGATCTCTATCAAAGGTTTTATCAAATATAATAATGAAAAAACCTCTAGTTGTGAATTTCCACTTTACCTTCCCTAATTTTCCTCCAAAGAGAAGAGATCCATTCACGAAGAGTTGATATACCTAGGTAAAGGTTATTGAATTTGAAAATTAGTCCAATTTCCTTGAAATATGCCTTAGTAATCAGAACTTGTGCTCCAAACCACATAGTTGGAGAGCACTTTGGATAAGCCATATGCTTAGAGGGAGGAAGAGTAGAGGATTTGGAAACTTCCACAAATATATTACTTCTTGATCTACCATTAATAGGTCCATGATGTTCCCTAGAACCAACCCCCAAGACCTTGGGAGAGTGCCACAAAGCTACCAACCATGTAATTGGAAGAGGGAAGAACGTACCAATGGAGGAAGGGTTGTGTTAGATAGGAACCATGACACGGACACCACATAACTCACTATCTTGAAAATGCCACCGACACATATGCAGTCCTAAAAATAGGGGCAAGGGAACAAGGGTTGCAAACAGGGCATTCATCATCCAAACTCTTGGAGCCTTAATCCCAAAATATGTAGTTGACACCTGAATAATGCCTCTGCATAACCCACGGATGCCTTGGACAACCCCTCTGCCATCGTCAATGACCTTAGGTTTAGGGTTACTAGAAATGTCAAGAGAGCACACCATCTTGCAAAAATTAATTTTATTCTATTATGTACATGCACATAATCGTTTATTGCAACTAAATGCATATTCTCATTAAACTACTCCTTTCCAACCTGTTTCAAGTCAATAGTTCATTTTCACATATTTTTGTATGCTTTTTGAGGACTAACCCTAAATATTCCTCAAGCTCAAATCTCCCTCCCTCTCCTTGTGGCAACCATGGTTCTCGCTAGTACGAGGATTCCTAGTGTGGGAGTGGTGGATGGTATTCACTTTGGGGAGGGCTCAAGGGAATATTGGGTGCATGTAGACTATTATAAGCCTCCATTTCCTATAGTCTCCCCGACACTATTTTTGTAGGGAAAGAGGGGTTATTATCCCCATTCGCAGAATGAACTGAACACTAACAAAACCATTGCTAGATTTTATCACAATGAAAGGCAGAGAGTCACGAAGCCTAGTCAGTGGAGTACGGTGCCATGACACATGATGCCCCCACCGCTTGTTACTAGTGCTCACCATCTTTATATTTTTTTCTCGCACTCTTGCTGGTAACACTCATCCTGTAACTCCATTGACTTGCTAATGCTTTAGATTTGAACTTTATTCTTACCCAAAAATTATGCTATAAGACTGGTTCTTTTGGCCTCATTATTTCGTAAATTTCTTGTGAATAATTTGCCTCTTTTTTTCTATGGAATTGCATGTGATTCCTTGATTTGTATAACTGGATTCCTTTTTAGAGGAACAAAGAGTCAAAACTTGCCTCTTTCAAGGAGACACTTTTAAAAATGTCTCTTCCTTGAAATCCCCGTAACTCCCCTACCCCGCCCCCTTCCCACATTATTGAGAAAGCTACAAACCCTATCCTAGAGATCAAGGATGAAGAATATCTCGAACATCTTTGTAAGACATTAAAGAAAAATCCATGATATGCATATTTAATGGTGTCTGGTCCTTGTCAAACACAATCATCCAAAGGGATTTATACCTAATGGACAAAGAACTATAATTATTTTCTCTGTGCATGGGGGTTCTTCATTGTCTATTTCAATGAACTATAAGATTATCAGAGAGCCTTGGAAGAGGGCCCTTGGTTTCGGGTTTGGCGGGACTCTTCACTACCCCATGGTTTCCATATTTTGACCCTAACACCTTCTCCATCACACAGGTTCTAGTTTGGGTGAGGTTTCCAAATATACCCCTCCACTTTACTTCTTCTATAAAGGATATTGGAAACCTTCTTGGAAGGTTCATCAAGGTAGATGTCGATAGATTACAGAGTGGTCTATACACTTATTTTGGGATCTGTGTTGAAGTTGATCTCGTAGAAGATTTTTGAACATGATGTCCCTTAAAATGGGTTACACTAGTTACTCCCAAATTTTAGATTATGAAAATACTACTTTCAGATGTCATAATTGTAGAACGCCGAGTCATCTCCATGCTACCTTCCTTCAAAATACATCCCAAGCTCCTCACATAAGAGGAGTGATCCCTAAACATCAGAGAACACCAAATTTAGAAGAAGAAGAATCTTCAGAGGAAGAGGACAATGCTGACTTAAAATTTGAAAGAGTTCCAGCTACAACTCCTTCATTGACAACCACAATCCCCTTAGTCATAGATACTAAACCTTCATTGTAGCTCTTTGCATATTTTTACGTAGAAAGTACTATTCCAGCTCCTTCTACAAAGGCTAGGATATGGTAAATAAAATTGGAAAGTGTTTATTCTTCCATTATAAGAAAACAATTTTGTTTCACGATGATTTTGAATTTAATAACATTATTCATTTGTTCTGCATGAGGATAATCTACATTCTAAAGTGCTTTCTGCAAATATATTCCTTTGAACCAACATATCAATCTCAAAGTCATGTATAATTGTTTTTATGTAAGTCATATATACTCTCCCATTCATGTTAAATAGTGTATTTTTGGATAATATCATCATTTTTAGCATCATTTTCCCGTTGAATGTTATTATTTGTTTCATAAACGACACTATATGCAATGGATTATACTTAAATTGAGCCTAATTGGATATGATAATATCATCCTCACTGGTCAATGTATCTCTCAATATAACAAAATGGTTTGTATAATATTAACTCCGAATAACAAAAAAACAAAAATAAATTACTATCTTGTTCGGGATGCTAGAAAACCTTGGCCATATCCTCACAATGGTACATGTTTTTCTATAACTCAAATTTTCTCACGTATAATTTTGTTTATTATAAATACAATGTCTAGCTTCCTCAATGAGTGGTACATGTTCCATCGAGTGAGGTTTATAAATGTACCCATCAAGTATTGATTTTCAATTCATTTTCATTATCTACCCTTAATATGGGTTTAACAACTCTACATCAAACATTCAATGATAAAAATACTCTACTAAACTCAATTAGATGAAGTTACAATAGCATGTGGCATGTCTCCATTTCTCATATATCTCTTTCAAAAATTATTTTTGCTAATAGGAATCTATACTCTTGTGTAGTGGGTTCTTCAAGGTTTTCAATATTTGCAAGTCGCATTAACATTTTTTGGTATGTTTCAAAAAAATTCTATACTTTTGTAGAATAATTTTTAATGTATTTTACAATGACATGTTTTAAAAGTATAGGTTTCCAATATATATTTTCTCGACATGATTTAAAAACATAAAATTATGAGTGTTTAAATGATCATTATCATTTCTTTTTGGTTCATATTATTTGTCTCTTGTCTCTAATGTCATAAAAGCATATAACTATGCCCCAATTTTTTATACTTTTAGTAAATTCAACAACAGTTTTTCTAAAACTTAAACTTGACCAAACACGTATAAAGTGACCAAACATGTATTTTTAAGAGCTTAAATATAAAAAGGTGTAGGGTGTCCATAAATAACCTAATTTTTTATGTTTTAAAATATTAATTTACTAGTTATATTTAAAATTTTTGTTGGCCTCCAAATGGGACACACTTATATTTTATTGACCATCAAGATGTAAATGCCATGGGGCATTATACCTACATGAAAGTAATATTTATGAACATTATTAATCATGTACATAAACATCAATGAAATAATTTTATAATAATGCTTCGTACCTGCAAACCTTCTTTCATTTAATTTTCATAGTAAACTCTCATCTTTACACATGGTATGACACTCCACATAGTTAATTGATTCTTGAAACTCTTTTTTTGCATCTATTTGATTAATATTTAATGTGCTCCTTTTCATCGATGCAAGCTCAAATCATGTATTCCGTAAATCATAAATGATATTATATTCATTTTTTTACTAATTTATTTTTAAAGGAGAAAAATAAATCGTTAATCATTTCTTCTAAATTATATGTTTCTTTGATGTGCATCTCCCGAGGATTCCATGCATATATAATTCCACTAAAATAGTTTTGAGAAATTTCAAAGCGATCATTATTTTTCCAATTTAAAGTGTCCATATTTATGGATCCATATAACCATTAAATACCATGCACATGCAAAGACCCTTTATGTTTCCATTTATATATAGACAAAAAAATCTATCTTCATAAACGTTTATAGTATCTCTCTTCGGAAGGATAAATTTTGAATGTGCATATAATGAGAAACTATATAAAGATGGTCAATTATGTTTTGACATCATCATATTTATGCTTCACATAGATATGTAGGTGGAGTTCTTAGCATCAATGCGTATAGTTTTTGCCAATGCGTGTGTGTTACACTTAAGTAAATAAAATGGTTGGTGTTTCAATTTGATACAATAAATTGATTAGTTCTACACAACATCTTGTCTAATAGGAAAATTCTCCTTGTAATGTAGTTCTATATCACCAAAAAATCAACAATATGATATTTTTTCATATTTTCCATGTGTTCACATAATTGTTTTAATAAAATTTAAATCTATGATAAGGACATTGTTGATAAGATAAATATAACAATAAATAAGCAATATCAAGTAAAGGAAATGTAAGAAATAATGATAGATAGGGTTTGGAGAATGGATCAAATTTTATTTATAGGTATGAACTAATTGTGGACTGGATACTGATTTGAAAGGAAATATTCTAGGTTATGAAAACTCTGTAACTTAGACTAGACTACAACAATCTCGGGGATATAGGTGACTGGACTAGAAAGGGCCAAGTGAGAACCGGTGTCTGTGATGTGGCTAAGGATTTGGTTATTTTTGTGTCACTTAGAGTTGTTATAGGTTGCATCATATCCATTGTGTCACACATGTTTCTAAAAAATAAACGCTATCTACCTGCACAATACTCAAGTGCACATTAGATGAATAAAACTATGCATATGCTTGATTCAGACCCACCTAGGAGGTCACCCCAATATGATTTTCACTGAGCACCACACTACATTTAAAAACATATGTAGTTATTATGTGTGTGTGTGTATGTGTGTGATTAGAATAGTGTTCCTTGAGCTAGGATGCCCTAGTGTCGATTCTGAGAAAGGGATAGTGAGTTACACCCACTTTTTCCCAAATGAAATTTGTGGTATGTAATTTAGAATAAACCGTCCTCTCAGTAGTGAAGTATGAAGTCCAAAATTATAGTTTTTATGTAGTAGATAGAAAATATTAGCTTCATTTAATATGATGTTCCTCTTGAAATGCTTCCCCAAATAATGAGGTTAAATAACACACACACACACACACACACACACACACACACACACACACACACACACACACACACACACACACACACACACACACACACACACAATTCCCTTTCTTATGTTTCATCAATAACAAGTGAAATAATGAGCAAGAGGGATACAAGAAGATAATAAATAAATAACATTTGGAAAATAAAAAATAGGTAAAGAGGACACGGAATTCGGAGGTAATAGTAGTGCACGGGTGCTCCTTTCCCTAATGGATGGTATTGTACGGGGTTCTAAAAAGTTCGAGAAAGTGAAATCATAGCTAAGTAGGATTTCCATTAGAACTCAAAACTATAAGCTGTTCATATAGAAGAACAAGAAATAAATATTAAAATAATAAATGCAATTTCATAGGAAAGTAAAGAGGTGTTAACGATTAATTATTTTGCTTCGAATCATGCATATAAATGATATATTTAAAAGCTATATGTACTTAATCAGTCCATGATATAGTGACTACGCTTTCTCCCATTTTATGATGGTGAATAAGGATTTGGAATCATAAAGTAGAATAAGAGAGAAATCCTTAGAGATTCTAAAGAATATTGTACCAAATAACGTGTCGAATGAGTGTTATTGTGTGCCAAATGGGATGGTGGAAGATGTGTACATGAAATTAAAAGGAGAGGGAAGGATAAATATCCTAAGGGTGAAATTTACACAACTAGAGTGATAATGATGTGTTTGTGTGTAGTTCCATGTAATGTTGCTTTTTTTGGAGTGTGCTTGATGTTTTCTTCATGGTTTCTGTGTGCTTTTCCTTCACTGAGGATATGATAGGACCTGTAAAAGAAAACACGCGTATTCAATAAACTAGGTAATCCCAACTTAATTTTAGCATAGAAAATATGTTAAAATGGAAATGTGTATTGAAAAAGATAAACAAAGGGCTTAGATTACATTTGGAGTGTTGAAAGAGAAAGGGATAAAAATTTATTTATGCCTCGTTATCGTGCCACTACTAAGTTAATCCTCCGAGAAAAATTTGGTGAGATTGTGATTTGACGGTGGAATTGTATGATTAAAATTTTAAATTAATAAAATTATTAAATACTTTCAAATATAATAAAATAAATAGAAATGCAATAGATAAATTTCAGATACAAAAATTGAAGTGATATTTTTGAATTAAACGAAAATGATAAAAAATAAATAAAATAAAGAAGATCATGATTTAAAATCTAAACATAAAAATAAAAAATAAAATATAATAAGTTAAATAAAATGAAACAAAATAATTATATAAAAAAAAGGAGGAACTGATGATGGAAGTGGAATGAAGGAGATTGGTGGAGAAGTGATGAGGGTGGTTGGGTTTGATGAAGGAGAGTGGATACATGTTCAAGAAGGCAAAATTTTGTTATATCTTACACCTGCAATTGCTGATAGGAAAGGAAAGTGAAGTTATGTTGGAAAGCCAAAGGAATGGAGTGCGTGGAATGTCATTAGATGTAGGACCTGCACAAACCAAATTTGTTGAAAAGACCTTGGAAATTTCAAGAAAAATTCCTTAACAGTGTGTAAGGAAAAACCTTTTTCACTATCCTCCATGAAAATGGGAATAGGAGCTAAGAAGATATCACATCGGTTGGGTGCTTAGTGTTTGTATTTTGTCGGATGGTGTCACTTCCTTTTTGGGAGTGTATGTTTTCTTTAACACCCTTTTAAACCCTTTTAGCATAGTTACATCCCATGGCATTATATAGAAGTGTTTTCTTAGTGTCGGTCTATGTAAGTGTGAAGATAAGAGCTTTGGATAAGGTTCTCATCCCCACAGTAAGTAAGGGAAACATGAATAATTCCATTTTATGTAGTTGGAATGATCCAATGATATATTTGGGGAAAATATGGAAGCATAGACAAGGAACATATATTAGATGATAAAACACATCAAAGAACCGAGATCTCATGGGAAACAATGGTTGCAATTTCTACACAAAATGGGTTTGTTGAAAAGCCTAGAAACTTCTAGGAATTGTGATTGGTAAGCATAAAGCCAAATTACATGAAATTTTATAGCATCTTCCCTATCCACACCAAATGAAAGTCTTGTGTCGAAATCTCAAAACATAAGAGGGGATTGAATAAGCGGGAATTAAAACAATCTTTCATATTCACTTTAGCCATTCACTAACCATTCATAAACTTAACCATTGATCATGAAACATGCATTCAATAAAAATAGCAAAACATGAGCAAAGGAGATTCATGAACACACAAAAATAAGATATACATGGGAAACTCTCATGGGGAAGAAAAATCACTACAAAAAAATTAATATAGCCATGTTTTAAATTTATTTGAGAAATAACTCAACAAGGAGCACAAACCCCTAGATTTACTTGAGGAACCAACCCACAAGGAGTAACAAACCCTAGTTCAAGAGAGAACTAAACCTCGCAAAGAGGTACTCACCCCATAAGATGAATAAGGAAAAACTAAATCCATCTAATAAGTTTTTCATCTCTAATTTTATTTTGTAAAAACTAAATATCACTCAATGAATCAAATTTCTCCTTATATCTCTATCAAAATACATCTCTAGACTCCATGCACACATGTTCCTTGTTAAGATGATTTTAACATCTTCCCTAGCTCACACGCACCATTTATCTCTCTAGAACATTATAACATCCTCATTTCCCTCTCATTAAGGTTAGAAGTAACTTCACCTCCTTCAATCAACTTCCTAGCTCTCACTTTTTCATCATTTGTATAACAAAATCAAATGATCTTTCTAACTTGCCTTTATACACATTTATTCATTACAATTCACATGGGTCAGCCATCATATCTAGTAAAATACATCCCCACATCATAGTAACATCAGAATAATAGCACACATAGGACCATATAGGTTGGAAACATCACCTAGAACCTTCTAGACCACCATTAGGACTCTAGAATCCCTAAAACACCAAAACAACCAACTCGCCAAAACGTGAATGTTCTAGAGAAAAATAAAATCAGCAAAAATATTGAAATTTTTTATAAATCTTTTCTAATCCTTCAAAAAAATCCATCAATCATGAAATAATGTGTATAAACATATCAAGCCATGAAACCTACTTTAGACCATGCACAACCAAATAACCTCAAAATAGTTTTCATAAGCAAGCCATAACTTCCTCAAATATAATAAAAACACAAGTATCATATAAATATGGAAATATTATAACCTCTTGGTCATCACCTAACTAAAATCATGCCACACTATGGCACCTCCAAAACTCCTCTACAACCATACTACTCCAAACTACTCAAAATTTCTTAAAAATAGTCTTGCAAGATACGACACAATTTACCTCTTAGAAGCTCCACCATGATCAAAACCATAGTGTGCATTTTAAAAACTCCCACACTTCCATAAATGAAAAATTTGTCATGAATCCCACTACACAATTTTATCACAAACTGCACTTTTCCATAAACTAAGCTTTATGACTGGGACCCACAACTCTCGCAACCTCGAAATAATAATAACAAAAATATGGAGGAGTCATATGTTGGAAGAAAAATGGAATGAGAGGGGGGGAAAATCAGTAATAAAATTTCTTATTTCATAAACCATTAATTGAAAAAACCATTAGCATTCATCCATTCACATACATTCAACCATTGCTTATTTAATGTGCACAATACATTCAAACAACCATAAGACACGAGAAGAAAAAAATATACACAAGATATAAGTGGGAAATTCTAATGGGGAAGAAAATCCACTGAAAAATCTTATTATATTACAAAAATCAAAGACGTTTAGTGAAGCACCAACTTCATAAGGAGCACCAACCTGTAGTTTAGTAGAGCACCAACCCTATCAGGAGAAACAACCCCTTATTTAGTGAAACACCCACTCCACAAGAAGGCTAAAAACCCCTATTATTACAAATAACCAAATCAGACACATGATGATGATGATATATGAATTTATTTTTCCCACAATTTACGGATATATCTAATTCAGCTAAGAAACCCTTGCTCAAACACTCATTCCTCTAGCTTGCTCTTTCTTCTAACTTCACACATAGTCTTGTATCTAAACCCTTGCACACATTCTGTAAGAAAATATTAAACCTATAAAAAAATTCATCATCCTTCAAATCACACATCGATACCCACAACACACTTCTACTTGGGTCACGCTTTTTACCCATGCAATACTACCTCGAGAAAATAAGCTCAAACTTGACTTTTATATGCTTCTCTCCCTTCTAACTCAAGATAGGTTGGTCCTAAACCTTTTTTTGACCAATGTATGATTAAAACATCCCAATACATTTATTACCATGTTCACAAATGACCCATATAGGTCGGTCATTCCCAAAACCACTCATCATGCACCAAAATGCCTCAAAACCCCATCACTAGGATGAGAAAAATCCACTCATAACAAAACCATGCTTATTCAAGCTATAATATTCACCATACATGAGTAATATATAATAAAATCATTGTTTCTACTCATAAATTTACTTTAACCATTCAAATATTTCATTAAATGGGCCCATTGTCTTATATTCTTAAAAAATAACTAATTTCAACATCCTAATTTCACCTTTGGGCATCAAGATCACCAAAGATCAACTCAACTATGTCATGTGACAAATAAATTGAATTTTATGGACCTGTACATCAATTCTATGCATTTTATACATCATGAAATATCCTTATGTGGAAACCATACCAACTTCTCTATATACCGAGATCAAGCTGCCCAAAATTTTTTTTTACAAATACAACTGGTTTGCATCCTTTATGTAACTTTCAAGACCTCCAAATGGATTAAATAGGTTAAAAATTCACCTCTCTTCACTCCCCAGGATATATAAAGCATAAATAATTCATTATGTCCTCAACCAATACATTATTTTTTCCAAACATTGTCATGTCTTGTAAAACAAGAAAATTTCTTGTCCACAAATTAACCTATAAAAAAATCAAAAAAATCATCACAAGGAAAAAAATATACCACTATAAATAAATAAAAATCATCTTTGCAGAACATATTGTAAATCCTTCCAACTTGAAGTGGAAGTCGTTCAACCAATCTCATATCTGCAAACTACTTGAAACTACCACAAAACTACCCTTTGACAAGTCTTCATAAATAGGGTAAAATTTGCATATTTAATGAATCACCATGACCTAAAACCACCTTGTAAATATTTAAAAAATCACATAATCAAAACAATTTTAATTTAATATCTATCTCCTTTGGACAACCTTGTCCCAAACTGAACTTCTTCATAAACCGACTGTTTAAGTGGGATCCACACATCACCACAACCTCTACCATACCTTTATAGAAACTTGGAGGAGTCATATACATCATAAAATCATAATCCATGTGCTAGTAATAAATTCTAGCCACTTCAAATAATTTTCTATCCTACCACTTTTGAGCAAGGGTTTCAAAGACACAAAAAGAAGTTTCCCTTCTTAACATTCGTTTATAAAAATATGATGATGAAATGAGCTCATTATTTTTTTTGAAACCTTCATAATGTACCTAAGAATATATTCCAACAATATTAGGTTACCATGTAAAGCATACCCTTCACAACGAGAATGAAAATGTTAACTTTTTCTTCAAAACACACTTCTAAATCACCCAATTTCACCAATACTTGCATATCTTCAAAAATATTCTCTAGAATGACCTTTAACTTGTCATGAATCATCATGGTAACATCCTATAACTTCCCATACTCATAATATATCAAAAATAGCTCTAAAAACTCTATCAATAGTGACTTACGTATGCCAATATGCCCGATTCTCACCGTTTTCTTCACAAGGACCCTTAAACACCACCAAACCTATGAGAACTGACCAAAATTCAACATAAACCTCAAGTGCACTGCCACCATACTACTATCATGCACAAAAATACTTATTGGGTCCAAATATAACATCTCCACGTCATATCGCATGCTCTGGAGAGAGAAACAAAATAGCTCTTTAACTTATTGACTCATGCCGCATGCTCTTTGAGTCATTTATCTACATAAGAAGATCCTATGGACATGATATAAGAAAAAAAAAAATCCCATTGAATTCATACTCTCCATTTTATTCTTCAATCTTGTCAAAACATCTTCATTTAGGTCTTCTTCAAGCTCAAATAAACCAAACCGCCTTCATAACTATCAAACCCTCACTTTAGGACTATTGTCCCTAGTCAACATCTTTAGTGAATTTTTGACAACTTTATACTTGTCATAAAATCAAATCAAATATGTAAAATGACCTCAAAATTTCCCTAGACCTATAACACCCTTCTCAAGTAGAAAATACAAAAATTGGAGTTCTTATCTTATACACTAGACATGGAGAGGATCAAATGCTTCGTCACCGTCTCCGAAGCATATTTTCAAAGTGTATACACCCTCTTTTGAGTATAAATTATACATTATTCACCATATGAATTTGTTTTATATCAACATACCTAAAATTATGCTTTTCAAGCCTTTCCTAGACACCTTATGAACTTGATTCAACGTTAATATAGAATATTCTTACTTTAAATGATTTTTCATACATGTTACTCATGCTTAGTTGTCCAAAATTGTTCCCAAACATGTACCTTCAATTTTTTATTTTCTTCACATAATTCATATCAATAATTCTATGTGTATCTCAACATCTTGATCAATATTGTATTTTGTCGTTTTGTTTCTTCATAATCATAGCCACTAGTTTTCTTTCCATTCATCCATACCTTGTTAAAATGAAACAAATTTTAAAGAGGCGGAAGAACTTTAGAACACTTTGTTACCTTTCTTATGGGAATCCTATAAAACTTAATTTGTATTATTCTTGAAGTCAAAAAGTCTTCTTAAATTTCGTTGCAACTTGTACAACTTTCTCATACAGATCTCAACACATCTTGAACAATTTTAAGATGAAGACAATTATCTCTCTCTATCTAGATAATCATTCTCATAAATGAAGCTTCATTCTTATCTATTTTAATGGTCATTCTTGTAAATATGTAAATTTTTCACATGTATAAAGTTATCCTTTTTCTTATACTCTTTCAAAACTCATTGGAATATGCTTTCGAGATCATCACTAGTTCTTGAAAGTTACTTAGATTACTTCTTAGTTTTCACTATAACATATCTTGATTTTAAACCTATAGAAACCCATATTGGGAAAATTTACTCATATGAAGCATTAAATTTTATATAATTGAACACTATCTCTCCTTTCTAAGTTCTCTTACTTGATTCATAGAGGATGGAGCTTATAATACATTCTTTGCATGGTTTCGAACATTGAATATGTTATCTCATGAAGAACACACATTTTAATTCCCATACTCTATTGTAGGAACATAATTTCAATCATTTCAAATCACATAAACTTATGAAAACCATATTATGCACTAGTCACCTTCAACAATCCTTGTTTACTTATTTCAAGGTTCAAGACAAGCTTAGTTTGGCTTATGGGAGCCATACTTACCTATAGAAAACCTTGCAAGAGCTCATTACTAATCATAAGATGTCATTCACATGATTGTAACACCATTATTGACATTACATACCTTGTCATGAAATATCAACCTTATACCTATAATATTTGAAGCGTATAAATTATAAATACACTCTAGCCTTTACATTTAAAAAAAAAATCATTTTTTTACCACAAGAATCTTTCAACACAGAATTCTAGTTCCTTGAGAACTTCTTGAATTTGATGCTTCAAAAACATAGTGCAAAACAACTTAAATGAATATAAATTTTCATGTTACCTTTCCGTTTCATCCGTAAGTGTCTCAACTACTTATATCTGAAACACATCCCGGATATTATTGCTTCACATAGGATCTTGGCAATCCTTGTCACCCTTTTATGTTAGATTCTTATAAGATCACAATCTAGTCTTTAAGGACCTCTCATAACACTTTATTCTTCATAAAACACTAAGTGTAGTTTAATAAACCTTTGAAACTTCATGCCCTTTCTTTGTAGTAAAAAAATCAAATTTTTGTTTGAATTACATAGACCTATAGGTTATGTATTCACTCCTTGTAACCTTCTACTCATGTCAACATTATAGTACCCTTCATATTTTGAATCACTATAACATGATAGAAAATAAGAGATAAAATATGTAGAACAATCCCTTACGAATCGCAATAGTAGAAACTAATATGCATAAAATATTACAGATCTCGAATAAAAGTGCGAAATAAATAACACAACACGGAGAGACAAGATTTAACGTGGTTCACCCAATTTGGGCTACGTCCACCAACAATCACTTGCTCAGATTTTATTACAAGCCTCCACTCTCTCAATACAATACCCAGATCCGTTTGGAGCTATGCTCAACAAACTCTATAGAATTCACACCCAAATTCAAAACACATCTGTAATACATTTGCTTGTATATGTATCATATGCATAAGACCCTATAAATAGACAATTTCTTAAGCGTTTGATACAAAAACGTGGGTATCAAAACAATGGGTACCGAAAAAAAACATGGGCCCAAAAACAGCCCATATTGGTTACCCATTACCCATGGGTTAGTAAACCACCCATAAAAATTTACATCGGGGACTTCGCCCCGAACCCCCGACCTACTCACCGGCGGCGGGACCGCCATAAAAATACCCGAGTGTAACACATAGAAGGTGTACCACACTCTACACATGAAAATAGGCTCCACAAACATAACAATCTCCCACTTGGAGACTAATTTCCGCTGAGCAAGCTTCTCAACCCTTCACTGTCATCCGCAAAGGCCAACGAAAGCTGAACATAGCTTTAGTTTATCCCTTGTGACCACCTTGGTCATCATGTTTTCGAGGATTCTGACTGGTATGAATCTTCTCCAACTTCAACTTATCTTCCTCCAAAGTTGTCCTGATGAAGTGATATCTCAACTATATATGCTTTGTCCTAGAGTGGAAAGCAGAGTTCTTAGCTAGGTATATAAAACTCGACTATCACTATGCAACTTACATTCCTCCCGCTTATGCCCTAACTCCTCAATCAATTGTTGTAATCAAATCTTCTCTTTTCTTGCCTCTGTGGTAGAAACATACTCAGCCTCTGTGGTTGACAAAGCCACTAGCTTCTGTAGTCATGAAATCCAGCTTACTGTTGTCCCACCTACACTATAAATATAACCTATCGTGTTCCTCCTACTGTCTACATCTCCAGCCATGTCTGAATCTACATAACCATGTAAAGTGGTTTCTGATCCACTATAGCACAATATTGTCCCCATGGTCCCTCTCAAATACCGATGGATCCACTTTACTTCTTGTCAATGCTCTTTACCTGGATCACTCATAAATCTACTCACAGCTCCTACTACATGGGAAATATCGGCCTAGTGCATACCATAGCATACATCAAACTGCGCCAACTACTGATGAGTAATTTACCTTGGACATATGGTTTCTTTCTGCGCTCTGTCTTGGGACACCGCTCCTTTGATAACTTAAAATGGCCTGCCAAAGGAGTCCTAACCAGTTTAACATACTGCATGTTAAACCTATCCAATACCTTCTTAATCCACTCTTCCTAAGATAAAGTCATCTTCCATTCCTTCCTATCCCGAGTTATCCTCATACCAAGGATTTGTCTAGCTGCCCCAAATCCTTCATATCAAAGGATTCACTTAGCTATTTCTTGAGTACTTTTATTTCTTGCATGTTTTTACCTACAACCAACATGTCATCAACATATAAACACAGGATAATATAACTTCCATCCTCAAATTTCTTTGTATACACACAATGGTCAGAATGACGTCTAATATAATCTTACTCCATCACGAAGCTATCAAACTTCTTATACAATTGACATGGAGCTTGTTTTAGCCATACAAGCTCTTCCTCGATTTGCACACCATCTCCTCTTTACCTTTGACTTAATCTCCTTCTGGCTGCTACATATATAGCTCCTCCTCCAAATCACCATGGAGAAATGTAGTCTTTACATTTAACTTTTCTAAGTGCAAGTCTTCTTGCTGCCACTACTCCAAGAATAGTTCTAATAGAAGTCATTTTTACTACAGAGAAAAGATCTCATCAAAATCTATACCTTGTTTCTGTGCAAACCCCTTGACCACCAACCGGCCTTATATCTTTTCTTTCCTCCTTCTTCTTTAACTCTGTACACCCACTTGTTCTATAATGCTCTTTTGCCTTCTAGTAGCTTCACCAAATCCCAAGTTTGGTTCTCCATGAGAGACTTATGCTCCTCATCCATGGCTTGCTCTCACTTCTTACTAGCATCTACCTGCATTGCTTCATCAAAGCTCTTTGGCTCTCCACTATCAGTGAGTAATAAATAATAAAGAGAAGGAGAAAACGTTCAGGTTCTTTTCTTACCCTAGAAGACCTCCTCACTGTAGGAGTTTGGGGTTCCTGTTGAGTAAGTTCCTGAACTGATTCATGGGTCACTGTCCCATCCGAAAGATCCTCTACCACTACATATTCTTTCTTGGATTCTTCCCTATTTTCCTATAACTATTGCTTATACATGAATTTCTCATTAAAGATCACATCCCTAGACCGAATGATTTTCTTGTCCTTAATACTCCAACATTTAAATCCAAAGTCATCACCACCATAACCAATGAAAGTAAATTTTTCTTATTTAGCCTCTTGCTTGGTCCTATCATCCTTGTCTATATGAAAAACACCTCACATCCAAAGACTCTAAGAAATGAATAATCAACTTTCTTACCATACCAAGCCTCCTCAGGTATGCCTCCTTCCAAGCCACTTGAGGGTCCTCTATTTATCAAGTACACAACTGTTTCACCACTTCTGCCCAAAAAGAAAGAGGCAGTCATGCATGTAACCTCATGCTCCTAGCATGTTCCATTATTGTTTTGTTCATCCTTTCTGACACCCCATTCTGACTGCGGGGTTCCTGGAACCATCTTTTTCCTATGGATTCCATTCTTAGAACAATAATCATCAAATTCATTGCTGCAATACTCCCCTCCATTATCTAACCTAAGACATTTTAACTTAAGACCTGTTTCATTCTCTACCAAGGCTTTCCATTTAACAAAAGTATCAAATACATCATATTTGTTTCTAATACAATAAACCCAAACTTTCCTTGTTGCATCATCAATAAAAGTAACATAATAACTTGAACCCCCAAGAGATGATACCTGAGTGGCCCCACACATCAGAATGTACCAGCTCTAACTTACTCTCTTTCTTCATAGGTCCAACCTTGAGAAACCTTACTCGCTTCTGTTTCCCATATATGCAGTTCTCACAAAAATCCAAACCTGTTTATGTATATCCAGGAAAATTCTTCTTTATGATGTCCATGCCCTTATGGCTCATATGACCAAGCCTATAGTGCCATAATGTTATATTTGCATCTGAAGGCACAAGATTACAATCATTTGTACTATTAGTGGATAAATAAAAGGTTCCAACCTTCTTACCTCTTACCACATCACCCTTGGTAACCTTCCAAGAGTCAACTGTAAATATCACAGTACAACCATCACTTCCCAATTACCCCGCCAATATCAAATTTCTCCTTAATGTAGGCACATGTCGACATCCTTCAATAGCCATGTATTACCATTCTACATCGTAACCTAAACAAAAACTTTTCCAACTATACTGCAAGGCTCATCATCACCAAGAAAAATATGCCCAAAATCCCCTTGAGCATAATCAACAAAATAATTCCTATATGGAGTAGCATGAAAAGAAGCCCCTGAATCTAAAACCCAAGATTCAACAATATTATACAAAGAAAGAATCAAAGCATCCTGACATACATTACCCGATGCCACATTTGCCTCCTTGTTTTCTTCTGTTGTTTCTTTTATTCCCGAAGCTCCAAATAGTACTTCTTTGCATGCCCAGTCTTTCCATAATTCCAACATACAATCTTGCTCTTAGATTTTGATCTTGCCCGATCTTTCAATTTTCCACGGTTTCCTCTATTCTTTTGTCTCCCTCTAGTTTCCACTGTCAAAGCATTCCCTGAAGTAGAAGATTCACCAGAGCTTTTTCTTCACATTTCCTCACTTAGAATCACCCCTACAACATCCTCAAACTTTAACTTCGAGTTAGCTAGAACCGAGTTTCTTCCTGCCATTACCAAGCTATTCCAACTTTCAGGTAAAGAGCATAGAATTAATAAAGCCCTAACTTCTTCATCAAATTCTATTGTAACCAAAGCTAGCATATTCACAACCATATTAAAATCATTTAAATGATCTCACTCTTGAACTATTCTCGACATCTTCATATTAAACAACTTTTTCATTAAAAATATCTTGTTAGAGGCAGAGGGTTTTTCATACAACTTCCCTAATGCATCCATTAGATATTTTGTAGTCTTTTCCTTTGAAACATTAAATAATACCGAAGATGCAAGACACAGCTGGATCATTCCAAGTGCCTTCCGATCCAACAAATCCCATTCCACATCTGTCATACTCGAGGAATTTTTCACCTTCTCGACAACAGAGTATAAAGATCCTTCTGATAAAGGTAATCTTCCATCTACATCTTCCAAAGACTGAAATTCTTCCCGTTGAATTTATCAACCCTAGATCTTCCATCATCTTCCATAGCTCCCACTCAAGATAAAACTTTCCCTGTGATTCAAAACTTCAACAAACCAAAACCAGGCTATGATACCAATTGATAGGAAATAAGAGATAAAATATGCGGAATAATCCCTTACAAAATTACAATAGAAAACTAATATGTAGAAAATATTACAGAATCTCAAATAAAAGTGCGAATAAATAACACAACACAGAGAGACAAGATTTAACATGGTTCACCCAATTTGGGCTACGTCCACCAAGAATCACTTGCTCAAATTTTATTACAAGCCTCCACTCTACAAAATTCACACCCGAATTCAAAACACATCTGCAATACATTTTCTTGTATATGTTTCATATGCATAAGACCATATAAATAGACAATTGCTTAAGTAGTTTGATATAAAACTGTGGGTATCAAAACAATGGGCAAAAAACCGTGGGTATCAAAACAATGGGTACCAAAAAAAAACATGGGCCCAAAAACAGCCCATAATGGTTACCCATTACCCATGGGTTAATAAACCACCCATGAAAATTTGCTTCAGGGGCTTTGCCCCCGAACCCCTCGACCCGCTCACCGGCAAGCGGGACCACTATAAAAATACCCAAGTGTAACACATAGAAGGTGTACCACACTCTACACATGAAAATAGGCTCCACAAACATAACATAACAAACAATTTAAAACCATACCGTGAGCACCACACAGGTCTTCAAATTCCTCGAATCTTCTCGTAGATTTGAAATTTACATTTCAAACTTACATGGAATCATGCACAAATTCATAGTTTTGTAGTAGTCACTTATTTCTTTGTAGAACTCACTCAAAACTTCAAGATATTTGACTAAAACTTCATATACTTCGATACATACTTGAACACATGACCAACCAAACTGATCATGAAGACCTGAAAATAAGATACACACCCTCTACTTAATACCACAATATGAACAATACTTTGAGACTATACTCACATACTTTAGATTATAATTAAGTCTTTGAATCCATGGTATTTTCTAAGAATGTATTCATGAACACTAGCCTTGAAATAACCTAAAGAACTACAAGATCTTCCCACTTTGATAAATAAAGATATAAGGCCATATAAACCCCTTGATATGATCACACTTTTACTTCTCATGACAATGTAGAATCACTAATGAATATTCATGTTATCATACACCTTTTCAACTTCATTTCTCTTAAACAAACTGTAGTAGGGAATTTATCATAGCTATATCTTAGCCACAAGACAAACTACAATAGAAGAACCTAGAAAATTGAGAAAAAAACTATTGGATTTATGAAGTCATAGACTTTGACAAGACTTTCATGATAGTGCCTCATTCTCAAGACAAAATGAAAATCATATACTCATATAACCAGGGTACGATGCAAACTCAATCCATGATACAATAAGCTTAGGGCCTATAGACTTCAACTGATGATAGTACAAGATTTTGACTGTACCTTTAAGATTAATTGACTTCTTAATAGACCACTTTGACCTTCTTATATGATTATGTCTCTTTTCAGGACTTAAACACACATAATCTCATTACTAGAGTAAATTATGATAGTTTTAGGCCTTGTAAAATGTCCATGAGCCTCGAAACACTTTCCATTTGAGACTTATATTCCAATCAAGACTCAAAAACATATTTACAACCATGGAACTCTCTACACAAGTATAATGAATTGTATGATCAACATTCAATAGTCGTAATCGAAGGTTAGAGGAGAAATTGTAACTTCTAAGACCTTAGCCTCAAAAAATTAGAGAATACCATCAATTTTAATGACATGTACCTAATTCCCCCTTGAAGAATCACTATTTATACATTAAAACTTTACCACACTCACTACTATATGATCATACCAAACACTTGACAGAATTTTCAAATTTGATAACTTGTGAAAAATTATGACCTTAAACTAAGACCTCACCAAACACTAACATCTGAATGAAATAACATTCTTTTAAACACTTCTTGACAATAACCTAGACCTTGGATATGCACATTATCAAAACATAGACACCTACTAACATAAGAACTCAAAGACATGTGGTGAGATTAGTTGACATAGCTAATGACACTTTAAGTATTCCAAGAACCTAAATCCTTCAACTTGTTATGCACATGATATTGAATAGATGATAGACACATGTGATGTTATTTTGATATTGCTTCTTCAACCATAGAAAACATGTTTCCTTGACCTGACTTTGGCTTTTTGACATTGTTTTCCATCTGGATTGCATTAAAACCCCCCTTCTTTGCAAGCTTTAACTCTTCATTTTTAATTATGAGAATCAAGTCTCTCAACCTCATATATGGTATTGATATTCCTTCTCAAAACTCTTCCATTTTTCCCATTTATAGCTTGAAACCTAATAAGATCTCTTAGTGTTCCACCTTAGAGAAAAACTTAGCAATATGTCCTTGTTCATGACACTTATGACTCACAACAACATTCCTCTTACTTCTTTGTTCAAAAACAATAAGATTCCATCCACAATACTTGGCTCTATGAACATAATCAAAAAATGAATGACATTCACCCTTAAAGATCCCTACATCATTCCTAGGAGTCCTAATTTTGCAATATCTAGCTCTATGATGAAAATCATAAAAAACAAAGCAATATCAATTGAAGGAATCACCATACCTCATAGAATTAGGTTGTATAACTTGTCTATTGACCTTCTAAAATCATTCTTCTTAGTCACCTTCTCATCTTAATTTTAACTTGGATGAGCTTCACCATCACTCTTCACATGTTTTCCTTCAAACCCTAGGCTTGTTTTGTCATTTGTATATCTTTGAGCTTATATAATCCCATCAATTTCTTTAGAACTATTTTCTAAATTTCCATAAATATTCATCCTATTAGAAGAATCCTCTAAATCATATTCTAAATATTTTAACCTCTCTTCATATCTGGAACAAGTATCCTATTTATCTCTTAGGGATTTAAAAAAACTTTCCACTTGAGATTTTAAATCCTTGATGGCTGGATTAGGCTCTATCTCCATATCCTTGATCTGATCTTGATAGTAATTAATAATTGACTGAGATATTTCATTCCTCTTCCTTAAATATGATTCAACGTCTGAATATTTACCCATTTCTTATGCTTCAAAAGATCTCCTTCAAGTTTTTTATCTTGCTTCAAAAGGACCCAATCTAATATCAATTTTTGAAAGCACAATAGACTGAGAGGGTGGGAGGGTGAATTATTCCTAAAAATTAATTATCTCATTAACCATTAATTACGAAACCATTCACACTCATCCATTCACATAAATTCAACCATTGCTTATTTAGTGTGCAAAATACATTCAAATGATCACAACAAAGGAGAAGAATCACATAGACAAAATATATAAGTGGGAAACCCTCATGACAAAGAAAACACAATGAAAATATACTTATATTACACAAAGCAAATAGGTTTGGTGAAGCAACAACTTCATAAGGAGCACCAACCCCTAATTTAGTAGAACACCAACCCTACAAGGAGCACCAACCCATGCTTTTGTGAATCGGCCACTCTATAAGGAGGCTACAACCCCCCAAGATGACTAAACACCAACTCATCCACCTGATGATAATGATATATGAATTTTCCTTTTGCCACAAATGAGGTAGATCTCTAATTCAACTCACAAACCCTCATTCCTCTAGCTCTCCCTTTCTTCTTCCTTCACACCTTGTTTTCCCCTAAAACCTTGTAAACATGTTGTAGAAACCTCTTAAAAATTAAAAAAACTTCCTTATAGTTCAAATCATGCATTCACACATCCAAAACACTTCTACTTGGACTACAATTTTCACCCTTGTAAGACTACCTCACAAAATGGGCTCAAACTTCACTTTTATATGTTTCTCTACCTTTTAACTCAAGAGAGCTGGGTCCTAAAGCTTTGGTTTGACTAATGAATCATCGAAACATCCAAAAAATACTATTATAATGTTTAAAATAACCGATAGAGGTTGGTCATGCCCAAAACACCTCATCATTCACCAAAATTCCTAAAAACCTCATCACTAAGATGAGAAAAACCATTCATACCAAAAATATGATTATTAGAGCTCTAATATTCACCATGTATGCCTAATATATCATAACATCATCATACATAGTTGTAAATTTATTTTAACCATTCAAATATTTAGTTAAATGGACCCAATGGCTCATATCCTTCATAAAACAGTTGCTTTCAGCATCCTTATTTCACCTTTGGGCATTAAGGTCACCTAAGATCAAATAAAATATGTAATTTTACTACTCAATGGAATTCACAAGACTTTGATATCACTTATATGAATTTTATACATCATGAAACATTCGTATGTGCAAACCACACCAATTTCTCTGTTTGGCGGATCGGGTTGCCCAAAAATAGTTTTACAAATGTAACTAGTTTGCACCATTTCTGTAACTTTTAAGACCTATAAATGGAATAAATAGGTTACCAATGCACCCCTTTTCAATCTCTAGCTGATATCAAGCATCAAATAATGCATTACATTCCTCAACCAACTTCATATTTTTACAAACATTATCCTATATTATGAAATGAAAAACTTATATAAATGAAAATAAATCGAATCCTCTTTCCATAACATATTTAACCTCCTTCCAACGCCAAGTGGAAGGCCTTAAACCAAGATCATCATTGCAAACTACCTAAAAGCTGTCCCAAAACGCCCTTTGATTAGTGTTCACAAACAAGGCACACTTTTCAACCTTTATGCAAAAGCGTGACCTAAAACCAAATTTGAAATCAAGAAAGACTCACATACTCAAAAAAATGTCCATTTACTTTGTAACTCCTTTGGACAACCTTGTTCCAAAATGAAATTCTTTAGAAACTGACCTATTTGAGTGGGGTCCACTCATCACCACAACCTCTACCATACCATTTTGGAAACCTAAAGGAGTCCTCTACATCATCCTATCATAATCCATGTAATAGATATCAATTATGGATACTTCAAAATATTTTATCTCCTACCACTTTTGAGCTAGGTTTTCAAACAAAGAAAAAATAGTTTACCTTCTTAACATTCATTCATAAAACTATGACAATGAAATGACCTCATTATTTATTTTTAAACCTTCATAACTGAACTAAGAGGTATTCCAAAGAGATCATGTCAGCATGAAAATCATACAGTTCACGATGAGTATTAGAAGGTCCAATTTTTATTCTAAATCACCAAGTTTCAAAAATACTTGCATATCTTCGAAAATATTTTTAGAATTACCTAAAACTTTTCATGAAGAATCATACTAGACTACAAAGAGAAACTTTGTATTATTAATATTATTAGTAATTAGGTATACTCATGTTTATTCCTATATTTCTTTCTCAAACAATATTTTCTCACTCCAATGACCATATTTTCTCAAGGCACACCCATGGTCTCATTTTAAATCTAAAAGTCAAGCTGACCCATAAATACGTTTACTTTATGAAGATAAAAAACTACTTGTTAGGAATACACATTTCTATAAAGCACTTCAAGTTTTCAAAATGAATTGAACTATGAATTTATATATGTTTAAACAAGCACCTCACTTACCTGTCAAGACTCATACACCTTCTTTCACGGTTGTCACATGAAATGATATGGAATATATTATTTTATCATACCTTGATCATGACATAAGGAATTCTTATACATCTTCATCCATATGACAAGTCTTTACAAAATCATCTAAATAGTGGCTATCAAATTTATACCTTTTTAGAAATCAATAACCATCTTTCAATCCTTATTAACACTTGTTTAAGCATTACAATAACTCTTTTCATTCATCTAGTTCCTTTTTCATTCGGATTTCAATCTATAAACCGACTATCTCCTTCTAAGGCATAAAATATGAATTCATTAACACAACATAACTTGAGTACAAATTCATGAATGACAACATACCTTGGATCCATTTGAGAACCTACAACACTTACCTATTGATCATGCTTTCAGTTTTGTTCTTGGAGCACCTACTATCCTTCCTTCATGATCAATAATTCCTTTGAATTTGTCACCTTTAGATCAAACCTCCATACTCATAGCATACTATGTAACCTTTGAAGCTCTTGAGACATGATATAATGAACGATTCTGAATGATATCACTTTTCATATATATACAAAACCATTGTAAGCATCACATAACTAATACATTCCAATTTTTTTCTTTTATAACAATTCGCATGAAGTCTTCATACCATGCATATATCCTAGGGACCAAAATACTTCTATTGAAGCTCCCCTTACTATTGGATTAATCTTAATCATCATGTTAACTTAGATCTCTATTTAGAGCATAATAAACTATCTACCAAAATTTTCAAGAATTCAAATATCCTTAAGAACTCATTAATATATAGGATTCACCTCAAATTTTTACCATACTCATCCTTGAGTAAATTATATTCTTGAATAAGAGCTTCAATATTTTTTATTCAATTTCTTATGGTACACAACCTTATTCTAAGGAATTTCACACCATATTATAGAACATATCTTGCATTATAATGGCATTATTATTTTTAAAAAACTCTCCATGATGGACATGAATTAATGAAATGATTAAGATGGATCAAAACACACTTAATTTGATATTCACATAGGAGTATCAAAAGACAAAACTCTAATTTCCTAGTGTATCATACCTATTGGATCAACACAATTATTTTCTCAACATGTTATTAACCTTAAACATTATTTATCTTGTTGGTAATCCTTCAAGATTTCTCATACCATATCTTATCTCAACTTGTGCATGTTCACTTAATCAATGTATAGGAACTTTCTAGTTCTCCATTTGAACATGGCACAAGGTTATTAGTATAGACACAATTTTTCAACTATAATAGACTAAAATAAACATCTAACAATCTTCATGATTTGATTTTTCAAATCTTGCAATTATTCTTGAAGTACCTTCATCATACCTAGCTATTTCTTCACCTGGAAGATAAATTCCTTCAAGTAGCATAATAAAAACACCTCACATCACTTTGTACGTCATAGAACACCATGAAATCAAAAATATTCCCAGATATCCATCACTTATTTACAATCTTTGGGAAATAATAATTCTTTAGGAACCTTCTCGAATATATTAGAATCTTTGACTCGATGAAAACATAGTTCTCTTCATTTGACTGGATTATTTTTAACCATACATGAGTTTCTTCAACCTTATATTCATTCTTAATTATGGAAAACATACCTTCTTTTCTTGAATGGATATTAGAATTGGGCTTGTCAATATTTGATTAATCCTTCTTGGCTAGATCAAATTTCTAGCAAAGCTACACTACCTTTGGTTTCCAAATTTCCTTGACTTTGGGAGAAATAAAATTCTTGTCTTTTATTGGAGAAACATGATAACATTACCTTGCAATATGACCTTCTTGATGAAAAATATGGAAAATAAAATGATGTGTTCCTCTTGTATGAGGAATAGTCTTTCCTCCATTTCTCCATGGATACATACTCTTGAAAACATCCTACAATTCCTTTCTCTATGACCATAATTATTGCAAAAACAACCTTGAAAAAAACTTGCATACCTTATTGCATTTGGTTTCCTAATGGAATGATACCTTGCACATTCTTGGAGTATACCTTATTAGCATGGACACTTGAATTTTAACCTTCTTTGGAACTTGGGCCAGCTTCATGACTTCATAGATTGGGATTCTCATCAACTCTAATGTTGTTTTTGTGTTTTTCAATTAAAGCAAGACTTGTATTATCATCATAAGACCTTTGAATACTTAGAATATCATCTAAAACCATAGTGTTCCTCTATAAATTCTCATAATACTTAACCTTACTTGATGTATGCTCTAATTTTTACTTTAAAGACCTCAAATATGATTCATATCTGATGCAATCACCCTCTTTATCCTTTAGGGTTTCCACCTCTTTCACGAGATTTAAATAATTATCATCCTTGATCTTGGAATTTTTTTATGGAATCAACATGAGATTCCATTTCCTTGATGATTGACTTGAATTTGAGATTTTACTTTCTATGGAACACTAACTCTGCTTGTAGGTCTAGCACAACGTCTTCATTTCCAACATGATCATGGGAACTACTATCTTTAGATGAATTTTCATGATCAAACTCTTTGTTCTATATCTAGTTCCATTCATCTTGCTTTGATCTCAAAATTGTAATTTTATCCTCCATTTGATTCTTAAGACTCATGATGATCTCTTCATCCTCCTTGACCATATATCTCAACTCTTGACATTATCTTCTCAATTGTATTTTCACATTGTGCCTAAAAGGATCACCTAAAGCTTGTTAAGCTTGCTTTAGAGGACCTGATCTATTACCAATTGTTGGAATCATAACCTCTGAGAGGGTGAGGGTGAATCAGCGGGCATTACATCATTCTTCCATATTCACTTTGGCCATTCAATAATCATTCGTCAACTTTTAAACCGTTAATCCTTAAAAATTATTCAAGAACCATAAAAAACCATGATAAAATGAGATCACATAAACACATGGACATGCAATTTAAGTGGGAAAAATTGAAGGGCAATAAAACCCACTAATTTTTTTTTCTATATCCATGTTTCAAATTCAGCTAAGCACCAACTCAACAAGAAACACCGACCCCTACATTTAGTGAGACACCAACCCTACATGGAGGCACTAACCCATTAAGATGAATCATCACCAACCAAATAAATATAATAAGTTTTTCATCTCTATTTTGTTTTCATAACATCTTATTATGACTCAATGAAGCACACTTATCCTTCTATCTCGCTCATAACACCTCTCTAGTCTCCATACACACATGCTCCTTCTTTAAGATAATTTGAACATATTCACTAGATTATACATACCTTATCTCTCTAAAACATCATCACCTCCTAATTTAATTCTCATCAAGGTCACAAATACCTTCTTTTCCTCCTTCAACTAACCTCCTAGCTCACACTTTTTCATGATTTACACAACAAGCTTAAATGAGATTTCTAACTTTCCTTTATACCTATTTTGTCATTGAAATTCACATTGGTTGGAAATTATAGAGTAAAATAAATCCAAACATCATAAAAAATAAAAACCATAGGACCACATATGTCACCAACATCACCTAGATCCTTCTAGACCACCATTACAACTCAAGAAGCCCAAAAACCTAAAACCAAGTCGCCAAGAAGGTAATATTATAGTGAAAATCCAACTTCAAAACCACATGGCAAACAATTATAAATTTTGACTAAGCCTACAAAAATATGCATCAACCATTAAATAATGTGTATCAACATATCAAGACATGAAACCTACTTGAGACCATGCACAACCAAACAAAATTTCAAAACTAGTCTTCATAAATAAACCATAAATTCCTCAAATATTATCAAAAATAAAAGAGTAATATTAAAATGGAAATATGATGACCTCAGGGTCATCACCAAATTCAAATAATTCAAAAAATCTGATAGTAGCACCTTCAAAATTCCATTATATCCATACGAATCCAAACTACTAAAAACTGCCTAATAACTAGTCTCGCAAGATAGGGCACACTTGACCTCTTAAAATATCCACCATGATCATAAATGATCATGTTGATGCAAATATAGAAGTTAATTCTTTCCATTTTCAAATTTAGTTAGATCAATCCTTTCAATACCTACTCTCTAGTAAAGGGAAACTCATTTTTACTAGGCTTATATTCTTCCTACCTTTTACAATTTTGACATCGAATTGTAATTTTTTGAAATTTTATTCCTCCTTTACTCTATTATAGATAAACCATATCAACCCCTCTATATTTAAACCATATAAACATAAAAATTTTACCTCTCGCACCTCTACACTTAAGGCCTTTAATCTTAGGTTCTATAATTTACTTTGTAGGGCTAGTAAATTCTAGTTCCAATGCTTAGTTCAACTATTCAAAACCCAGGTTATATTTCTTCTTCTAGTACCCAAAATTTTTTAATCAGATATTGAAAAGAACTTGGTATGATTACTTACCTTACCAAAAAGTCTTTTGAATTAGGAATCCTTTCTTAGACCGGTTAGGATTTTATATGCATAATGTGAATATTTTTTTACCAATAAGCACCTTGAAAAATAACCAAGAGGTTTTCCAATCAACCCTTTATGCCTCTGAAATATGTTGAATAATTCAAGACCTTTCACCTAATACAACTTGTGTTTCCTTTGCAAGGGTACCTTGTGTTGCCTAACCTTGCACGACTATGACATGAAACTGTCATTAAAATATCTTGAACCACAAAATGTTTTGATATAATTCCTTTTAAAACTTATTTGCGACCTCAACACAATGCTTTCTTAAAAATATTAAAAATTTTCATTGGGTAGTCTTTGATATATTTGAATTTTTTTCATCGATGCTCTAGTTTCGGGGTTTGGTTGATTGTATCAAACACGATGGAGGATATTAAGAGGTTATTTTTCAATTCTTGATATTTTTCAACTCTAAAAAATTCAAGAGGATTAATATACTTTGAAGGAACTTATCAAACCCCTAACTCCCTTTGAACCATCCATTCTTGTGATCTACAACTTGATATGTCATGTTTCACAATTATAAGAACTAATATGTTCCGTTTAAAGGAAATTATAGGTTCTATTGTGGGTTATTTAGAACTTGACCGACCAAGAATGTGAGTTTGAACAATACCAAAAATAAACCAACCTTCCAATTTAATTCCACACCTACACAATGTCACAGGTTGTCAAAGAAATGCTCATATAAAAATAAAAAAGCTCATCCCACATGCATGCAAAAAGTTATAAAATTTTATAGTATTCCTTCAACCATCATAGGATTATATCAACTAGATTCACACTTCACACAAGAATTACAATGCTACGATCATAAACGATTATGGGTATTACCGTCACACACTTAGTTTGCAAACTAAATCTCCCCACTTCTTATTAGAGATTCCAAACTAACTCTTTTTATAACAATTATTATTCAAATTTTGACCTTTCAAATTCCCTTTGGTATTATGAATTCCCTTAAGACACATCATAGCTTGAAATGAGGACTCCAAGACCCATACTTCCTAACTTCACCCACATTGACTCCTAGACCCCACTAGAATTAATTTTCACGACTTAAATCCCATTAAAGACCTAAACACCCCTGAAAAATTATCCCTTATATATATTAGCCTTCAATTTCAAATTCAGAGTTTTGGAGGAAAATTTTAGAATACGAATTTGTAAAGGACCACACACACACAAACCGTCCTAAATAATTCACTAGGACCTTATAAACATGCACACAAGATTTCATACTAAAATTGATGCTAAAATACATAGTTTCATAATTAGGAGGATGATCTTGCATCACATGTACATGTATAAAAGAACTTCCATACTTCCATAGATGAAAAATTAGTCATCACGTCAAATGGACAATGTTTTCTCAAACTGCACTTTTCCGAAACTTTCCTTTTGAGTTGGTCTCACATACTATCATAACCTATAAATACAAAAAAGCATGGTGGAGTCCTCTACAACCTAAAATCATCACATTACAAAAAAATCCATTCGGGCCACTACAATAAAGATATCTCAAGTTGCTCCATAGCTAGGGTTTTTAGAGGATTTAAAATATGTTTACCTTATTTACAATTGTTCATTAAAAAATTATACTTAAATGACCTAATTAATATTAGAAAATATTCATAATAGACCTATTAAACTATCCCCAAGATCTCAAGTCCTAATGCAAATAAAACTCTCTCCAACAAGCATCAAATAGTAAAAATTGAGCTCAAAATCTCACTTTTAGGAACTCGCTTTTGGTAAAAATGGCATAAATTGGAAAATACTCATTAAAAATAGTTGAAACTTTGAACATACCTTTATATCAACCTTAAAAATACTTTAAAATTATCAAATTTTAGAAAATATTCTCAAATGTGCTGAATTCACTACTCCAGTGATGTTTTCTCGAGGTTTAGGTCTAAAAACATCCTAAAACCACTATCTTGAACCTAAATCAATACTATAAGAAACTTTTGAGTTTCTCTACACATCATACTCATGTTTTCCATGCTCTTACCATTATCACACATTTAGCACATGCTTAGCTTCACAATGTCATAACTAATTCTCGCTTTACTAGGCCTCAAGAAAAAACACCTTGAACATGTTTTCTTCAGCAAATCTGATCTTAACATCACTTTTCTAAATTTATAAAATTCCATGGAGCTTCAAGAAATTTCATGAAATCACCGCGTATTCCTTCATACCTATGTAAGACATAACAACACTCCGACAAGCCACTATACGCTTCAAGAAACCATGAAAACTCATACAATCTCCATTAAATGCTCAACATTACTAATAAAAATTCTTGTTATTCACCTCTTTTTACATAAATTACAAATCCTATAACATATATTTTTGAAATCAATGATAAAATTGTGCCAACATCTTCTTGCAATGTATGAACATCCATAAAACAATAAAACACGATGTTTGTGAAGATGTTAGAATTTTAAGTGCCCCGTAGTCATGTATACACTTAGTTAGAGGATCTGAAATGTGGTACCATGTGAATCATTCAAAAAAATTCCTCAAAAAAAAATTCTCTTTGAAATTTGATTTCGGGATGTACACAAATTTTTTTGTTGAAATGAATGTAAACAATTTCAAGCTAATGTAAGGGACATGTATCTTCTTGATCGACTCACCTTCACCCACATACTCTCAAAATTATATAAATGGAAGCATTGGAATAGGAAATGGACAAAAGCCAAGTAGATTTGAAAATAGAATTTTTATTGTAAGATAACTTTGCTTTTATAAGTGCGCTAGTGATTATGCATGCAAAATTTGGAATCTTGAACTTGACACATGAAAATTTTAATAAAATGCATGAATGAAATGCGACATCATGACCTGCGGTGATTATAGAGTATTCAAAAGGGGAGGGATTGTATGTTGTAGGAATAAATTATATCACATCATTCATTTTGTCGCATTACATCATATTGTGAGATTGAGATTGGAGATGGATGACAATGGAATTGCATCATTTTATTACAACATGAAATGTTGAAACCAAAATAAGGCATGTAAAGTGCATGAATAAATACCATGAAATTTTTTTATTTTCATCTTGTGCTATGCTTCAAATACCTTGGAAGACTTGTAAGCAAAAGAGGAAGCATGAGCAAGCCCACAAAGTTTTTTCCGAATGCGTGAAGCAATGCGGTCTTAACAAATGTGGTGATCATGATTTTTACACAATAAAGGTATGGTTTTCCCTTTTCCTCTACACTAAATTTCAATTTCATCATTTCATTCTTGTGGAAATTAAATTTTGAATAGAATAAAGTGTAATTACAAAAATGATGAATCCTTACCTCTACCGGATCTTCCAGAAACTCAAAAATATGACTTCAAAAGTCATGCGCATCGGGTGCCATAACCAATTGTATCATAAATATGAAAATTCTTTCATGGCCCCTAGTAATGAAGGAAACCATAGAGAACCCTAACCAATTTGTTTGATCTCAAATACCACCTTTACGAGTCAATTTTCATATCTTATTTAGCTTATCAGTCACTTGTAGTGACGTGCACATTTTAATAAAATGTGATCAGATTCTCGATTACGCTTTCCTCTTTATTTGAGCAATAATAAAAAACCATGCCACCTACCTCTAGAATTACAACAATATAATTGGAACCAAATCTTAGTGCAACGATAACACTTTTGGAGGTTAGTTTTACAAGTGGGTTTTGGGGCCCACTGGTCATTGTACGACAAGAGTTCCTGACGCAATTACGATAACCAGCCCTATAATTACTTTTGTAACTTGATCCCTTCTCATCGTAATCAAATTTAATTACATGAAATGAAATATTTTTATATGAGAAAATAATTAGAAATCATCAAACTTTGTGTTCAAACTTAAATCAGGTGTTTTCGAGGCCCAATTTCTAATCACTTTATTAGTTTCGCCACTTCCAAAAAATTGTAACTATAGCTAGAAGAACCCTCTAAGGGTATAATTTATTTTATAAATACTCATAGAATATTTTAAATATTGTCTCAGTAACTTATATAGTATGAATTTTCAACTTCTTTCTATGACATATTTTCATAAATGATAATGTTTATCTCTTTATTCATGTTTCTCTGTCTATAGATAACTATGAAATTTTAGTTAGTTTAGAAAATATAGAAGGGTTGAAAATTTATATGTATTTCAAATGAAAAAGAAATGAAAATGAGATGTATGTGGTTTTGATATGGTGAAGAAAAAATGATAATGAATCCTAGACTTTACCTCTCTCTTCCTTACTCTCCTCTCTAGAATTTGTTTTAAAAAAGAAATGATTGTGAATGTTTGAAGAAATGACCTCTCTCTCTCTCTCTCTCTCTCTCTCCTCTATCTACATCCCTCTCTACTTTCTATTTCAATTTTCTTGAAATGATGGATGCGTGGATTTTATGCTTGAGTGTCAAGAATTTCCATACCAATTCTAGGGATGACCCTATGTTGGTTGTAAGTACTTTGAACAAGAGTAATTATGGATGTGATACGTTATTTTTAATGAGTTTTCATTTAGAAGTTATATTCATCTTGTAATACATGTATTACCTTATAATAATGATATGTAGTGTTGTTTGAAGAAATTTTCTTATGTACATTTTGAAAAGGAAAATATCAAGTTGGTTATATTTTGTAAGTGTTGAAATGGATGTGAAGTTGTACTCAAATGTTGTACTTATGTTGTAAAGGTATTAAACCAATCTTTTATTATGTTAATTATTGATTTATCTCCTTAACACTCATAATGCTTAGTAGAATCTCATCTTACCCAAACTATCGAAATAAAAACAAGTTTTTAATCCCTATCGTAGTCTCTCATCCCAAATTGAGTCTTTTTAGGGTATAAAAGACTGATCATGTTAAAAAAATACTCTATTCTCATTAATCATCTTCTTGTTTCGCACCTAAGACAAGTCCTACTAAGGATGATTACCTTAAGTATTGTATGAGGTGGTGAATATAATTATTGAACCCTGTCATATTTGGAGGAGCGAGGAAACGTGTGTAGGCATTGTAGGTATGATCATATCATGTATATGTTTAATCCTCATGTGTGCAATTTTCCCTTGATACCCTAGTGGGTGGCTAAATCCTTCCAAAGATAGAAGGTTGTTTTACTTATGATTGATCTTGTGTGAAATATAAATGACACGAGTGGAAGTTATGTGTCAATTTAGTTATGCATTAAAATTTTACATTAAACCCTTTTTTTTCTTCGTAGATGCAAGTTTTCCCTTTCTAAGTACTAGTGGATTGCCTCGGTTTGATTAAAAGTGTTGAGAGAATGATTTTGAACTCTCTTGTAATATCATTTAGTAGGGTGTATTTTTCCCCCTTCATTCTTTTGAAGTTAGTAGATCATTAGACCTCTTTTAATATTATTGATGAGAGAAAATATGATGAATATTTACCCAAAAATTGAAATAGTTCCTTGGAAGGAATTTAAAATGCATAAAATTATTTGGGATGTCTCGCTTGTAATATGAATTTAATACTTGAGTGTCTAATAGAAATGAAATGAGTTGTCTTGTGTGATGTCGTACTCCTTGTAGTCTTAAATCCCTAAGTGTTAAGTAAGTGTTATATGAATTACATTTTTATAAAACAATGCCAACATAGGACCAAAATAGATGCATAAATATAGTTAGAAGAAGTGTAAATAAGATTAATATAGGGAATGATTATTAACAAAACTGTATGCCCTTGAGCAATTTAAAGCGAACTAAAATGCATAATGTGATCATAAAATAAATGTAATAAAGTATAATGTTATGGGTGATAAAACAACCTATTAAAAAGGAAAACCAACTCGAGGCATGAACAAATACTTTATACCAATAAATTTTGTTAAAAATGGATGCTAATGAAATAATGAACTTCTAGCCTTGATAATGGAATACCTTGTGATGTTACCAATGTCTTGTGAGTTAGGTATATTTAACCCTATTTTGACTTTTAAAAGTTAGAACTATGGGAAAAATTAAACCTAAGATCACTCAAGAAGTAGAATTTATGGCCGAATCCTATAATTAACCTGTATCTATCGATAATGAATCATTAAGATGATGAATTACAAGTAGAGTAAAATGTGATATTCATCACTAAACCTCAATGCAAAACCTCTATAACATTAACATAGGTGAAATGTACCCTTCTATGTGTAACATTATTTTTGAAAAGGATTCCTAAGTGGAGAAAATGGATTGTGAATCACATCATGTATGATGCAAATTAACTAGTTAAATTACATAGTTGATTGTAATAACTTGACGATGAAAAGAGTGTATCCTTATAGTTTAAAAGTTATATGAAAATAAATTGGAATAGGTCCACTCTTGACCTAATAACCTTCCTTTTACTTCCCGTGAATTTTTCCTCCTTATAATGAAAGTATAATTCCAAACCAAGTAAACATGATTCTTATAAACAAATTCTTAGGACAAGTATTGGTAGACTCATGGGTGTGTAAATGCTCCTAATGACCATCAAGTTATATAAATTAATTGTGATAAGGAAATGAGAAAAATTATAATGGAACCACTATAGGTGAAATGTTAAATGAAATAAAGAAAAATGCAACCTAGTTTTAAGAGGAATGAAGGGTCACATGTTAAGTTTTCTTCAAATAATTACGGTTAAATAATGAAAATATGATTGTAATAAATATGTAACCATGAAAACATTGTGTCATGGAAATTCCATATCTGTAAGTGTATATTGTAGTGGGATAGTTGTACTTTATAATTTAGGAAATGTGGCTTTGATGTGCATCATGTGTTTTTCATGTTATATATGTGAGTTCATGTTTTTGTAAATGTCTCATGTGTCATGTATTATCCTAAGTGATCCCATGTGGTGTCATGTATTAAGCAATGTAAGTCAAAAACAATATTATCATATTTTTTTGTTGTATTCGTGTGTGTAATAATTTGTGGGTATGACACTTATACACTCAATTTTTGGATCTGGTTGGAATTACATGAAGGATTTGGAAATCTTGATGCCAAACTATGAATTTGAGATTACAGGTGCTAAAATTCAAATTAAGGCATCATGTATCTACTAAGGTAAAGTGTGTTGGGAGAGCAGTGTATTTTTCCATCCATCACCAATGTTTCCCTACGTATAATTACCACTTTGTAGATGATCAAAACTTAATTTGAAAATTCCTCAAGTGATACAAAGGCTATAAGCATATAATTTTCCCATGTATACCCTAGGTACCATTCCTTTATTTGGTTTATGATTTAGTTCCTAGTTTAGTTCTTGACTTAGTAGTTAGTTCATGTTAGTAAATGATTGTAATCTAAAACTGGTTATGCGACTACGAAATTGGAAAGAACTATGACTATGCAACTAATGATAACTAATTTTTGATTGTGTTTTCCCTAGGACATGGCTCCCATATGGGACATTAGTGCCCACACGTTATTTTCTATTCTAGAAACTTTTGTCCATGCTATGAATTTTGGCCAAGTTTGTTTTTGGCCCTATTATGTAACTGATTTTTGTTGTGATCATGTTGTATGTGACAATGTAACTTATCTCTTTAACTAGTGTGAGGGTGAAAAGTATCACCCAATACTGTTCCCCACTCAATTGGGGTGCATGAGATGAATAAATGTGAAAAGAGAAAAAACAAGGAAGGATGAAATTTATGTGCACATCTTATATAGGAATCCTATAGAGGAATAAGGATTACACATATTATTTTTCATGGAGTAATAAAAAAGGGGAAAATTATAGCATACAAGTTTTAGGTACAAACAAATAATGCACACTTTGAAATAACAACTAGTAAACACATATAGGAAGACATTAAACATGGACACAATAATTATCTAGTCGCATATATAGTACACCACTAAATATTTCATAAGATAATGAGAGTCATTCAAGGCTTGTGTAAATAATGAAACAAGAAAAATAAGGAATATCACACAAAAATAGTAATCAAGATATAAGAAAAATAGCTAACCATGATTAGAAGGAGTCCTAAATGGTAAATTAAACACATGAAGAACTTGTTAGCATGTTATGAAAGGTAGATAGTATGCCACAATGTAATATATGAATATAGGAATGAAAGTGAGAAATATAACAATGATAGAGCACGATCAGAAGTGATGAAAGGTATATGCCCCCAAGAGCCTCGGTGGGAATTGTAATGGATAGGGCCAAACACATACATCATGTAATAACCAGTAAGTTACCTACATTCCCCTCGAGATACCATGTGAAGGCACATGCGTGTATGGAAAATGTAAACCATAATAGTAAGCATAGTAACATTACAAGAAAATTTGCAACATATAGTAGTAGATTCAATGAAGAATGCATCCAATCAATATCTAAGATATTTATTTTTCGAGTTTTTGATTACAAATATGTAAAATATAAATAGCTAAAAGGAAGGAAAAAGTATGCCTCTTGGTGTGTGTGTTTGTGTGTAGAAGGTGAGGTCCATGTCAAGAAACCATGAACACTCAAGTATGAACCGTGAACAAGCGTGTGTCATTGGATGGTGTGGGGAATTAGAATTCCCACATGTTGGGGTTAAACCATATAACAGGTGTTGCAAAGATCTATAATCAAATAAATTAGACAATAAATGAATGTGGAAATAACCGAGAAGATAAAATAAACAAGAAAAAGATAACACCAAATTTAACGTGTTTCACCTAGTGTGGGCTACGTCCACCAAGAAACAACCTATATTATTATTTAGTGATTTAAAAGGAAATAAAATGAATATATGATGTCTTTCAACACCTCACAGGATGTCTAATGCTTTTCCCTCACTCATCTACTCTATCTTGCTTACTAAGAAAGATTACATGCAAAACAATTGCTATTTTCTTCTTTCTTTATCACCCTCATACAATACATACATGCATATATATCTATTGTGGGAAACTAACTATGATTTTACAATCAATTAATCATCTTTAAAGAAATATATTTTTGTATTTCTCGTTAAAGGAAAAAAAAAGAACCATCGCACAGTGGTGAATCTGGTCCCCGCCTAATCAAGGTCCCTACTTGACCAATGTTGGTCCCTTCTTGAACAATGTTGGTCATGTCCGACTAATGTCGGTTATACCTTGACTGATTTCAGTCACTATCAAAACTAGTATCATGTAAAATAAAGTTTCTTGTGAAGTAATTAATCTCCACACTCAATAATATACCACTTGGATATCAATTGATGCATTGTAGTGTGCATCACCATCCTTGGTTCCTTTTCCTTGGCCCGTTCCTTCCTCTTCAAGTCTCAATCTCAAAGACAAACGGAAGTGGAGCAAAGCTCCAAATTCTCCCGTAAAAAGGATTCATTAGCATATCCACAGGGTTCTCATCCATATAAATTTTATGTTACTTCATCTTCCCATCCTTCAACACCGTCATATGAAATTACACCTCAACGTAGATGTGTTTTGTTCTTGAATGAAATTCTGATTTCTTTGATAGACGAATCATGCTTTAACTATCACTTTGTATAATCTACAATCCTATTTCTCCTTACTCAAATATTTCATGAACCTACTCATCCATATCATATCCTTACTATCTTCCATAGCTGTAACATACTCGACTCTGTAATAGACAAAGCCACAACCTTCTCGTAAAAAATCCATCTAACTGTCCTTTTAACTACTTTGTGAAAATATATCAAGTGGTGCTCCTCCTTCCATCCAAATCTCTAGCCATATCTGAATCAAAATATCCACGTAAAGAATTATCTAACCCTCCATAGCATAACTCGTGAAAGATGTCCCTCTCAAATACCTGAGAATCCATTCAATTTCTTTCCAATGTTCTTTACCTAGATTAGCCATAAACCTTCTCACAACTCCAACTTCCTATGTAATGTCTGGTCTAGTACAAACCATGGCATATATAAGACTTCCTACTACTGAAGCATAGGGAACACATGCCATGTACTCAACCTCCTCATATGATGAAGGACACTTCTCTTTGTTCAATTTGAAGTGTCACCATAAAGCGTGCTTATAGGTTTTTAAACTTACATTTTAAACCTTTCCAACACCTTATTGATATAAGCTTCGTGAGACGAATACAACTTCTTATTTTTCCTATATTTTTGAATTTACATGCCAAGGATTTTATTTGCAGCTCCCAAATCCTTCATTGCAAATGTGTGAGCTAACATTTCTTCGAGTTTACCAATGTCCCGTATACTAGATCCTGAAATCAACATATAATCCACACACAAAAATAAGATAACATAGCTCCTATTTTAAATCTTCTTAAAATAAAAAAATGGTCAGATTCACATCTCATATAACCATGCTCATGCATAAAACTGTCAAATCTCAAATACCATTGCCTTGGAGCTTGCTTGAGCCCATATAGGCTCTTTTTCAATTTACACACAAGTTTCTCCTTACCCTTGACTTCATAACCAAACAGCTATTGCATATAAATATCTTCCTCCAAATCACCATGAAGAAAATCCATCTTAACATCAAGTTGTTCTAAATGCAAATATTTTGTTGCAACCAAACTTAGAACAGTACGAATAGAAGTCATCTTAACTACAGGAGAAAAAATATCATCAAAGTCAATACCTACTTTTTGTGCAAATCCCTTTACCACAAGCCTCGCCACCTTGTACCTTTTCATTCCACCCTCTTCTTCCTTGATTCTATAAACCCATTTTTCTATAGAGTTTTCTTACCTGCTAGAAACTTGAGCAAATCCCATGTCTAATTTTTTTATAAGAAGTCCATATCCTTACCCATACCATGCTCACACTTTGCTCATGGGTATCTACTTTCATTACTTCTTCAAAGCTTTTTGGTTCACTATTATCAGTCAATAATAAATAAGAAAAGGAAGGTGAAAATATCTCTTGATGTTTGCTTACCCTTTTTGACCTTCTTACTAATATTTGGGGTGTCTAGGGCTCATTTAGTGCATATTTTACATTCATGTGAATCTCTATTAGTGACCCAAATCTGTTCACCTGTAGAATCGATCGCAGTTTTGTAACCGACCATGGTTCCTCTTTCTATCGACTGACTGCGGTTACCTTACTAACATCAGTTTGATGAGTACCGAAGTCGGTTCCATCTTCTCGATCTGGTTAGCGTGACCGACATAGGTTTCTATAGAACTGACATTGGTGTCTATGGATGTCTTCTTTAGGTCTGAAAGTTGATTTTCCTTTAAAATATCCTCAATTTGTTCATGTTTAGGCATAAAAACATGATCCATGTACATTCATTTTTCATTCCAATCAACGTCATGACTCCTAACAATCTTAGAATCTTCTAAATCCCAAAATTGATATCTAAAATCACCAGAGCCATAACCAATGAAAGTACATCTCTTATATTTAGCATCCAAATTCCTCTTATTTTCTCTATCAACATGCATAAAAGATTCTTAGCCAAAAGCGTGAGAAAAGAAAAATCTACCTCTTTTCCAGAGAAAGCTTCTTCTCGGTATTCCATCATTAAGTGTTGTTGGAGGCCCATGGTTGATCAAGTACACCACTCTATCCACTACTTTTACCCAAAATGTCAAAGGTAAGCTGACATGTATCACCATACTTCTAGCACATTCCATAACTATTTTGTTCATTATTTCTACCACTCCAATCTCCTATTGAGTTCTAGGAACCGTTATTTCTCTTCGTATTCTATTCACTGAACAATAATCATATAAAGCCTTACTATAGTACTCACCACCTTTTTCGGATCTAAGAAACTTTAATTTTTAGTTTGTTACATTTTCTACAAGGGCTTTCCACCTTTTAAAAGTCTCAAAACATCAAATTTATGCTTAATAGAATACATCCATACCTTCCTTGTGGCATCATCAATGAAAGTAAAATAATATTGGGATCATCCAATAGAAGCTACTGAGCTTCTCCCCACACATCCGAGTGTACAAGCTCCAATTTTTGCTCCCTCTTTGTTTACCCAACCTTGAGAAATATCACTCTCTTTTGCTTTCCAAATATTCAATGCTAAAAATATTCAAGATCTAACTGTTTAAAATTTGATAATTTACCCTTAGCCTTTAATATCTGTATTCCCTTTTCACTCATATGGCCTAGCCGATAATTCCATATGGTTGAATTTAAATCAGTAGTAGATATCATAGAAAATAAATCACTAACACGGTAGATATATACAAATATCCTAACTTCTTACTTCTTGTAATAACAAGAGATCCCTTGGTAACCTTCCAAGAGTCGTGATGAATGTAGCGTACGTACCCAAAATTGTAAGGTGTTGTACTGCCGGAACAGTGTAACAAGTGCCCCAATGATGATACAGGTCTCCTTGCAAGGTGTTCGGGATCCGGAAAAGCTCTCCGAGTGTGTGTTAACATCCCACATGCCCTGCTTAGCCCCACATCCTTTGTTTTTCCTTTTTCCTCTCTTTTCTTGGCCTTTTGCTCTTCAGTGATGAAACCGCCGCCACTGCTCTGGCGGCGGTCTTCTGTTGCCGCCCTGCTCAGAGCGGCGGTCCTTTACACATTTTCCAGAAAGCGTTTTAACGCGACTCATGTAAAATTCAATGTTTTCACCAGACTTTCCTTGCCGACTTAGGCTTGCATTATGTTTTTGGTCCCTGGAATAGTGTTTGGCCATTGTTTATTGTTTTAGAGTTCGGTTTGGTTTTGATCTTTGGGTGAATGAAAAGCTATAAATAAATGCTTTATGCACAAGAAAATGGTTTTCCCCTCATTCACTTTCATGCTCTGATTTTCATAGTTCAGTCTTTTATTCTGTTTAGAAGCCATAGTTTTAATTCCTTGCATGCTTAGTTAGCATTGTTCAGTTGTTGGTAAGCCACATACCCATCTTGTGCAAGCAGTACTGTTATTTCACCCAATCCATTGGAGTAGAATATCTTAGGAAGCCATTAAAGTTACAGGTTTTACTCTTCAAACAGGATAGTTTCAGGTTCTGGACACTTTATGTTCCATGACTCACAATAAATCCCGCTAGGAATTGCATAAGCCAAGCTCTATACTCTTGCGCTATCCCTCTCCTACTCGCATTATATTCAGTCTGCATTCTGAGCTACCTTTGTCCCAATATCTACTTCTGTTGATGCTAGCATTACACGATTTTCTGGATTCACGTGAATACGAAAGAATGAGGAGATCATACTGAGGGGACAAGATCACACACACCATCGGATTCACCATTGTTTTACGGAATATAGGTTCTAGCTTTCAAAGTTCTAGTTAGAATCATATCAAATTGAGTAGATAATTCCTTCATTTCATAGAAATTCTATTCTCGATATTGCTATGGAAGCTGTGAGGATTGATAGTTTCTGAGAAACTATGATTCACTCCTCACTTCTGAGGTAGGATCGAGAATCTTGCAGATAGATTAGATAAGCTATTTTATTTGTTTAGAATAAATCTACAAATTACACAGGCAAATAACTACACTCGGTTATCTTGTTTGTTTTAAATTGTTATTTAGTTGTTATTTCTAGATACGTTTAAATAGCTACTTTTCTTAAATTCTTAGAAAGTCTCATAGAGAAATAGAAGTTATATATGTTTTAGATTTATCCCACATAGTTAGAATTTGCTTTACTACAGTTAGATTTACATTTTGTTTTGTATGACAATCACGGGACCTAGGGAGCCCAGGGAATACGTATTTGAGCCAATCGTGCCTCAGCCCAACCTCGTCATAGCAATAGTTGACATAGACCAGAACCTTAGAATACAAGTCTTCCAAACAACAACAGATTTACGACTGATCAGCTCTCAGTTGAGAGGATTAAATATAGAAGACGACCAAGCACACACGTTTTGGTCAAATCAACTAAACTACAGATTACCCTAGGCAAACATTCACATGACTGTAGAAGGGTTCGAAAGAGAACAAACCTTTGGTTGTGATCCTTTGGTCCCACAAATGACCGAGATCACGGGAGACACTCTCACGAGACATAGATACTAGTTTAAGAATCCAGGTTGCACGAACGCACTTTGTAAGATATTTCGAGAAAATCACACGGTTATTAAGTCTAAACGTAGAATGCGAGAAAGCGTATGATTCTTTGGATACTAGGGATTAGGACTTGATTTCGTACATGACCATAGCAGGACCGTAACAACCAAGAGTCTATGGTTGTGATCCACAAATCCCACAACCTAACGAATCCATAAGTCAATCGATATAGACACTGGCCTACGCACGTTAGTATTCCAGTCCACTCCACTTCCACCCATCATCATCAAACAATTGTCATTACTAGATATAGTGGCTAATAAAGCTAGAGAATTCTAGACTAGGCTAGAGAATCATCCGTAGAGTCGATTGTATTCATTACCCACCATATGACCTTATCTGGAGATATACACGAAACTATCCCAGGTCATTTTCCATGTATTCCACAACCCATAGATCGAATCACGCTAGAACTCAATATTTATTGGAGCCTTGACGAGTCATCCTTGCGATCGATCTATCACACTGTCCAAGTTAGAAGGGCCTTCTTTGCCTTAGATTCACAAATTCCATTAGTGTGTGTCGAAGACATTAGATTACCTAACTAGTTCATTTGCATCCCACACATATTCCATTGCCACCGGCTGTATCGGCATGACCTCGGGAGGTCGGTACATGGAAGAGTTACACTGTAGATTCCCACGCTCGCTTGTCGCTTTTACAGTGTACAAAATTGGTGAACTTTGACGTGAAACAAACAAAATTAGTGAAGTTGACGTAAACTTCCTACTTTCTAATTCGAGTCATAGTATCACGTGTTCTTCCAAGTTTAATTTACTTTTCATCTTCTCCGCCTCATTAGCCTTTCACAAATCACCTTCACTCCTTCCCATTATTTTGCGGGTATTCATATACCCCAGAATATGTCGGGATTTGATGCATATGGCGGACCCTCTTGGGTCTTAAGGCATACTACGCCTAGCAAAATAGGCAATCATCACCCTCACTCTCGGTATGGGGGACAACTACTCAACTAATCGAGTTATCAACACAAACTCCAAGAATCAGATATAATTCATATTTTCAAACTGAGGAGTTAGATCAAACCCCTCGAATGCAACAAACAGAGCCTTCAGGATCGAATAATATGATGTTTACCGGAGAATCTGGTTCGTCTCCTCAGATGCTACTTAGACCACAAATTAGTAGGCAATCAGACCCATACCTGGTCTTAGATGATGAACAGTCAATACGTTATCCTAGGGGTGAACAACGCTCCTGGGGTATCTACCCCCCTATAGGAGGTTTACAAATACAACCCGAGGTCTCTTTTCAAGAAAATACCTCTATGCCACTACATATAGGAAATACTCTCGGAGAAACTTGGCAAGATAGCGATCAGTTCATAGCAGGATATCACATGCCTATACAACACCAGGGTATATAACAAACGCCGCTAAGGCAAAGCACCGTGACTTCACCAAATGAAGTCATTTCAATGTTAGTAGAAAAAGTGAGAGGGTTAGAACTTGCTCAAGCAAGTCAAAATTCTCAGTTCATGCAAGCAGGAAGTTCCAATCCTCCATACCACCACGGCCGGTAGATCTCCTCACAGGAGTAGGCACGTTAGACATGCCTCCTCAGTATCCATAACAAATGCCAACAAGGCCCATCATCTCTAACACCTTTCCTCCCGGTCTAGTATCAAACAATCCATTACTAGACAATACCCCGTCATACTTAAACATGTACTCCAAATCACCACAAGGAGATATGTTCTCCTCTCCCGGCATGTTTGCTCAAACACAGGGACTTCCCTATGCCCCTGCCACGCATACGCTGCACCGTATCAACAACCCATCCCACCACCACTCCCTCAGCAACCACCATCAATGGTTGAAACCTATGTGATAGGGACTTATTCAGAATATCTGAAAGAGCCCTTAGACTTCACCATACGAAGCGTCATGCTTCCAAGACCTCTTCCCGATTTACCCAAGTACAAAGGCGAGGGAGATCCAAATGCGCATATCAAAGCTTACACTGAACTACTCCCTTGGGATGGGGTTGTTGCTAAAATATTCCCCAAAACCTTGGAAGGCATCGCTCTTGATTGGTATTATAGAATACCTGAGGCTTCAATCCATTCATTTAAACAACTCGTATCGAGTTCATTAAGGCATTCGACATGAAAAAGGCTGTTAAGAATAGGAATCGGGGAGTTCTTACACATCAAATAAGAACACAACGAATCATCGCCCATTTCATCCAAAGGTGGCATACAGTCCTTTATTCCTCGGCAAGTGCTCCAAATATGGATCAGATGGAACTATGCGATTTATTCCTTCATTCTCTCAGCAAAGAGGTGAAGGAAGAAGTCTAGAAGTTCCCACTAAAAACTTACGATGAAGTACTCGAGAGCGCTCTTCGAATAGATCAAGCAGCGATAGATAGTGGCCGTAAAACATATGGAGCAAACGGGAGGTTAATCACCCCCAATCAGAACACTACAAATTATCCCACTACCACAAACGTCAATCAGGGACCTAAAATCCTTAACAAAAATTGGGGTGTAACAACGGATGGAGTAACCGACCAGCCCAAGAAGGTAAATGTTGTCAATACTCCATCACAAACAAACAACCAACGAAACAACAACTTCACCCCGACAATCAATACAGTGGATTTTAACCATCCACAACAACAAAAACAACAACAATGACGAAATCCCATACAAGGGCCAAGCCAAAACTCATTTGGTTATCAAAACCAAAAACAACAAATGCAAAACTTTAATCCTAATAGGCAACAATTTGATCAGAATTTTAGGCCACAATATACACCAAACCAACAAAACAGGAATTACAATCCCAATTCATATTGTGGATTCCACAAGATTCGAGGTCACGATACTAGAACGTGCCATGACTACAACAAATTCATGCAACGTTTTCCAGAAGAACAAAGATAGTTCTTCACAGATTTGTTTTTGGCAGATCCCGTGTCACCGCCACCAAACACGCTCGTAGGCGGTTTCCCCTCGAGTGCTCCCCAAAATCTTTAACGATCCACTTCCAAATCATGATAGCAACAGGTTTAATCTAACTAGGACGAACAAGGGTGAAATGATGGGAAACAATGATCATGAAGCCTTGACTTCACTAAGTCCATCAGTTGCACCACAATTAGGAAATCAACCGAGACCCAAGATAGTCGGTTTGGTAGAACTAGATGCTGAACTACCTATCAAAGCTATAACAAGAACATGAGAGTATTTCTCTCAACCAAGCCCAAGTCATCTGCCAGAAATAGATAAGAGTCAACAAATAGTAGAAAAACCCGTAGGTGCCTATGATTTAATTAATGACCTAACAAAAACCTTCTCGCACATCTCATTTTTGGACTTACTAAAGAACTCTCTTACTCACAGAGTTGCTCTTTTAGAAGCATTAGGTTTAGGTCATCTAATTAACATCACTCCACCTCCTGGAACATAATTAAATCACGTAGATTTTGATATCCACCCTCCGGGAAGCTGGACAAGGATGTCGAATTTATATTTGAAATAAGTAAAATGCCTACAGATGCTGAGATTGCACGCCGAGGTGATCCAGCCTTACACTTACAAGTATGGGTTTATAATAACTACGTAAAACGGGCAATGGTTGACGATGGGGCCGCAGTTAACATAGTCCCCTTCTCTTTCCTCCAAAAACTAGGATATGGGGAAACAAACTATTCCACCACTCGAAATACATTGAGAGGCTATGATAGCCTTAAAGCCACTTCAATAGGAACTATAATACTACCGGTCACCTTAGGACCCAAAACAATCCTAACTGAGTTTTATATTATAGATCGGGAAACTAATTATAATATGATCCTCGGCCAACCATGGATACACCGAATGAAGGCAATCCCTTCTACTTTATTCCAAGAAGTAAGATTCCTACATCTAGGAAAGGTATTTGTAGCCAAAGGTGATCCAAAACCTTTCGATATACACCTAGCTGACTTAAAGAAAAGACCAGGTGTGCACTCGGAATTTGAACTTCCAACAAACCAACTTAATAAACCCACTGACCCAAAACCAGAGGAGAATTTGGTACCTACAACAGATCTTGAAACTATCAACATAGCCAAAACAACCCCAACCCCCAAAGATAAGGCTAAAGAAACGGTATCGTTAGGGACTACTGCAAAAATTGTTGAGTTAATAGAACAAGATTTACCAATGTTCTTACCATTTGATTCAGTAGGCATAGGATATTCACTAGGTGTTGGTTCCCTTCCATTAGAGGATCTCTGCATGGTAGAAGTGGAGTGCGCAAATGCAGCAGATGCCCCAACATCTATACTCCCAGCTAGGTATTGGACTCTCCATTTCGATGGAGCTAAATGTTGTTATGGAGTGGGGGCAGGTGTAATTCTTACTTCACCCAAAGAGAAAGTCCTACCATTTGCCTTTAAGATAAATTTTGAATGCACAAATAATGGCGCTGAATACGAAGCCCTCCTCCTTGGCCTCACCTTAGCCAAAAGAATTTGTGTTTATGACATCAGAGTCTTAGGAGACTCGCAATTAGTGACAAACTAGGTTTCTGAAGTATACGAAACCAAAGCCGAACACTTGCAGCTTTACAAAGAAGCCGTATTAGATTTAAGCAAGGCGTTTAACTTCATATCCATTGAAGCAATCCCGCGAGAGAAAAATCTTCTCGCCGATTCAATAGCAACTTCAGCATCGCGTTTTACTCCAAGCAATGAGTTAGAAGATACTCATTTCACGGTGTCCATTTGTGATGAATCATTGATAAGAACAATGACAAATCCCCTTTCAACCGGAAGTGAATCTACCGTCCTAGACCATGTTGATAGTGACATGGCCACTTTGGATTACTTAAACACCTATGCAGCACTACATCTCTCCTATCATATGCTAGATTTGTCCTTGATTCCACATTCGTCTTCCTATTTCGGAAATCCCATGATGGATCTCCCCTCACAAATGGAACCTAGCATATACGCAGTAGAAAATGGGGATGATTTGGATTTTCCTCCAGCACCACCTAAGTTTGAAGAGGGTAATGCCTCTTTAATTGAGGAAACAATCGATGTCAACATCGGGACAGATGACGAACCAAAAATCTTGAAATTAGGATCATCCTTAACCCCAGAAGAAGTAGAGATACACACTCGATCCTCAAAGAACATCAAAAGGCGTTTGCATTTAATTATAAGGAGATGACAGAGTTGCACTTTCACATCATGCGGTGCACAATCTCGTCACTAAATCAGATGCAAAGCCAGTTAAACAAAAATCAAGACCCATGAAGCCCAAGGTAGCTCTCATGGTAAAGGAGGAAGTAATAAAACTCCTCCAAGTAGGATTTATCAAGCCAGTCGACTACTCCCAATGGGTATCGAACATATTTCCCGTTCTCAAGAAGAATGGAAAGATACGCATCTGCATAGATTTCCGAGACATCAACAAAGAATGTCCTAAGGATGAATTCCCGTTACCATCTATCGATGTCATTGTTGATGCAACAACTGGATTTGAACTTTTGTCTCTCATGGATGGATTCTCGGGATACAATCAAATCAAAATATCTGAGCAAGATCAAGCTAAAACTACATTTATAACTCCTTGGGGAACCTATTGCTACGCTGTTATGCCATTCGGTCTCAAAAATGCTAGTTCTACATACCAGCGGGCTATGACATATATATTCCATGATTTAATTCATAAAATCATGGAATCCTATGTTGATGACTTGTTGGCTAAGGCCAAGAAGCATTGTGACCATCCAGAAGTACTCCATGTCATTCTTTCACGCCTAATAGAATACGGAGTCACACTAAATCTAGAAAAATGCGTCTTTGGCGTAACAGGAGGAAAGCTCCTAGGTTACATCATATTGTCATGAGGGATAGATGTTGATCCAACCAAAATTCGGGCTGTCCTCAAAATGGTCCCACCTTCGAATGAATCTGGAATCAGGTCATTTCTCGGAAAGCTGGGTGCAATACGAAGATTCATCCCAGACTTGAGCTTCGCCATTCATCCAATCAACAATTTACTCAAGAAAGACTATAGCATTGATTGGACCGAAGACTGCAATGAAGCCTTTGATGCAGTTAAGTGTTTCCTATTGTCACCACCTACGCTAATGCCACCTAAGCTAGATCGCTCATTAATTCTATATTCACGAGCTACTAATGTCTCATTAGCTTGTATGTTGGCCCAAGAGGACGATGACAAAAGAGAACGTGCGATTTATTTCATTAGTCAAATGTTACTTGACTATGAAACACATTATACACAGGCATAACGAGAATGCCTTGCCATAGTCTTTGCTACTAAACACTTAAGACACTATATGCTGAATCAAGAAATGAGGGTCATGGTAAAAACAGGACCACTTACGAACTTTCCTCACACAAGGGTCATTGTCTAAAAAGGTTGGATGTTTTATAACCTTAATGGGAGAATTCGAATTAACATTTGTAAATCAGAAGTCAGTTAAGGGACAAATCATTACGGATTGGTTAGCTGATAACCCATTAGATGGAGGTGATCTAGTAGATTTAGATTTTCCAGATGAGTGCATATACTACATCAAAACCTGGCCTTCTATCTCTGAGTGTCCCTGGTACACTAATATCATTAATTATATCATGGACCATACGTACCCAGAAGGAGCTACACCACAACAAAGAAGGCGGTTACGTATTATCATAGCCAAGTACGTCATTATAGAGCAAGTGCTCTATCGAAAAGCGTTCGATGGAATGCTCCTAAGATGTGTCGACACAGAAGAATCCAAGAAGATTCTCCATGAATCCCACAGTGGAATATGTGGAGGCCACTTCGGTGGCCATGCCACCGCTCAAAAATACATCGAATGGGCTATTTCTGGCCCACTCTAGAACATGACGCAATAGAGTTTGTACGCAGGTGTCATAAGTGCCAAGAATTCTCCCATGAGATTCATATGCCGGCACAAGCTCTGCAACCAATCGCTACTCCATGGCCCTTTTCTACATGGGGCCTGGATTTGATAGGGAAATTCTCTCCCTCGTCTACAGATGGCCATAATTTTATAATCACGGCCACTAAATATTTCACCAAATGGGTAGAGGCTATGCCTCTTACTACTGTACCTGGTTCTGTAATCGCCAAGTTCATTTTGAACCAAATCATTTGTAGGTACGGTATCCCGCAAATCATTATCTCCGATAATGGAACTTCTTTTAAGAATGAAGAGGTTCGTGAACTATGCAATAAATTTAAGATAAGCCATCATACGGCTTCCTTGTATTACCCTCAAGCCAACGGACAGGCTGAAGTGACAAACAAGACACTGAAAGCCATTCTTCTTAAAACTATGAAAGAAAAAAATGAGATTGGCATTTGAAGTTATATCCATCTTTGTGGGCCCACCGAACCTCAATAAGAACACCCACGGGAGAAATGCCTTTTTCACTAGTATTCGGGGGAGGCAGTTCTCCCACTCGAGGTTGAAATACCCAGTCTCCACATTTCATTACAAGGGATTCTGGATGAAGATGCTTACAGAGAAGCACGTCTTTCTCAACTAGAAAGCCTAGATGAAACTAGGTTAGATGCTGAACAGCGACATAGAATCTATGCTGACCGGATGTGCCGGCAGTACAACAAGAAGGTCTATGAATGTGATATATATGAAGGGGATCTAGTTCTAAGACTAGACAGCCGGATCGACAAGAAGACCGGCGAAGGAAGGAAATTCTGGCCCAAATGGTTGGGCCCATACTGAGTCATGAAGGACTACGGAAATGGTGCATACCTCTTATGTATGCTAGAAGGTGAGGAATTTGGCGAAACAGTCAATTCCCTTCACCTCAAGCGGTTTTACGCATAAGTAGCTAGCACTACTTATATATATTTACATTGCATCTTCATATAGATTAAGATCATTTTGTCCACCTGTTCCTTACATAAATGGTGATCAAGGAATCTATTCTTAAAGCAATTCATAGCAAACTCATGTGTTGTTGGCATAAACTCTTTAATCATACCTCTCCATTTTCATGATATCATCAAATTATCTCAGAATCTTTTATCAAATAAAGTCAGACATGACAAAGTCTTAACGGTAACCATACCAAGATCTGCAAGTTTATTCTCGCTTTGATTTCTTCTTAGGGCAGGTGTCTTACCTATGGTCTATTCTAGAAGCTTCATGGTGTCACATCTATCCCATATGTATATCTCTTTGGAAATAAACGCATACTGACATTTTACTCAAATAAACAAGTCAAAAAGTGATTAAACAGAAAATTTTAATTTTACACATTTCCTTGCCCCACCAACCTTCGGTGATGAGCTTACGTCTCTTACTAGTGACGTAGGGTTGGGAAGGGATGGAAATGCCCTTACTCGCCTATACCTTTCCCACGGTGATAAACCCACGCTTCTTACTAGTAGCATGGGGCAAAGTGTAGGGGGTCCTCTTGAAAAATAAATGTAAATGATCATATGAAAACAATTCAAAACTTTGAAACTTTGAGTCAAAAACAAACGAATCAGATGTTCAAAATTCCAAGAGAGTTAAAATCCTAAAAAACCATATTTTTCTACTATGTGGCCATCTACGGATCTAAGTCTAGATAAACCACAAAGTAAGTTGCATTCTAAACTATGCAAGTCACTCGGGTAGAGTAAGCTTGTAGCTTCCAATTTGGTTCCACTAAAGCTTTGTCTGTCTTTCATTACTATCATTTCAGCTACACCTCATAACTTGTGCCCTTTCTAGCTCTCGGTGATGAGCCCTCGCATCTTACCAGTTGCGTGGAGTTAGGAGTGGGGCAAGTTAATCTGTTCATCATACTGGTTATATTCATCACTTTGCAAAACAAACATGAGATATCAATAATTGCTTATGGAAGCTAAGATTCAAAATCACATTATATCTACATATATCAGCATCATGAAATACACACAAGGAAGCAAACATTTGCATCATTTGTTCTCCATTTCATACATTCTAAAAAGCATATAAACATACATCGTAGTATACACAACGAAACTGGAAATAGAAAGGAAACGATAAGTGCCAAGATTTTGATCCAAAACGAATGCATATATATAAATGATCAACGCGTTTATATCAATGCCATCATGCACTAAGCATGGTCAAAACACTCAAAGAGCCCGTGATATGTTACAAAGAAATATATAATACAAAATACACGAGAGCCAAGTGGCCTCTCAATCCCTATGCGACCCCTCCAGAAGGTGCACGCCTGCGCTAGGACTCAAGCTACGCCGGCACTCAATGTACGGAGGGCTCAGGATCCTTAGGAGCGATCGCGGTCTCACCACAAGAATGGCTCCTCATAAGACGCTCACCATGGCCGTCCATAGCCCACTAGCTCGGTGTGAAGGGTCGATACAATCCTAGCCACATGCTAGACTAGAGAAAAAATGTCGGTATGCCTACCGGTTCCGAAGGCTCCCCAGTATCTATGGACAGCTCTACACGCATGTCCTATCCATGGGGATTATCAGGGAATCGGTACATACCCTATGGATCAAATCCCACCACTCATCAATAGTCTCTGCAAACAAAGGAGAAAATGAATTAGAAACTAAGAAAGAGGCTAAAAGATACAAAATAGCAACTAAGGAGAGCCTACAAATAAACATTAAAAAGGAGAAAGGGTAACTTACTTGGATCACCAGGCCTCCAGGATGGGTCACTGGGGCCGGCACCTACCGCGGATGCCACTTCCGACTGAGGGGCTGCTCCTGTGGTAGGAGCAATGTGTCACCCTACAACGGATTCATCCTCTCCACCATGGCCCTGGGAGAGGGGCTCCTCTGAAACTAGAGTATCCCTCTCTACGCTCTGCTCAGCCCTCTCTGCCTGCATAATGTCCTGAGTGTCATGCCACTCAGGATCACTATCCTCGGTCTCCTCCTCTGTCCCTCCCTCTGTGAACTCCTCAGACTCGGAGTCGATATCAATAGGGTCATCACTGATATGAGCAGGACCCACAGCAATCTGAAGCAAAGGTGCTCGAGGTGCACCGGCTCTCCCTCTAGCACGAACTATCCTCCTGGCTGCAATAGGAATGCCAGGAGTAATCACTGTCCAACCTTGGCCTCTAGGCCCCCCTCTGGCCTCGTGAACTGATCACAGTAAGGCGGTGCCCTGGGGAAAGCATACCGTGTATGGTAGGCCAAACCGCTGGCGAGGAACTCGGCCAAAGGGGTGCACCTCACTCATCCCACTCGATCGATAAGCTGCCTTGTGGTGGAGCAGGAGATCAAGGTAAGAGTCTCCTTGCCCCATATTCCCACCATGGTCGATACGGTGTCGCCTCCATGTTGGCGGTGAGTCGGGAGGCAACCGGCTGATGAGGTGCTCTAAGAACCGACATGTCGACCATCTCACCTGCCCTAATGACTCCGGGATTTTCCACCTCGACACCCCCGCCATAAGGGATGAAATGCTCATAAACCCAACTCATGACTAGAGTCGGGTGGCTCAATGACTGTCCATCAATGCATAAGCACCACCACTGTATAGATCATGGTAGGTGGTCCCAAGAATGTCTGCTCCCCAAGTGTATATTTGGCCATGCCCTCTATCTATGTAATAATACGGGCCCGTGGTATAACAATGTGTCCCCTCCTTGTCCCCAATCAATCTTGAGGCAAGGATCCCCATGATGGCCTATTGAAATATGGGGATGGGCAAAGAAGGAATGGATCGAACTCTCACCCCCTTCTTTGACCCCGTGGAGATGGCTGCATCTCCCATATAAGTCACCCACTGTGCAATCTGTGCCCGTGAGCCCGCTGTCTCCAAAGTGAGTCACCTCCTGATGATCGGGACCCCCAGAATGTGGTAGACATCCTCCAATGTAATGGTCCACTCGCCACGGACCCCTGGCAATCGGAAGGTGTTCCGATCTGCATCCCAGTAAGAAAATAAGTCACAAAGGATGTGACTAGATGGTGCAACATGGGGCACGCGCGATATGCGCAGTATACCAGCCCTCTGAAGTGTGTCCTCCTCGTCCTGTGAGAGGGCATCTAGTACCCCTGAGAGCCAATCACACACTCTCTCTCTCTCTGCTCCATCGGATGTACTCCTCTCTCGCCTGCATACACCCAAAAACACACAAAACAAAGTAAGTTAGCATCCAGGCAATGCTGAGAAAGTCATAAAAACACGTAGAAATGCTAAAAATATAAACACAATCTCAAAAACAAGTTCTTTTTGCATTCTGTGCAAAACCACCGCCTTGAGCAGGGAGGCAGTTTTGTAACCGCCACCTTAAAGGCGGTGGTCGTGTAACCGCCACCCTGAATAGGGAGGCGGTTATGTAACCGCCGCCCTGGCCAGGGCGGTGGTCATGGTCCGAAAACTCATGCAGGGATTTCAACCTAAAAAGGCCTAAAAAGTGCAAAAAATGACTTTTTAACCTAAAAAAAGAACCTACCCAGTAGGCGCCCCCCCTAGGTGGACCTGTTAATACTAGCATTTTCAAAAATGACCCCCCCATTGCAGAGTATTTAGCATTTCAAAATTAAGGGGGGAACAATAAACTGAAGAAAACTAACTTGTGATCACTGAGGTTGGTGTTCCACACATGGAGGCATGATCACGATCTCGCTGCGAACTTTTCGACTCTACTCACGCAAGAAACCATCACCGTGGGTCCCAGAGCTCAAAATCAATCAAATCGACTCGTGTAAATGAATAGGAAAATGGGCCCACTTTCATATATATAGCACTCTGTTTTGTTTTAAAATGAATTTTTCACAGGTTTGGAGCACTGATGGAGGTAAGTTCCTATCCCCGCACAAATGGTACGTTCTCATTCCCTATTATTCTTAGTGTTTATTTTTCAAACTACCATGTCTATCTGCACTTGAGTTCTCTTTTCATTTTGCAGGTAGCGGGAATTTTGGATGGCATCATTTCAACACACGGACGTGTCAGGTATAACTTCTAATTTCCCATTTCGGGACTGCCATACTCGGACCCACTGTTTTACGCCTCTTCATGGCTAAAACACTTCTTCGAGGGGGCAATATGTACGTACCCAAAATTGTAAGGTAATGTACTGCTGGAACAATGTAACAAGTGCCCCAATGATGATACAGGTCTCCTCGCAAGGTGTTTGGGATCCGGAAAATCTCTCCGAGTGTGCGTTAACATCCCGCATGCCCCGCTTAGCCCCCACGTCCTTTGTTTTTCCTTTTTCTTCTATTTTCTTGGCCTTTTTCTCTTCAGTGACGAAACCACCACCTGCGCCACTGCTCGGTGCGCATCTTTTACGTGTTTTCAAGAAAGTGTTTTAGCGTGACTCACGTAAAAATCAATGTTTTCACCAGCTTTCCTTGCCGACTTAGGCTTGCATTTATGTTTTTGGTCCCCTAGAATAGTGTTTGGCCATTGTTTATTGTTTTAGAGTTCAGTTTGGTTTTGATCTTTGGGTGAATGAAAAGCTATAAATAAATGGTTTGTGCACAAGCAAATGGTCTGCCCCTCATTCACTTTCATGCTCTGATTTTCATAGTTCAGTCTTTTATTCAGTTTAGAAGCCATAGTTTTAATTCCTTTCATGCTTAGTTAGCATTGTTCAGCTATTGGTAAGCCACATACCCATCTTGTGCAGGCAGTACTGTTATTTCACCCAATCCATTGGAGTAGAATAGCTTAGGAAGCCATTAAAGTTGCAGGTTTTGCTCTTCAAAAAGGATAGTTTCAGGTTCTGGATACTTTATGTTGCATGACTTGCAGTAAATCCTTGTAGAAATTGCATAAGCCAAGCTCTGTACTCTTGCGCTATCCCTCTCCTACTCGCATTATATTCATCCCGCATTCTCGAGCTGCCTTTGTCCCAATATCTACTTTTGTTGATGCTAGCATTACACGCTTTTACGGATTCACGTGAATACGAAAGAACGAGGAGATCATACTGAGGGGACAAGATCACACACACCATTGGATTTGCCACTGTTCTGTGAAATCCAGGTTCTAGCTTTCAAATTTCTAGTTAGAATCATATCAAATAGAGTAGATAATTGCTTCGTTTCAGTAAATTCTATTCTTGATATTTCCAGGGAAGCTGTGAGGATTGATAGTTTCTGAGAAACTATGATTCACTCCTCACTTCTAAGGTAGGATTGAGAATCTTGCAGATAGATTAGATAAGCTATTTTATTTGTTTAGAATAAATCTACAAATTGCACAGCAAATAACTACACTCGGTTATCTTGTTTGTTTTAAATTGTTATTTAGTTGTTATTTCTAGATACGTTTAAATAGCTACTTTTCTTAAATTCTTAGAAAGTCTCATAGAGAAATAGAAGTTATATATGTTTTAGATTTATCCCACACAGTTAGAATTTTCTTTACTACAGTTAGATTTACATTTTGTTTTGTATGAAAATCATGGGACCTAGGGAGCCTAGGGAATACGTATTTGAGCCAATCGTGCCTCAACCAAACCTCGTCACAGCAATAGTTGACATAGACCAGAACCTTAGAATACAAGTCTTCCAAACAACAACAGATTTACGACTGATCAGCTCTCAGTTGAGAGGATTAAATATAGAAGATGACCAAGCACACACGTTTTGGTCAAATCAACCAAACTACAGATTACCCTAGGCAAACATTCACATGACTGTAGAAGGGTTCGAAAGAGAACAAACCTTTGGTTGTGATCCTTTGGTCCCACAGCCAGATGCAGGAGACACTCTCACAAACATAGATACTAGTTTAAGAATCCAAGTTGCACGAACACCTGTAAGATATTCCAAGAAAATCATGCAGTTATTAAGTCTAAACGTAGAAGCTGAGAAAGCGTATGATTACTGGATACTAGGGATTAGGACTTGATTTCATACATGACCATAGCAGGACCGCAACAACCAAGAGTCTACGGTTGTGATCCACAAATCCTGCAACCTAACGAATCCATAAGTCAATCAGATATAGACACTGGCCTACGCACGTTAGTATTCTAGTCCACTCCACTTCCACCCATCATCATCAAACAATTGTCCTTACTAGATATAGTGGCTAATAAAGCTAGAGAATTCTAGACTAGGCCAGAGAATCATCCGTAGAGTCAATTGTATTCATTACCCACCATATGACCTTATCTGGAGATATGCACGAAACTATCCCAGGTCATTTTCCATGTATTCCATAACCCATAGATCGAATCACGCCAGAACTCGATATTGATTAGAGCCTTCGAGTAGTCATCCTTGCTGATCGATCTATCACACCATCCAAGTTAGAAGGGCCTTCTTTGACTTAGATTCACAAATTCCATTAGTGCGTGTCAAAGACATTAGATTGCCTAACTAGTTTGTTTGCATCCCACGCATATTCCATTCCCACCGGCTATCTCGGCATGACCTCGAGAGGTCGGTACACACTAAGAGTTACCCGTAGATTCCCACACTCGCTTGTTGCTTTTCCGCGTAAGTAACCACACATCCGCATTTACCAAGTTACCTTGTAGACATTATATTTTTCTTGAGGCTTGGCATAAGCTTCACATATTTCAATACCCATAGATTTCCATTCTACATCTTTAGATAAACATCACCTTTAAAAGTAATATTTCATGGCTCATCATCTCCTAAATAAAATTGTCCAAAATCACCATGAACATAATTTTTGAAATAACCCTTATTAGGGGTAGCATGGAAAGAATCTCTTGAATCTAAAACTCAAGATTCTAATTTATTATCCAAGGAGATAATAAGGGCATCTTGATTTACCTCACTTGCAACTTTTGACTCTTTACCTTTTTCTTTACCTTTATCTGATGTATTCTCTTTGTTTTCCTTAGACAAACACTCCTTCTTTACGTGTCCTCTCTTTCCACAATTCCAATAAAGAAAATCTTTGTACCTGGATCTAGATCTACCATGTCTTGACTTTAATATTCTATTCTTATTACTCTTAGATGATCTCTCCTTAGATCTTCCCATGCTTTCTATAGTTAAAGTGTTTCTAGATGATGCTTCTATTGATATTTTCCTACGTATTTCCTCATTAAGGATTACACTAACCACATCATAAAATTTCAAACCTTTAAAAGTAGTCATTTTATTACTTACACCATTACCAAGTTATCCTGAAATATCGAAAAGAGCATAAGAATAAAAATTATTTCATTTCATCATCAAACAAAATTTCTACTGATTTTAATTGATTTAAGATAGACCAAAAATAATTCAATTGATTAGATACGAGATCCACTTTCTTGAATCTTATAATTAATTTTTTTTCATGAAATAAACCTTATTCAAAGAATTAGGAGTTTCATAAAAAAAAGATAAAGAATTCATCAAATCTACCGTGGTTTTTGCATTTGTAAAATTTTAAGCCACCGATGCTACTAAGTTCAATCTTATAGATCTCAAAGAATTTCTATCAAGAACCTTCCATTCTTCATTAGTCATTGTGTTGGGCCATCCATGCTCATCCAATGGTAAGTATATATATTTTTGATACAAATAATCCTCCACCTGCATCTTCCACAGTTGATAATTACGACCGTCAAATTTCTCTACTACAGGGTATTTGCTATCTTCTTCCATTTCTCTTGTCCCACTCAATCAGAAAATTGTATGTGAGTAAATCACAACACACAAAACCTCCAAACAAAAGACATGATATTAGTTTTTTGGGGTTAAACCATATAACAATGTTACACAGATCTATAATCAAATAAAGTATACGGTAATGAATGCAAAAATAACCAAAAGATGAAATAAACAAGAGAAAGATAAAAATATTTAACGTGGTTCTCCCAAAGTGGGATACATCCACCGAGAAATGGCCCATAATATTATTCAAGTGATTTACGTAGAGAAAATACAATGAAGATTTGTTGTCTTCCAACCTCACGGATGTTCAATGCTTTTCCCTCACTCAACTAATCTATCTTGCTCACTAAGAAAACTAACCTAAAAAATAATTGCTATTTTCTTCTTTCTTTGTTACCCTCATACAATGTATACATGCATATATATCTATTATGGGAGACTAAATATGATTTTACAATCAATAAATAATATTTAAAGCTATTTTCTTCTTTTTCCCATGCTTTCTACATTAAAGTGTTTCTAGATGATGCTTTTCCCGATATTTTCCTATGTATTTCCTCATTAAGAATTACACTAACCACATCATAAAATTTCAAACCTTTAAAAGTAGTCATTTTATTACTTACACCATTACCAAGTTATCCTACTATCCGACAAAGAGCATAAGAATAAAAATTATTTCATTTCATCATTAAACAAAATTTCTATTGATTTTAATTGATTTAAGATAGACCGGAAATAATTCAAATGATTAGATACAAATCCACTTTCTTGCATCTTAGAATTAATTTTTTTCATGAAATAAACCTTATTCAAAGAATTAGGAGTTTCATAAAAATTTGATAAATAATTCATCAAATCTACCATGGTTTTTGCATCTCAGTAAAATTTTAAGCCACCGATGCTACGAAGTTCAATCTTATAGATCTCAAAGAATTTCTATCAAGAACCCTCCATTCTTCATTAGTCATCGGGTTGGGCCATCCATGCTCATCCAATGGTAAGTTTAGATATTTTTGATACAAATAATGCTCCACCCGCATCTTCCACAGCTTGATAATTACGATCATCAAATTTCTCTACTTAGTATTTTCTATCTTCTTCCATTTTTCTTCTCCCATTCAATCAAAAAATTGTATGTGAGTAAATCCTGTCAACACACAAACCTCCAAATAAAAGATATGATATCGGTTGTTGGGGTTAAACCATATAACAATGTTACACATATCTATAATCAAATAAAGCATACAAGTAATGAATGCAGAAATAACCAAAAGATGAAATAAACAAGAGAAAGATAAAAAAAGATTTAATGTGGTTCTCCCAGTGTGGGATACATCCAGCAAGAAATGGCCAATATTATTATTCAAAGGTGAATTACGGAGGAAATATAATGAATATATGTTGTCTTCCAACACCTCACAAGATGTTCATTGTTTTCCCTCACTCAACTAATCTATCTTGCTCACTAAGAAAACTTACCCGAAAAATAATTGCTATTTTCTTCTTTCTTTCTTACCCTCATACAATGCATACATGCATATATATCTATTATGGGAAACTAAATATGATTTTACAATCAATAAATCATATTTAAAGAAAGATATTTATTCTAGTATTTCTTGTTAAGGTACAAAAGCAACCATCATACAGTGTGATCGATGTTGGTCCCTACCTAATCGATGCCACCATGTCCTTCATGATGTTGGTTATACCCTGACCAATGTCGGTCACTGTCAAAACCAATAACATGTAAAAAGAAGTTTCTTGTGAAGCAATACAGCTCCATACTCAACAATCTCCCACTTGGAGATCAATTGTTATAATGTGATGCGAAATAAATAACACCAAAAAGGAATCCAAGGGGATGATCCTAATAAACATGAGGAGGAATTGTGTTGTAGGTATAATTAGAATAATACCGAGAGGTTGCATTGTCATGATTAGGTAATGGTTCATTGAATATTTTTAAATTTCACTTATTATTGGTAAATTTGGAAGTGGATATAGTGGATTCATGAAATTGGATATCATTATTGTCAATGAGATATTGATTCAACTGAAAATCTTAAAACACTTTTCATTAGAGTTTCCATTACGTCTATGGTAATCAAAATTTACATGATCATCAAACTTCCCACCATGGGTCTATTAAAATAATACTCGAGAGGAGGTGGAAGAGAAATTGGATTTATTTCACTGAGCTAAGGAAACAATATGTGTGGAGGATAAGGAAATAAAGTAAATACATGACAAGTGGGTTAGAGTTGAAGCATAGTAGGTGGAAAAACAACATTGATAATAGGTTTATCATCATTAGAATTTTTTCTAAATGGAACTTGTCTTGATAATTTATAAGAAGAATGTTTGCAAAGTATTAGAACCATATTTGAATTTTCCCAAATATAGTAACTTAGTCTCATGTGTCTTAAAGGTATGCCATCGATGGTGAAAGGAATGATAGGATTGAAAAATCACACATTCTTGCAAAAGAGGCAATAAAATTTGAATAAAGAGATTTCAAAATTCAGATTCATCTAATAAATTGTTCATTTTATAAATATCATTCTTGTATCACAAGACATAATCACTAAGATGTTTGTTAGATCCTTGTTTAATTTTATCCATTTGTGCATAATATATTTTCATTATAATATGCATAGAAAAATGAGTGACAAAGAAATAAAAAAGAATAGTAAATTATTTCATAGAATGTAAGGGAAAGTCATAAAACCATCAAAAAGCATAATCCAGTAAAATCGTAAGAAATAAATTATTCAAAAGGGTTTCATTAGATGCATAATCTAGGCAAGCGACATGAAAATATCTAAGGTTCTCTTGAGGATATTTTTAGACATAGAATAGAGGAATTTTTGGTGAAGTAAAATTGGGAGGAAGTGGATAAGAATACATTTCAAGTGGAAGAGGACTATGACGAAGAAGTGAACAATCAAGGTATGTGGATGAAGAAGAAGTAGCTTGTTGCAATTGAAGGATTTTCACTTGTAAATAATGATTAAGAGACTCTAACCCTTGGGTGTTGGAAGAAGAATTAGGCTGGATGTGGGAAATAAGAGGAGAAGAATAATGAGTGGAAAGGGTAGGAATAATCATGTGAATGATGTAGACTCAAATATTGGAAGTAGAGGAAGAATGTTGTATAGAATAATTAGTATTAATAGAGAGTTATAAAGTACAAGCCATACTATTATGGGTAACATTATCACGGGAAAATTGTAAAGCCAATAGAGAGTCAAAGATATGTAGAACATAGGCCGATTATTATGTATTGTAGAAACATAAATTTGTAAGGGCATCTAATTGGGATTGATCAAAATTAATATCTTCATTGAATAGAAATGTTCACTGTCGATGCTTCGATGTCCTCAAGAGGGATCTTCTTGGAATTGATGAGAATGATGTTATTAATGGGAACATCCATGGGATATGGACGATGCCTAATTTATGGGGCCAAATCTATATAGTTTTTGGTTTTAAAGCAGCAACTACGGGTAATGGGCATGAAAGGAAAGATTGATAATAGGCATGTAAGAGATTAGGTTTACCAAATTGTTAAATAAAATTTCAATGAAAGATAATGACACAAAATGATCATATAAATATAATATTAAATAAGTAAGATCAAGCAAAGGAAATTTAAGAAAGATTAATAAATAGGGTTTGCAGAATGACTCAACTTATATATGTAGGTCCGAACCGATTATGGACTAGGATATTTATCTAGAAGGGTGGATTCTAGGTTGTATGATCTCTCTTCCTTGAACTAGACTAAAAAAATCATAGGGAAAAGATATCCTAGATTGGGTGAGAGCCTCCTAGGAGCTAGGGTCTAATTTATGTCCAAGTGTCTCGTGGAGTGGCTTAGGATTTTCTTATTTTTGTATCCCTTAGTGTCATATAGGTCACATTAGATTCACTGTGTCACACCTCTACATACAAAATATACCCTATCTACTTGTAAAATACTCAAGCACAGATGCTAGATGAATAAAAATATGTATATCCACGAGTTGGACTAACCTCAATGGTCTCCTCAATTTGATTTTCACTGATTGCTACACTACATATGAAAGCATATATAGTTATTTTAAGTTTGTGTCATTAGAAGAGTGTACCTTGAGATAGTCTACTCTAGTGTCATTCATAAAAGAGATAGTGGGATACAACTATTTTCTTCCAAATAAAAATTTGTGGTATGGAATTGAAAATAAATCCTCCTTATGAAGTGAAGTATGCAGTGCTAAAATGCAATCCTTGATGTGGTAGACAAAACATATTAGCTCCTTATGATAGTATGTGCCTCTTGACATGATTTCCCTCTAATGAGGTAAATGTTTTTTTAGATAGGTTAAAAGGGTTTGGTTTTATATGGAACAAAAAAAACCCAAGTACAATGGTAGAATATATAAATAATTAACACACAAATGTAGAAGCCTCTACTAGTGGCCAATGATGACAAAAACCAAAGCATTAAGAGCCATGTGAGGATTTAATATGAGAATGAATGAGAAAGGAGCGATCAAATCGGACATTACTAATATTTTTGGGTATAACCTTCATCCAACCCACCTCGACATCCTAAATAATTAATGGAGAAACAAAAATTCATTATGGGGCCCTCCCACATCCATGCCAAGATGTAATTCCAAATTATCATTCGGTACAAACATCTAGCAGACCCAAAGGGTCGCTATTCGTGTAGTCTACGTGGTGCTCAAACATTTTGATGAAGGAATTCACCAACAAAGGTGAAGGGGTAGAGTAAATGTAGGGTTTGAAATTTGAATTTTGAAACCTCTCACAGTCCCCTCCCTTTCCATCAATTTGTTCAAATGGTCAATAAAAGACCATTCGCCTCCCAACATAAGCATCACATAAACGTTCAGCTCTTTGGGCACTAGAACATCAATTGCCAAAGTTGTTTCAATCTCAATAGAGTGAGACACATCTTCACTCCCCTCTATCCTACCAGCAGCAATTCTCCTTGACCCATCAATCACACTCAAAGGACCAAGATTGGACACCTCCCTACCATGAGGAGAAAGACATAATGATCCAATAACCACACTCGCTAAAGCATCATACCTATCATCCTCATCCATGAATACATATTTGAGATCCGAATCCATCCGAGGGATTAGAGACCAAAGGGAATCCTCATCAATAATATCTTGGCCTGGTGAGTTCCCGTAGCAATAGGATAAAGCATTGAAATCCACTTTTCTACATTTCTCATATTTGATCCTAGATTTTTCAACTTTGATGGTGTGTTCATGGTTTCCATCCACCATATCTAGAAATAATCTCTTGGGAACTTTGGCTCCAACTGAACATTAATGTACATTCTAGTAGTAACTAGTTTTGATCAATCCCAGTAGCCGGGTCCAAATCAAGGATCATTCCCAAAGATCTTGTTATTTTGAAAAATACATTTAATTCTCGAGAACTCTGTGGGAAAAGCATTGAGTTGAATCCACATCCGAGTTTAGGTAAAGAGCCGACAACCTAGGTTGTCAATTCATAATACTAAGAGCCATTTTACTAAAGAACCATGGAACTCCTAGAATCACATGTCACAAATTTGATTCTTCTCGGAAGCGTAAGAGGAAATATTCCTTAGAGATAACATTAACCTCCACCTTGCATTCCCACTTCCTTTTGCACCATTCTCGCACATAGTTTATATTTGGTCTACGTTCCCAAAGCTACCCACAATAAAAAAATTTAAGTGGTTTTTGGCTCTTTCTAGAATGGTCTCAGAATTTCCATGTGTGGAGAAAAAGCATCCCAAGAAGGAAAATTTTTGATAGGTTCCCAAAAGGGAACCCCAAACAGCTTATGATCCCATGAGCACACACCCTGGTCCATGTACTACTAAGATCTCACTTCATCTCTCCTCCCGCAGTCCCCCGACATTATCTCCCTTCACAACATCACCATTACAAGCATCCATCCTATTGAGGTAAAATAATACATGCATATGCATGTTTATTTTTCTCATATTTTTCCATTAACAATTGAAATGCCTAACAAGAGGGATAAAATAAGACAAGAAATAAATAACATTCAAAAGATAAAAATAGGTAAAGAGGACACATGTTCCTAGAGGGGAGCGTAGCACTTGGGTGCTCATGTACAGGGTTCTAAAAATTAATATAATGAACCAAAGATGATTAGGATGTCCGATGGAATGTAAAACTATAATTTTTCAATCAAGAAAAACAAACAATAAAGATAAAAGGATAAAATCAATTTCAAAGAAAAGTAAAGAGGTATTAAAGAATCATTATCTTGTTTAGTAATAATGCCTATAAATGAAGTATTTAGAGCCTTGATGTACATAGTAAGTGATTTATTTAGTTACTACAATAATTCATCAATTAAGTGATAAATATTTAAGTTTCTTCTTTTAAAACAATTCGATGAATTCCAAGCTCGATTTAGCAATATCTCGATGTAGGTGCATCTCTCCAAGGTGCAATTTTGGTGTCTTTGATCATTTTTTTCTTTGAATTCTAGTATTAAGTGTTATATGAGGTTATTAAAGTCATTATATGATGTTTGAATGAATACAAGTTTTCAAAAATTCAAAATTATGTGTTTCCCTCCAAAAGTGTATTTTGAAATCCTAAGTGGGTCTTAGCCATTCTTGTCTTATAATGTGAATTTTAGTGGTCTTAGAATGAGGGGAAGGTGTTGTTAAGATTCTATTCATGTTAATAAGACTCCTAATGTGTATGAAGGGATAAAATCATGTAATTAAAGGTTATAAATGTGTTATCTATGGTTTTAAGCCATAACATTTGAGCAAGGATCAATTAGCGGTTAAAATTATTATGTATATGAGACTAAAATATTGTATAAGGGAGTTAGTTACTCAATTTTTGTGAAGATTATTGAAGGGTGAAGAGTCTTTTTAATGAGGGAAGGAGTGCAGAAGATTTTGTAAAAGATAGATGAAGGAAATAATAAAAATTTGTGTTACGGTGACTAATATTGTTTTCAAGATTATGATTTATGAATTTACATGTAAATATTTTTTTAGGATTTGGAGCCCATTTTCATGTGTGAAAGTGTTGAAGAATGTACACTAAGATTACTCGTACACTTTCCATAGTTATCTTGCTAGGCTTCGGTGAGCCCCGAATTGTTTTTTTGCCTCGAAACAAAATGTGCCTATATACTAGGAAATGTGATTTTTCTCATATGGGTGGAATTTTTACCCATAGGTTTATGGGATGTTTTGGCCCATGGTTTTGATACCCATGGTTTTTTAAAATTGCTTAAGTAGTTGTTTACTTATGCGCTTTTGTGCATTTGGTAGGCTTAATGTAACATTGCAAATCTATTTTGAATTCGGGTGTGAATTCTTTATAGTTTGTTGAGCATAGCTCAAACAGATCTTGGTATTGTATTGAGAGAGTGGTGGCTTGAAATAAAATCGAGCAAGTGATTCTTGGTGAATGTAGCCCAAATTGGGTGAACCACATTAAATAATTTCTCTTTGTGTTTTGTTCTTATTATTCTTCACTTTTATTTGAGATCTGTAATATTTTATGCATATTAGTTTCTACTATTGCGATTCTATGAGGGATTATTCCACATATTTTATCCCTTATTTCCTAACAGATTTGTTCATCCGTTCTTCAAGAAGTGCATCACAAGTTTTAAAGGATAATGAAACACATCTTAGCATAGTTTGAGAATGTCTTGGTAATTAATCCTTTATTTTCTTAAAGAAGGTGGTATGATTCTTTGAAAATAGGTAGGATGCCGAGTTTAGGAAGAAGCTAGTGAGTTTTAATCTCATTCCTCAGAGAGAGGATTAGAGGAAAAAGGAAAAAAACCATGGATTTTTTATGAATGGCCTAATTGGTTGAAAATCTAATTTATAATCATGATTTTGTATGAATTTATATGGATCAGTGTTGGAAATGTAATATCAAATTAATCCTTTGATGTGAAGTTACAGCTTAGGAGTTTAAGAGGAAGAATCCCAATGAAATAAAATGAAGGAAATATGGAATCTATGTTTGTAATTTATTCAAATGTATGACCTGATCAGTAACCTATGATTACACCTTTGCAAGGATGCTTAGTTTCGCTTTTCAATCTTATAGGAACATACCTTTCATGTATTTTTTTGTGGAAATAAGTTTCGTAGAGAGGTAGCACCTTAGATAGAGAGGTTTAACATCGCATGCTTAGAGTTTTCAGAATTCCTTACTCTATGTTTGACTAAAGTTGTTAACTATGTTGATAGAGAGAGAGAGGGAGCATTTCAATTAGGGGGATTATTTTATCACAATCATGTTGTCCACATATTTTTGTATCATCCTATATGAGAAGATAATGATTTACAAATCCATGGAACTCATGGATTAAAGGGCTTGTTGTCTCTTAGTACTTGAAAGAAATATCTCTCTATAAGAAAATAAATTGTAACTACACTTTATGAGTTAGTGAATTTGAAAGGTTGACGATTTTTGTTAATTATTTCGGATTGCATGATATCCATCATAATATTCCTTGAGGTTAGTGTCATTAAATAATACCAAATATTTCTTCAATCAAGTAAAATTTTATTAGGACAATATTAGGGGTTTCATCCATACCATGACTACGTGTAAGAATAGTTAGGATCTACACCATGGAACTAGATAACTACATTAAACCCTACTATTGGTAAGCTATAAGTAAGGATATTTTTAAAATAGACCCAGAGATTAAATTTTGGAGCTTGAAGTTGAATGAGAAGAAATTTATAACAAATCCTTTAACCCACGGTTTCACACAATGCATAGTGCAAGTATTTCTAGGGCATGAGAATTGAAGCATCTAATTAATGTATTTTGTCTTGGAATCTGATAGAAGACAAGAAAGGAAGGCCCTTGAATACAATGGGAAGGAATTTTAATCATCCATAGGTAGAAATGGGATAATTACTTGATAGTCTTAAGTTGACCTACACACATAGTTAAGAGGCCTAACAGAAGGGTTGTTTAATAGAGAAGCTAGGATTTCTGTATGGATTTAAATCTTGTAGCTTGGGGAAATGAAATATGATCAAAATGTGTTCTCTAAAATGTTATCCTTTCCCCAAACCGCAGGGAAATGGAGTTATGCCTGATAGTAGTCTGTGACAGGGCTTGTAGAATATGTTGAGCCTTCAAGGAAAAGTTAAATAGAAAGGGAATGATTAAGATTTGGGAAACCAAATTTGACATGAACTACATGGAAATTGAAGGGAATCAAAGTAATTTTGTTTCTTGTTCTAAGTAGATTTGGTGTGATCTAACTATGAACCTTGCACCGGCATTAATCTTGAGAGCCTAAGATGAAAATTTTGTCTAAATTGGTAAGATTGGTGATGTGATTGTTCTAAGTCTATATTTTTATTAATACAACAATGTTTTAAATCTGGCTGAAGTGTTTGTGTGAGTGGAAAAATTCCCTTGGGTTCCATTAAGACAAAAAATACCTAGAAGGAAACCGTAGTGCCCACATTTTTATAGCTCTAGTTATCTATTGGTTCCTTTATGCATAGACATGTTTTGATTGAGACTCTGATAGATGTTGGACATTTTGCTATGTTATCTTATCTTCATGGACATTATGGTATTTTGGGCGTGTAGCACCAATTGGACTAGATTCGTATATTGATATATTTCTTGTGATGTTGATGACACTAACAGCGGTACATGATAACGAGATTTATAGGTTAGATGTTGATTTCTTGTGGTCGATTTGATTAATGATATAGTTTTCTAGATTTAATAATGGTAATCTCATGCTAGCCTAAGTGTATGTCATTGTAATTTTATCTGTGGATGATTCATGGCAAACTATGTGTATAATTGTATGCATTGCACTATCAATTGTATAATGATGTTAGGACATTATAAGTTGATTAAAATTGTGATGTGTAGATGATGTTATTATATTGGACAGATGCGGTTAATGTGTGTAATGAGTGTGCAGGTGACAGGTATAGGAGAGCATGGGTTTCAGGGCGGCTACACAATTGTGCACGAGCGGCCCATGGGCTGAGTCCTAACCATGCTAAATGTTTGAGGCCTTAGAATAGGTGTATTAATTGGGAACCATGGGTGAACCCTCAATTGTAATGTATTTATGTCTTGTAAAATTAATTATGTTTAGGGTGTGTTTTATTAAGTAAACTAGTTTAGGGGTTTAATGATCTCATCTTAATTTAAGTGATGGTTTTGGGTAAGTGTGTGTGTGTTGGTAGAAGGGATTGGGGACCACATGTGAACCTTGGGTGGACCCCACACCCTCTACCTCTGTGCTAAGCATGTCAAACCCGAAATTGGGTTATTTTAGGCATTTTTAGGGACCCCTTTAGAGTTTAGGAGCTCCCTTAGCATGAAAATGGGCCCTTGGACCCTACATAATAGGTAGGGGGGATTATTTCCAAGTTTTGGAGGGAGTTTCCCTCCCATTTTTCCCTCCTTAGTCACCATCCATGTAAGATGGTTGGTTTGTGTGTAATTGTTAAAAGTTGCTCCACTTTTTTTTATTTTCATTTTTAGTATTTTGGGTGATAAGGGCTAAAAGGTGAGTTTACTTTTACTTATTTGATTTTGGAATCTTTGACTCATGAGAGGAGAGGGGGTGACACTTGTCACCTTCCCACCGGTGAGGAAACTTCTGGGTTCCTCTTCTTATTCTTTCCCATGTGGAAGGAAGGGGTCTTCTTGCCTCATTTTTTTTTTGGGAGAACTTGGAGAATTTTGGGAGCTTGAAGGTTTTCTTGGACAAAGGGAAAATATTAGAGTCTTGGAAAACATTCTAGATGTAGGATTCTTAATCATTTTCCTTCCTAGTTGTGCTTATTTTTTTAACCATGCATTGTCAATAAAATGATGTGTTGTAAAGTTGTATGGTGAATGTAGTTTGTTTGTTTGTTTTGTTACTTTGTTGTTTTATTTATTTTCTCTTCACCATCATTTGGTTTGATGGTTTTTGGAGAATGTAGGGGAAGAGAGAGGGATTTCCTCTCAAACCTCATGCTTGTTGGTCAAGCCATGAAGGTCCCTTCTCATCCCCTCATATGGTTTGAGGTTGGAGAAAGGTTTATATGGCTTGAACCTTTCCCCATTCTTGGTGAGGAAACCCTTTTGGGTTTGAAAATCCTCCCAAGAAGGATTTCTTTGACATAAAGGAGGAATAAGGAGGATGAATGATTAGGAGGAATAAGGAGTTTTGTAAACATGCTTTTATTGGTGTTCCTATGGTTGGACACCTTTGATTTGGGCATCCTATTTCTTCTCTTCCCCCTTTGTGAGGTTGACCTTGTTCTCCTCATGTTGTTGTTTTACCATGTGTAGTTTGTCTAAGTGTATTAAATGGTCCTATGTATTTCTTGTTGTGTTTTATCCCCATTATACTTGTGCACATTGTGGAAGTTTGTTCCTCTCTCCCATGGGCTTGGGGAGGCTAGCATGGCTTCCAACCATGGAAAGGCATGTGATGATGCCTATTGGTTGGGTGGTAAACAAGCCTTGTCTCTTATTTCAGCATCCTTGGAAGAACACTCAAGTTTGGAGATAGTTGGAGCCTCTTTGCCATCTTGGTCCTCTTGGTCATCCTCATCTTTTGAGGGCATTACTTTCATTTTGTAAATAAATGTGGCTTGTGAAGCTTTACCTTCTTGTAAATACCTATTTTTTTATGTGATGTTACTTGTAAACTTAAGTCATGTGGTTTGAGAAATTTTCCTTCAATATTGCAAGGATCTTGTAAAAAGGTTGTCTTGAATAGCTATGTAATTTAGCTTATTTTTTTTACAAATGTGAACCTATGACTTGGAAAAGAAAGTTTGTAAAATTGATATGGAAATATCTTCATAAGAATTTTTGCAACTCCATTTTGGAATGAAAGTTGTTTATTGGAAACATTGTTTTACAAAAGGAAATAATGTGTAGTTACTAACATTGAAAGAAAACTGGTTTTATTCCTTGTTGGATATCCTTCTTGTTTAAAAATCTGAACTATTTAGTGTGCTTACTTTTAAAATGGGAAAAATAAATTTGATGGAACTACATTTGGTATCAGATTCGTGGTTCAAACACACGGACTCTTGGGTAACTAGTAAATTATTTAGTCTTGCATTTAATAAAAATAAATAAAAAATACATGGATATGTCCTTATTGTAATCTTTCTTGCATGAAAATCTGAAATATTTCTTTAGTTAGTATTTTATGAAAAATTTGAAATACTATTTAGTTATTTCATTTGAAGGAAAGTTAGTGTTCATGGGGTTTTAGGATTTTTTTAAATGGTTATATTATCGTTTTTTTTATATAATGGTTTTGTTTTGCAAGTTTGATAGTATTAAACAAAGAAATGAAATCAGATTATTATATTTTCTTTAACTTATGACAATATCTTTCCTAGAATATTATTAAAAAAGCATGTTTTAGTGTTAAACAAGTGAATATTATATATATTGTATGATATATATTTATTACATAGTATATATATTTTATACTATATAATGTATAGATTTGAATATATATACATATTTTTAAAATTAAAATATATATATATATATATATATATAGATAAATAAATAAATAAAATAATGTTTTAGTTTTAAAACGTATTAAACTTATATAAAAAAATTGGGTTGGGAGGGCCGAACCCTCTCCCCAATACCCTTTGCACCAAACACCGGCCGACCATGTCCCCTCTCCCAAGCGTTGTCTCCGCACTTTTCCCCCATGAGTCCTTTGCTGCGTATCCTCTCACGCATCCTCCACACCGCCCCCTTCCTCCTTCCACACCGCCCCTTCGCACCCCCGCATGCCCCCCAACTAGCCACACTATCCCTACCACACGCCCTGCCACCCCCCACCGCCACACTACCCTCGCCACACCCCCCACCTGGCCCCCCAACCGCCACGCCACCCTTGCCACACCCCAATCACTGCCAATGCTCCCCACGCGGATTTCATCTCCCTCTACCGATGTGCATACCATACCCCCACATGGCCACCACTACCAAACACCATGCAGGAACCACACCCAAAACCACCGCCTTTATCACCAAAATTGCAGCCTCACAATGCCACGTAAAAACAAAACAAAAAAAAGACAACATAAATATTCAATATTAAGGGAAATTTTTGTGGAGTGGATCTCTCCCACAAAAAAAAATTCAATAAGGAAGGAAACAAACTCCATAGACACTCCTCCACCTGCAAGAAGAAAAAAAAAAATCAAAAGGAGAGAAAATGATAAAGATGTTTAGGGCAAACTCAAAATCTAGGGTTCAGATTTGATTAATCCTAAGGCTCACATTAAATCTTGCACCTTTTAAGTCAAATCATTTTATGGGAATGGGAGAATAAGTTTTGTGGGGTGTGTGGGAAAATAAATTTAATAAAAAGGGAGAAAACAAATTAAATTAAAAGTGTGGGTAGACTAAATAAATTAAAAGGGAGAAGAATATTTATTTTCTAGGGGTGTAGATTTTTAATCATGACCCTAGGGAGTTTAATAGAGTAAAATAATTAAATTATTGTTGGGATAGTGTTAATTTATTTCGGAAAAATTAATAATTATTATAAATTAATTATTAACGGGAAGGGGCATTGCATCTGGTGTTACATTATATAATGATAATAACAATAATAATAATAATTAAAAAAATTCTTTCCGCAACTTTTTAAAAAATTATAAACCATTTTTGTTTACATTTTTTTACCTCGGGTTCAGGATGGCACCCAAGAGGGGACGATCGGCTCGAGGCTCAAGACGTAGTGCACCTACGCAGGAGCCGCAAGCCCCTAATTTTGGGCCTCATATATTAGAGACCCTACAACATCTGATAGGCATCATATAGGAGCACCTTCCACCACCGCAGAACCGCGAGAGGAGGACATTCAGTTGGGAGATGAGGAGTTGATTAGTGAGGACACACATTCAAAGCCACCTAAGCACAATACCCCGAGATGAGAGAGGTCATGCAGCCCTTCTATCCTTGGTGAGAGGATAGCCTCATTTTGTCACAGCTGATCGCACAGCTTCGAGGGACCATTTGAAGATAGGTGACCCCTTTCACCGTGATAGAGACACAAGCAATGTGATTTGAGACCTTCTTCACCTTCAGCCACCTACTTTCACTGGTTCAACAGATGGCTTTGGGGCAGAGTCCTGGCTCCTTAGCTTGGATAGTTGCTTTGGCTTGCACTCTCATGAGAGCAATGTCAAAGCCAAGTTCGCCATACACCTCCTCCGAGATGCAACAGGTATTTGGTGGAGGAATGAGGAGTGGAAGCTCCATTTGACTCAAGATACGATGACCTGGGAGTTGTTTGAGGAGTGGTTCAAGGCCCGGTATATGTCAGAGCATTTTGTGCAGAAGAGGATCGATGAGTTTCATGACTTACGACAAGGCTCTGACACAGTGGCGCAGTATGAGAGTAGGTTCTTGGATCTCTTGCAGTATGTAGACTACCTGCAAGATGAGAAATTGTAGGTAAATAGGTTCATTCAGGGCCTGAATGTAGATATAACAGGAGTTGTTAGGATGTTATCTCCTCCCACACTTGAGAAGGCCATTGAGAAGGCCTACTTGGCTGAGGAGAATAGGACCAAGGCGCAAGAACACCGAGATAGAAACAAGAGCAAGTTTCGGATAGGATACACCTTTCGAGTCGAGGGCATGGGGTGCAACACCACCCCCTAGAGGAGGATTCTGGTCTTCTCCAGCAGCATCGAGATCCCCACCACACCCACCGCAGCGAGACACATCATCGGGACATTAGCATCGATGGGTAGGAAGACTCGAGTTTTCAAAGTGAGGTGGATCTAGAGGTGGTTTTGGTGGATCTAGGGATAGTATGCCGAGTACTCATCACTCACAGCTAGCCCGCTCATAGTAGTCTACTAGGATTAGACCGGCGGGTTCAGTTCGCCAGAGTACAGGAGGGACCCCATCTTAGAGGGGTACAGGAGGATGTATTATTTGTGGAGCTCCAGACCATTATGTGTGTATGTGTCCGCACAAACCCACTACTACAGATATGTAGAGAGATCCTAGATCTGAGCAAACAATGGGTGACATGGGACACGCCCATCATGTATATGCAATGGTTGACAACCGCCAGGCTGAGCATCAGGCCACAATCATTGAGATGACAAGTACTATCAGGGGTATTTCTATCTTAGTACTTTTTGATTCAGGTGCTTTAGATTCTTTTGTATCTCCTTCTATAATGGACCAGTGTGGGCTAGTGGTGGCTAGGCAACCAGATAGTTGATAGGTTGAGTTGGCCTCTGGGGCTAAACTCACCGTGGACTCATATGTGGAGAGTTGTGTACTTGATTTGGGAGTCTTCTCCACTACACCTGACCTTTGAGTTATTCATTTAGGATCCTATCAAGTAGTGTTGGGTATGGATTGGCTCGAGGCTCATCAAGCCAAGGTGGATTGCAAAAAGAAGGTCATTGAGTGTCAGGATGATCTTGGTAGTGCGGTTGTGATTTCAGGGATGTAGAGACCTATTTCCTTGCGTATGATCTTGGCTAAGCAACTCAAGCGAGCATGCGTAAGGGTTGCCATTTTTTCTATCACTATCAGTGATCATTCAGATAGTACTCTAGAGCATTCACCCCTTGATGATCACGCAGTTTTGAGGGAGTATGCAGATGTGTTTCCAGGAGAGCTTCTAGGTTTACCCCCTAGTAGGGAGGTGGATTTCACCATTGACTTAGTGTTTGGCTCCACAAAATTTCTAGGGCACCCTATTGGATGACGACTTTAGAGCTTCATGAGCTCAAGATTCAGTTAGAGAAGTTGTTAGAGAAGGGTCTCATTCGACCTAGTGTATCTCCTTGGGGAGCACCAGTTATATTTGTGAAGAATAAGGATGGTTCTCTTAGGCTTTGTGTAGACTTTAGACAGCTCAACAAAGTCACAATAAAGAACCGTTACCCACTCCCCAGGATTGATGACTTTTTTGATCAGATGCGGGGAGCTAGAGTGTTCTCCAAAATCGATCTCAAGTCAAGGTATCATCAGTCATATTAGATGTAGATATTCATAAGATATCTTTTCACACATGTTATGGGCATTATGAGTTCACTGTTGTCCCCTTTGGTTTGATCAATGCCCTGCCTTTCATGAGCCTCATGAATGGAGTGTTCAGACCTTCCTTGATCGCTTTGTCATAGTGTTACTCAATGATATTTTGATATATTCTCATTCCAAGGAGGAACACGAGGAACATTTGAGACAGGTGCTTCAGATTGTGAGAGAACATAAGTTGTTTGGGAACTTAGAAAAATGTAGCTTCTTTCAAACATAGATTCAATACTTGGGGCACATTATTTCAGGAAAGGGTATCTCTGTAGATCCCTCTAAGATTCAAGCTATCATGGATTGGCCAGCACTCACATCAGTCACTGAGGTGAGGAGCTTCATGGGTTTAGCAGGGTATTACCACAGGTTTGTGTAGGACTTTTCTAGGATTTCTCACCCTATTACCTCCCTTCAGAGGAAAGGGAAGAAGTTTGACTGGTCAGAGAAGTGTGAGTAGGCCTTCCAATTGCTTAAGGAAAGGTTAACCACGACACCTATCTTAGTAGTTCCAGACCCGACAGAGGATTTTTTTGTTTGCACTGATGCATCACTAGAGGGTTTGGGAGCAGTTCTTATGCAAGAGTTCCAAGTGATAGCCTTTGAGTCTTGTAAACTCAAGGACTACGCTCTTAACTATCCTACTCATGACTTGGAGCTTACAGCAGTTGTTCATGCACTTGTGCATTGGAGACATTTCCTTTTGGGTAGACCTTTCATCTTGAGGACATATCATTGTAGATTACAACATATCTTCTCTCATTCAACCTCAATGCTCATCAACGACATTAGAAGGAGTTCCTATGTCAATATGACATGTAGGTAAAGTATATTAAAGGAAAGGAAAATGTTGTTGCAGATGCACTTAGTAGATGGCAACATGTGCTTGCTTCATTGACACTACAGTCATATTTGAGAGGTAGGATTCTTGAGCATCTTCTAGAGGACAAGTTTTATGAGGGTGCTAGGCAGATGTTGGATTCTCGTGGTTCTTTTGAGGGTAGATATTCAGGATGCATGTTAGAGTTTGATGGTTTGCTTCGATTCCATAGGTGCATTTATGTGCGTAAGACAGACGATCTACGTATAGTTTCATCCTTACTGAGGCCCATCGAGCCCCATACACAGCACATCTAGGAGTGAAGAAGATGCATGCTGATTTGAGAGAGTTATATTATTGGTCGGGTCTTCATCGGGACATAGCAGATTTTGTAGCATGTTGTCTTGAGTGTCAGAGAGTCAAGGTAGAGAATTCTCATCCCGCAAGACTCTTATACCCTCATGACATTACTTGAGTGGAAATGGGATATGATCTCCATGGATTTCATAGTAGGACTCTCTATGTCCTCTTATCATCATGATGCCATTATGGTCACTATGGATAAGTTGACCAAGGTTGTGCATTTCTTGCCAACTAAGGTTACCTATAATACATGTGCCATCGCCAAAGTGTTTATGGAGGACATTTTTAGATTGCATGGGATCTCAAATATGATCATCAATGACAGAGATACCATCTACAAATCAGTTTTATAGACTTATTTTCAAGATGAATTGGGTACACAGATTAATTTTAGTTCGGCATATCATCCAGAGACAGATGGGTAGACAGAGAGAGTTAATCAAGTTCTTGAGGACATGTTGAGGATGTATGTGATGGACCAGCAGAAGAAGTGGGAAGATTATTTGCATTTAGTTGAGTTTGCCTACAACAACAGTTATCATAGCTCCATTGGCATGGCTCCCTATCGGGCTTTGTATGGTTGACCTTACAGGACACCGTTGAGCTGGGACAGACTGGATGACAGGATTATTTTGGGGCCAGCTTATCTTTAGGATTTAAAGTAGCAGGTTATTCTGATTAGGCCGTTTCTTGAGAAGGCTAGAGCATGCCAGAAGGTGTATACGGACACCAAGAGGATTGATCGTCACTTCTCAGTGGGTGACAAAGTCTTCTTAAGGGTTCGTCCTCATAAGAGTCTGATCCATTATGGAAAGGGTTCTAAGCTATCACCTTGTTTTATGGGGCCTTTTGATATTCTTGAGGTCATCGGTCTAGTTTCCTATTTTCTAGCTTTGCCACCATGTCTTACATGGGCCACGATGTTTTCACATTTCGTACTTCGTAGATATGTACCGGATGTTTCTCATGTTTTGGATTGGTCAAGATTACGGTAGAGGATGGAGGGTAGTGGAGACCGAGCCCGTACGCATACCGGAGCACTAGAGGTTGGCCCTTTGGGGTCAAAATTTGGACTAGGATAGAGTGTAGTGGGACCGATATGATGAGTCATCGATTACAGGAGGATGCTAAACCACCGAGGGCTAAATACCCCTATCTCTTCTAATGACTTCCGGAGGAAGTCTAATTCTAGGAGAGGGGAATGTAGTGCCCGCATTTTATAGCTCCTGTTATCTATTGGTTCCTTTATACATAGACATGTTTTGATTGAGACTCTGATAGATTTTGGACATTTGGCTATATTACCTTATCTTCATGGACATTATGGTATTTTCGGCACGTAGCGCCAATTGGACTAGATTCGTATATTGATATAGTTCTTGTGATGTTGATGACACTAACAGAGGTACATGATAGTGAGATTTATAGGTTAGATGTTGATTTCTTGTGGTTGATTTGATTAATTATATAGTTTTCTGGATTTAATAATGGTAATCTAATGCTAGCCTAAGTGTATGTCGTTGTAATTTTATCTGTGGAAGATTCATGGAAAACTATGTGTAGAGTTGTATGCATTGCACTATCAATTGTATAATGATGTTAGAACATTATAAGTTGATTAAAATTGTGATGTGTAGATGATGTTATTATGTTGGGACGATGATGCGGTTAATGTGTGCAATGAGTGTACAGTGGTATAGGAGACCATGGGTTTCGGGGTGGCTACGCAATTGTGCACGAGCAGCCCACGGGCTGAGTCCTAACCATGCTAAATGTTTGAGGCCTTAGAATAGGTGTATTAATTGGGCACCATGGGTGAACCCTCAATTGTAATGTATTTATGTCTTGTAAAATTAATTATGTTTAGGGTGTGTTTTATTAAGTAAACTAGTTTAGGGGTTTAATGATCTCATCTTAATTTAAGTGATGGTTTTGGGTAAGTGTGTGTGTGTTGGTAGAAGGGATTGGGGACCACATGTGAACCTTGGGTGGACCCCACACCCTCTACCCTTGTGCCCAAGCATGCCAAACCCGAAATTGGGTTATTTTAGGCATTTTTAGGGACCCCTTTTGAGTTTGGGAGTTCCCTTAGCATGAAAATGGGCCCTTGGACCCTACCTAATAGGTAGGGGGCTTATTTCCAAGGTTTGGAGGGATTTTCCCTCCCATTTTTCCCTCCTTAGTCACCATCCATGTAAGATGGTTGGTTTGTGTGTAATTGTTAAAAGTTGCTCCACTTTGTTTTATTTTCATTTTTAGTATTTTGGGTGATAAGGGCTAAAAGGTGAGTTTACTTTTACTTATTTTGTTTTTGGAATCTTTGACTCATGAGAGGAGAGGGGGTGACACTTGTCACCTTCCCATTGGTGAGGAAAATTTTGGGTTCCTCTTCTTATTATTCCCCATGTGGAAGGAAGGGGTCTTCTTGCCTCATTTTTTTGGGAGAACTTGGAGGTTTGCTTCGACAAAGGGAAAATATTAGAGTCTTGTAAAGCATTGTAGAGGTAGGATTCTTAATCCTTTTCCTTCCTAGTTGTGCTTATTTTGTTAACTATGCATTAGTCAATAAAATGATGTGTTGTAAAGTTGTCTGGTTAATGTAGTTTGTTTGTTTGTTTTGTTACTTTGTTGTTTTCTTTGTTTTCTCTCCACCATCATTTGGTTTGATGTTTCGGAGAATGTAGGGCAAGAGAGAGGGATTTCCCTCTCAAACCTCATGGTTATTGGTCAAGCCATGAAGGTCCCTTCTCATCCCCTCATATGGTTTGAGGTGGGAGAAAGGTTCATATGGCTTGAACCTTTCCGAATTATTTGTGAGGAAACCCTTTTGGGTTTGAAAATCCTCCCAAGAATTATTTCTTTGACATAAAGGAGGAATAAGGAGTTTTGTAAACATGCTTTTGTTGGTGTTCCTATGGTTGGACACCTTTGATTTGGGAATCCTATTTCTTCTCTTCCCCCTTTGTGAGGTTGACCTTGTTCTCCTCGTGTTGTTGTTTTATCATGTGTAGTTTTTCTAAGTGTATTAAATGGTCCTATGTATTTTTTGTTGTGTTTTATCCCCATTATACTTGTGCACATTGTGGAAGTTCTTTCCTCTCTCCAATGGGATTGGGGGAGGCTAGCATGGCTTCCAACCATGGAAAGGCATGTGATGATGCCTATTGGTTGGGTGGTAAACAAGCCCTGTCTCTTATTTCAGCATCCTTGGAAGAACACTCAAATTTGGAGATAGTTGAAGCGTCTTTGCCATCTTGGTCCTCTTGGTCATCCTCATATTTTGAGGGCATTACTTTCATTTTGTAAATAAATGTGGCTTGTGAAGCTTTACCTTCTTGTAAATACCTATTTTTGTATGTGATGTTACTTGTAAACTTAATTCATGTGGTTTGAGAAATTTTCCTTCAATATTGTAAGGATCTTGTAAAAATTTTGTCTTGAATAGCTATGTAATTTAGCTTTTTTTTTTTACAAATGTGAACCTATGACTTGGAAAAGAAAGTTTGTAAAATCGATATGGAAATATCTTCATAAGAATTTTTGCAACTCCATTTTGGAATGAAAGTTGTTTATTGGGAACATTGTTTTAAAAAAGGAAATAATGTGTAGTTATTAATATTGAAAGAAAACTGGTTTTATTCCTTGTTGAATATCCTTCTTGTTTAAAAATCTGAACTATTTAGTGTTCTTACTTTTAAAATGGGAAAAAAATTGATGGCACTATAGAAACAAAAGGAACTAATTAAACAACATTAAGAAATGGATAAATAAGGTGAATAAAAAACAAGCATGAATGTAGAATGAACCCTTTATGGAGAAAATGGTGTGATGTGTTGTATATGAAGATAGGTTGAAACCAAGAAATTTAGCTTTTAAGGACCCTTAGGTGTTAATAACTCAGTCAATATTATTTTTAGGCTATGGTTATTGCAAGCTAAGATCTAGTCAAGTAGAACAAATTTGAGTGAGTTACTCGTTTGGTTTTCTGTCATTATATGAGGGATATATCACATGAATATAGGTGTTATAATAGGGAATAGACTCTAGGAAATTTTTATTGTATATTTGGATCAAATATTTTAATTCAACCTTATGGGATAGTGGAAAGATCCTCAAAATGTAGAGTACGGGAAAAGAATTTGTTTTGAATCTTATGAGGGGAGTGCATATATGGTTGTTTTTGTCTTGTTATGCATCATTATATTGGTCATGGAAATATATATAAACTTTGGATGTTACCCAAAATAGTTATCCTAATATCATATCATATGTTTTACATATTCATATAGATGTACTCATTTTAGCCATGGTTTTATCAAGTCACACCTTTCATCTCGGAATAGGGTCTAGAATTCCATGTATAATAAACCTTCTATCAAATATTCATTGGGTGTAGATGGACCAAATTGTTATCAATCCATTAGTTTAATAGGATTCACATTTCAATTACTTACTCAAAATATGTCTCTTGTGGAATTGGGTGGTTTTGTGGCTATAGATGATGTGTGATATATATGATATTTACTTCATCTATCTCGTATTGTGCCAAGAAAACATATTCATTTAATTTTAGTTTTGAGTATCATTTCATAGATGAAAAATATTGAGTGAATATTTTGGGGATACTACTTAAATAAAAAATTCAATGTTTTGATCTCACTACTAGACTCATCATCTAGGAGAAGTAAAACCTTGTAGAAGAGATTGAATAATTTTTTTTGTAAATATTCCAAGATGAGAAAAATAATGTAATACCAAAAAATAGGCATACATGTCGGCACCAAAATAATAAAATACAAAAAAATTAAAACAACAATAAATTTGACAAACTAAAAATTAATAAATCTGTATAAAACTCCATGTTGAGAGTTAAGTTTTTAATAAATTCAATGATGTATTATGGGATATATTTTAGTGTTTTTTCATTAATATTTACTTCTTTATAGAACTTATAATGTTCAATATTATATTTGATTGCATTATATGCCCTATCTTTATTCACGATAAAGTTGTATGTAGTTCCACATTGTTTCTTTCTTCATACTCGATAATCAGAAGATCTAAAATATGATGTGGTAAACAATTTTTTAATTTCATTGACTTCTTGTGAAAAATAAATGATATTCCATTTGTCTTTCTACTTTCCTAATGTTGTATGCGTTATATAAATTATTGTATTCACATGAGAATTTAACATCTCTTCCACTTAGGACAAGTTTGTTAATTCGGGTGCATGTGGAATTGAATCCATATTATTAGATTCATAAAACTGATAGAAATATTTTTCTTTTTGAACTATATAAAAACATGAATTTTAAGATCTTACAAAATATTCATTCTAGTATAAATATGTTAACAATATAACATGTGTGGAGATGCAAGTTCATGTAACTCTTGTCTAAAAATAATTGTATAGTCTTGAAATCAATCTCAATAGTATTTTTTTATCCTCTTTTTCTTAGGTGCAATGTCATTTATTCTTGTTTCTCATTGTTTTTTCACATCAAAATTAGTTTATCTATTATCGAGAGTCTATACCACGTGATTAATGGTTAAAAAATTCACTCATTTAGAATAAACCTCAACCTTCGAATATTGTTTTGATGCCTTTGAATTAATTGACGATTACATCCACATAAATTTTTTTCATTATTATTCACTAAATGTATTTTAATGCATTTTTCTTAACAATATTATTCATAATATATGTTGATCATCTTGTGATGTTCAAGAATGATATTTCACCATTTTGTCTGCGCATGTTATCTCATATTTTCTTCCGTGTCTTGAACTGAATTTCTACTTTACATTTAGCATGTCCTTCTCTTTCACTATAATTTTTCTGCTGCCTTTATTCCCCTTTCATTTGTTCATGGTATTCTCTTTGATGTTGTTAAGTCTTATATCTTCAATATTCTATTCAATGTTCTTCATTTTAAAAATGGAAATGTGGGTGAGCCATACCTAAATATATTTAAAAACACATAAATTTTTAAAATAAGTTACATTCCCCATATAATTTGTAAGAAATGAAAAACATATACTTTTTATTCATCAAATGACCAAATGATTTTTTTGATAATTTTTAAATAATAAAATTGAATGTGTATTATTTATAAAGATGAGTATAATTTTACCTTTATACTTTTACTAGTGACAGAAAAAAGATAAAATATAATCTCACTTTCTATACTTTAATTTAACCATATTTTTATTTTTACTATTGGAACTTCCCTTTAGATCAATTAAAATTAAAGAGAGTTACATAGTAAAGGGGTGACTAGATAACACGGTCCCAAAAATTCCAAAAATAAATAGAAAATGCCATGAAGGCACTAGAAAATTCCACACAAGATTACATTAGCACACCCATTAGGCAACCAGAGAGTAGAAAACAACAAAACTCATACACATGCCACCACCACACTTTGGCCGGAGGAGGAGGATCATCCCTAGGATGGATGAAAAATATTCTATTAGGATCTACAGACGAAAGGTCTACTCGCCATCCTTACTCGATCGAGATATTGCATCCGAATAGCTGCCATAATTCCCAACCGAGGGCCAAGTTCTAGGAATGTCTAAGTATATGACCGAAGAGATCCCCACCGTGGATTGATCGCAACACATTTTCTCCATGAGGGCGGGATCTAACCTTGTCTAGAAGTAGTTAGGGGAAAAGGGCAGCCACGCAGGGAGGGAGAGTGGTGACTTCTTGAGCGGCTCCTCTGTTGACGACTCCGCAACCTAGGGCGACAAGGAGGCAAGGAATGAGGTGACAACAATTGAGAATATTGAAATTCCCTATTCATCATGCATGGCACACTCCCCTAGTGATCCGAAGATCCTATAGGTGTGTAAATTAAAAAGAAACTTTGACAGGTTGAGCTTGAATCTGTAGGCGAAGAGTAGACAAAATAACCACCTTATCATTAGTAGAAAAATTAATAACCAAATGATCTTGCTTGAAAATGACTGCATTACAAGCTTTCCAGATATGAAATAAAATACATGCACTAAGTAAATTCCACATATTAGAAAAGTATGTAGGCCATGGGCTAAATTAACCGAATAAAGTAAGACGCCATGGGAAAAATTTAGGGTGATAAGGTTGGAACAAAGAATGAATCCATTTTCAAATAAATTGGGTACATGGGAAAGACCAGAAAAGGTGCGTGAACGACTCAGGGTCTAACAGAAAGGGAAATTTGGAGAAGTAATACCGATATGCTTAATGTTTTCACCTACAGGAAGCCCCTGATAAACAAGACACCAAAGAAAATGGTTAACTTTGGGCTCCAAAAGAGGGTTCCAAGTATAGGAAAGCCTACGGAGCTAGGTAGATGAAGTGGAATGTAACCCCCATCGATCATTGAGTTTATCAATGCCTACCAAAAGAGGACATATCAACTAGTAGATGGTCTGAATGTTGTATCTAAGGAACATGATATCATGATTCCATCGCTACCACACCATCAAGCCACCAAATGTTGGAGGTCGAGTTTATGTAGCATAACATCTGGAAGGAGGTCTTAAATTTTACAAATTTATGTAAGCTCTAAAATGTTTAGCTTAAATATAGTTTTGAGCTTAGGCCAAGGAAGAAAGTATCTGCACTACAACGAATCCCGGATGGTATAAATTTAGTTGTGATAAAGCCGAATGGATTTGATTCCAATATCTTGTACGAATGAAAGCAAAGGATGGTACGAAAACCATCACCAATCCATCTCATAAGTGGCTTCACCTACTCAAAGGCTTTCTAGATACTCTTGACAACAAATGTTCTAGTAATTTTAACTAGAATAGAAGTAATGATGATAGAATGAAACCCAATTCCACTCCAACATTATTTACCATAGGTAACTCTAGAAGAAATGCAATGTCGTAATAGAATTTTCTAAGATTGCGTGCCCGAGAGACACCAAATATCCCATTTGGCACACAATGCAACACTTTGTTTGTAAACATTAATAACTCCCATGCCACCTTGAGCTCGTGGAATAAAACACACATACCAGAAACATGGTGAAACCCAACTAAACTAGAAATTTTACACCAAAAAAATTCCCTAAGAAGGTTGGCTAATTGGTTAAAGGAAGTGCAAGAAGGACACCAGCAAACAAAATAATAAACATGAGTATCAATGAGGATCTTAGTGCATATTTGAAAATTACTAGCCGAGAGAGTAGTTTGAAGGACAATTTGGTAATTTTTGGCTAGCTAGGGTAAGAACATAATTCCATAAATTCACAGAGTCACTATCAAAAGAAAAAGGAATGCCAAAAAATCTGAAATTATGTCCCCAACCTATCCACTTTTAGGGGTAATCCTCAATATAAGACGGAAAAGGTAAACATTTCTGACAATAACCAAGGGTTTTAGACAGTTGAATATTGGATTCGGAAGCCAACCGAAAGTCTTAGAACAATAAAATATGGTAGGAAAATTCTATTCTAAATCTGCAAGTGTAAGGAAGGAATCATCTCAGAAACTTCCCATTGATAAGTTAAGTGCATGGGTTGGAAGGATAATAACCCATTCAGCCATAAGCATCTTGATGAGAAATTAAGTATCATAAAGAATCAACAACAAGTAGAAACAAAATAGGAGAAAGAGGGAACCCTTGTCCGAATGAATAGAAGATGTCAATGATAGTAAAATGGAAACCATTAATGGTGAGCTGAAAAGAAACATTGGTGAAAAGTTTTGTCATAGTATCCCGGAAGAATTCACCAAATCAAGGCTTTTATCATAGCTAAATTAAGGACCATTCAATTCAATAATAATATTTTTCAAATTAATTTTAAGAAAAAATGGCTTCGTGATGATTTACGAACCCATTTAATTCCTTCCCACATGGTGATAAGATTGTCTAGAATAAATCAACCTTTAAAAACATGTTTGTGTGGGCCAAATAATATTAGGTAAAATATCAACAACCCAGAGAGCCAATGCCTTAGAAAGAATTTTGTAAGAAACATTCAACAGAGTGATCGACCACCAATTATGAATCTTCTCAGGGATCACTTGCTTTCGAATAAACTTGATGTTGCCTTGGTTGATGAAACTTCCCAGCAAGTGGGTTTGCAAAGCTTCATTATAGACCCAAAACATATCAGGTCTAACAAAATACCAAGTTACTTTATAGAAAACCTAGGGGAAGCCACCAAATCCTTAGACTTGTCATCTTGTAGAAAAAGTAATGTTGCATGAAGCTCATCTAGAGAAAAAGGGGCATCGCAATGACATGATCTCTTCGTGAAATATGAGTAGGCATCATATCAATACATTTCTACAAGGAAGAAGTTTGCTTAATTGAATCCTATTGACCTTTAAAAACTAGATGATAATTCTTAAAAAACATCAATGATCTCTAGTAGCCGAGTAATCCGCTGGTGAGAGTTATTAATGGATTTAATCTATTTCTATGTATGTCCGGATCGAGGGATTTGAAGAATCTTTTGCAGGATTTGTGTCTCTCCTGAAGCCAATGAATTCTCAATGGATCTAAGCATCACGGGTTAAATGAATAAAAGTGAGCTTGAGCTTATAACGAGATCTCGAAATCTTTTATTTGAAGATGGGAATCAAAATGTTAGATTCAAGAAGTAAAGTGATTCTTATGAATTCTTTGTGTAGAGCTGAATCGATCAAGTGTTTTTGAAATGGGGCAACCTATTTACCAAACCCGTGGAGGAACTTGGTGGTGCAATGAATCATCGCCTCCCACCATGTAATACATCCGGCCATATAAGGTAGATGTGGCACCATATTTCATATTTTGGCGATGAGTTGGATGACCGCATGGTGACTCGGAAGAGACATATTAATAAAGAATTTAGTATTGTGCACCTGTTAGTGCAAAATCACAGCACCCCTAGATGTTGATCAGATTTCTAGTTTGATCATACTAGCATCCAGTGTGATTGCACAAAATGGAATCCTTTCTCCAAGTGTGGGACTTGTAAACATGAGAAAGGAATCTCCAAAGAAGGTTGGTTCCTAATCCTAAACTACCTGCCATAAGCTATTCCAGTGCAGGCAAGCTAATCTAATCCTAATCTAACCATGCCAAGGAGATAGAGAGAGAGAAAAAGGGAAAAATAGAGCCTACACTAAAACGGTGATACACCAGAGAAGGAAAATGTTGAACATCTATCAAAACTACCATGGAACAAGGAGAGGTGAGCAATGGGAAGGATGGACAGATGCATCACAGGCCCAAGGATAGATTTCACATGGAAAATGTCCCAAAACTCCGTGAACACATTTCAAACCTATAATGAACATTCAAACGTGCACAAATACCTGCAATGAAGAGAGGCAAGAAGAAAGACAAGCAAAGAACGAGCAAGGATGGACAGATGCATCACGAAACACATTTTTGTTGCTTCAGAAGTTTGCACAAAACATCATTTTAATGGTAAAAGGCAAAAATGCCATTACGGAAGCGGGGGAGGAGGTTCGAACTCCATTTTCAACCCCGGAGAAGACACCATGGAGGAAGTGGAGCATTTGCAGCAGGACAGCCATGAGGCAGTTTATCTGCCAGATTTGGAGGATTGTTTTGATGGAGAAGAGCCGGTTGAGTTTCCACCATTCTCTCTTTCATCATCCACATTCCAAACACTTGAGTCTCGCGTCATGAAGGAGAACATTCATTTTCAGCACTGCATCTTATAGTAGCTCTTTGGAACCAAGATTGGAAGATTTTAATCTTTCATGTCCTTCATTGGAGGAAGAGAAAGGGCACAAAGATTCTACCATTGCTTCCACACCATCCATTCAAGAAGGTCTACAAGAAGACTCCATTTTTGGAGTTGAAAATCAGAGCTATGGGCATATCAAACAGACCATACCTTGCCCAATCAGGTATTTGGCTTTATTAGAGCCAAAGGAGAAGTCACAACCAGTCATGCTTGCTTCTGAGCATGAGGGTGAGCTACAAAGTACCAAGGATCAGCTGTCATACCTCTTCAATCCAAATGCAGAGCAACTAAAAGAGGTATTGAATTTGCCTTCAGCTAATACCTTGATGATTTGGGTGGAAGACCAGCTTCTTGTTGATTTTCCATTCATCCAATCAGCCATGTTCAATGCCAAATCAGTTGCATGGTTGCCAATTTTGAAGAAAGGAAGCTATTTTGCACAACCAGTTGCAGGGTTTGTTTAGCCCACTTTTGCTTCCAGTTAGAGTAGAGTAGGTAGGTTTTCTTTTAGTAGAAGAAGTGCTTGTGCACACTCTGCATGTTCCATTTGGAGCATGTATGATTTTCAGTTCTGTACATAGTTTTGTGGTGCTGGTTTTGCTCTTGCATAGTCCATTTCAGTGGCATTTTGGTGAGAACGACTCCATTTTAGTGGGTTTCCAAGTGGCTCAGAGAGGAGGTTTTCAAAGTTCAGATCAGTTTGCAGGTTACAACTCATGACTCCATGCCCAATGGATGCTTTAGGCAACTGGTAACTTCATCCAGTAGGCAGATGACCCTACTGAGTCACCAAATTGTTATCCAAAATTCACCCCCCAGGGTAATTTTGATAACATGCATCAGATTATTCAGTCCCGAGCAAGTAGATTGATTCAAGGCCCAAAATCATGTTTTTCGGGGTCCCCTCGGCCTTTTTCTAACTCTCCCATCCAAGAAGAAATCCCAACAAGTTGAGAAAATGGAAGAAATGTAAAAAATAAGGTTACAAGACTGTTTTGAGGCATTTTGGGTCTAAAGGGCTCGGGTTGTACCAGTTCGGGTTGAACTGAGGTTCGTCGTACCAAGCTTGAGGCTGAAAAAACAAGAAAATCGGCTAAGTCCTAGTCCAGGCGGTTTGCGGGATAGTTGGGACGTCGGGATGTGTGGGATGCGAAAAGCCGAATTGGCCGAAAGAGGGAAAAAAAGTCTAAGTCTTGTTTCACGTGGTCTGGGACATCCGGGCCAAAAGTGCCCGCCGGGACGCGGATTGGCCGGTTTGGCGCAAGTCAGTCCATTTCGAGCGGTTCGGAGATATTTGTCCCAGATGGTCTGGGACATCCGGGCCAAAAGTATGCGGAGGACGCGAACCAGCCGATTTGGCCGAAACAAGAGACTTTCGTCTAGGACATTTGGGCCAAAAGTATGCGGAGGACGCGAAAAGCCGAAAGAGCTGAGAGCCAATGGAATCTCGCCACGTGTCTTCACCTCATCGGCCCGGCGGGAAAATTTTGAAAATTTTTCCAAAGGCAAAAACAAAAGGGAAATGGTCAGGAAGGGCCCGCATCCAATGAAATCGTGCCATGTGGCACTTGAGTGGTGGAGCGCGGGGAGAAATGGGAAAATTTTCCCAAAGTGAAAAATACCAAATTTTCAAAGGACAAAGTGTGCCCCTCAGGCCCGAGCCAATAAAATAGTGCCACGTGTCCAAGTGGCAAGAAATTAAGGAAGGGCCTAAAATAAATTTTCAAAGGATGAGCCCATGGATGAATCAGAGCCTGACAACGTCATCCAAGTGGCAGAGCGCGGGAAAATTTCAAATATTTTCCCGCCGATCCGTTTTGGCCTGTTTTTGCCCTAATCTTCAGATCGCCATATCTTTCTATCCAGAGCTCAGAATTTTGTGTTCTTTATATCAATGGAAATCTGGTAAAATTATCTACATGATTCTAGGGTCAATCTTGCATTTTGGTTCAATTTGGAGAGATAAAATCAAAAACACCTCGCACGTGATAATGGCCGGAATCGACGTTTCAACAACCACTTTAATGCAAATAGCTCACTAGCTTTTTGCTAGGGTTCTCACCTACCGCCATAATGAGATGAGTTAAATGAAACATAGAAGTGGTTGGGGTAGATCTATATTTCCTCTCTCTTCCCTCTCTCATTCTTCCTATAAATTGTAAGGAGGGGCTTCCTTCGATGGTTCATCTTTTCAGCTCTGCCCCCTTCTTTTCTTATCCAGGGTTGAAAATGGAATTCGAACCTCCTCCCCCCTCCGTAATGGGGTTTTTACCTTTACCATTAAAATGATGTTCTGTGTAAACTTCTGAAGCAACAAAAATGTGTTTCGTGATGCATCTGTCCATTCTTGCTCGTTCTTTTCTTGTCTTTCTTCTTGCCTCTCTTCATTGTAGGTATTTGTGCACGTTTGAATGTTCATTACAGGTTTGGAGCTATGCTCACGGAGTTTTGGGACATTTTCCATGTGAAATCTATCCTTGGGCCTCGTGATGCATCCGTCCATCCTTCCCATTGCTCACCTCTCCTTGTTCCATGGCAGTTTTGATAGATGTTCAACATTTTCCTTCTCTGGTGTATCACCGTTTTAGTGTAGGCTCTATTTTTCCTTTTCTCTCTCTCTTTGTCTCCTTGGCATGGTTAGATTAGGATTAGATTAGCTTGCCTCGCACCGGAATAGCTTGTGGCGGTAGTTTAGGATTAGGAACCAGCCTTCTCTGGAGATTCCTTTCTCATGTTTGCAAGTCCCACACATGGAGAAAGGATTCCATGTTGTGCAATCACACTGATGCTAGTATGATCAAACTAGAAATCTGATCAACATCCGGGGAGTGCTTTGTGATTTTGCACTAACAGCACCTTGGGAGGGTTCCCCTACCAAAAACTTAAATGTGATAGGATTGTGATTTGAAAAAGAACTTCAAGCCAAACCTTGATAATGATAGAGTCATGCATGTCAAAATTAAATAAGGGCTGCTATGAATGAAGAACATGATCTATAGCCATTTTAATACATGATCATATCCTTCTCAGAGGTTAGTCCAAGTAAACCAAGGTTGGTCCATAAATTCCTATCACCGGTTGAGTAACAGATCGGAAAGGCCCCAACGTATTTTAAAATAATACCAAGTTACACGCTAACTGAGACACTAGCGCATCTGAAGTTGACCACATTTATCATCTGCATGCTCCACCATATTAAATTTACCACAAACCAACCAATAAGAAATGGGTAAGTTATCACCTAACCATCTCCATAATAAAGTTTTGTCGGGGCCTTCATTAGGAGCATGAACATTGAGAATACCAAACAAAATATCCTTAATATTTATAATCACCCAAACCATCTGATTATTTGGGTTTTGGCCTGAGGAAAACATTAATGCCAAAAAATTTGGTGCAATGGAAATGTTACTTCCACCTCTCGCCATCAATATGCTAAGTGTGGAAGTGCAAAAATCAAGGGAAATACATGTTAGTGTAGTCTGAAGAAAAAAACTAGAAATTTTGATTTTTGTAAGTGAATAACATCTAAAATGCTAATTAACTTGCAATACAAATGAACAGAGAATTTTCGTGAGGGATTTGTCAGACCCCAAACATTCCAAGACATAAAATTCATGAAAAATCAAACATATCAAACTCCCCCTTCCCATATAGAATTCCATCCTCGGATTCAAGAAACGAAGTTTTTGGAAAGAAGACATTAGTCTGAATCATTTACTCCCACATGCCATGTGTAACCTCCTAAGGAGGGCTATGTGAGCATTGAAATGGAAGGGAGGTTGATGTACAATTCATCGTGTTCTTTAAATTCTTCATAATAACTTGGATTTAGGAGGTTGTGGAATGAATGAAAATGAAGGGCTAAGTTCATCCACCAACATTTCATTCATGGATGGCAAAGTGGGGAGGAAGAGGATGGAAGAAAAGATTTAATATAATCCCACATAGCCAATTTCTTCTTGGAACTAACCACCTTCAAACCATCACTGGATGAAGCCAAGTCTCCGACTTGGAGGGTTATGTAGGAGTGAGATTAGAACGGGCCAAATGAGGAAAATTTAGAATGTGATGGTCTGGGTCCGATAGTGAAAACACATATTGGGAATGTTAAAGTAAAAACCTTTTGAGAGATTCAAAAGGACCAAATTTGGATACTCAGATGGTCCTACAGATCTTTTGCAAGGTCCACTTCAACACACACATGCTTATTAGGACAGGAAAAGAAAAAATATTTTTGTTCATGGCATATCACCCTACCAATGGGCTTGACAAGATCCGGTACAAAAGATCGAGGTGTACAAGGAGGATGGGGAGCTCAATCTAGAATTGAATTTAGAGTGAAACTTGGCTATTGGGACTAAAGTCCAGGGTCCATTGGGATAACACAAGTAGGGTGTTTCCTAAATACTATAAATTTTCCTTAAGTAGAACAACTTTGAATTATGAGGGATCGCAAAAGTAAACACGTAAAACCATTGGTGAGGTTACGGGCCATAGATACCTAGATACTAGTATACTCCCAATAGTTTTTCATTTAGTTCTCAAGTAAGTTTCAACGGGATGCAACCATAGAAGTAGGCAATAAGACAATGGTTTTGATACCACTTAACCACAAGGTCAAAAATCCTCGAAATAACAACATTAGAAGAGGGTTTAGAGTCCATACCTTATAGTCAAACTTTCAGAAAAAACTTCCTCACGTACTTGGGAACCATTATCTCCAGAGTAATAATCATTTCACTAGGAGGTGTGTTGGCCATTTATAGATACTACACCGCCTTAATGGTGGGAAAAACCCAGAAGTCACTATGATAAAACCGAGGGATGACCTCAAGAAAGGCTAAGGACATACAGTTTCCGTAACGAGATAATGAGAGAAAAATAGTGAGAAAACCTAAGCAGAGCCAAAGTTTCCAAGGTAAAACGTTATCAAAGCACAATTTTAACCCATGCCCTTACATGTTAAAATTTTTGGATTTTTATTTTTAAGTGAAACAACAATACACATTAAAGACTAAATTTAACAATGAATATCTCTAACTAATGTGTTTCTATATACACTTTAGAAACATTATATGGAATTTATCAAATGGGATACTACATATGTAGTGCCCCACTAGCCTATTCTATTTTTCCCAACCATGTTTGCATTAGATTTAAAATGGAAAAGTAATTAAATTGTTAATAATGATAATATACATGGATATAAATAACTATATTTTCTTTATGACTTAAAACGTAAAAATATATAAAATCATCTATATTGTTATTTATGAAAAGGGATCTTATATTATATTAATGCAATAAGATACAAGATAAGTTTAAACAAAAACGAGGGTGGTATGAGAGCACACCCCAAAATCACAAACAAAGCTAGGCCGAGCCTAGAACAACAAGATTCAAACTAGCCTCGATCATAGGAGAACAAAACAAAAAGGCATCACCTAAAAACACTTTAAAAAACACAAACAAGCAACGAAAAAAAACATGCCCAAGGCAGGTGGATCATGATCATTCGGCCACCCCAAACCAGGAAAGTCCTTGCTAACATCTAGAAGCTCATAGCTAGCAACAATTTCTTCTTCTATGTCTGCTTCCTTATGCATAGGAATGGCGAGGCTGAGATGAGGGAATTTGTTTGATGGTGGTGGAGGTGGTGGTGGGTGCTAAGCGTCCGATGTGCAACAACGGCGAAGGAGAGCCCCACACATGTTGGCTAGGTGGAAAGCTATAACCCTTCTAGTGAGATGACAAATGCGGTGTAGAGTTCCGACCATGAAGGTGAGTGGCAAGTGACTACACTAATGTAATGTCTCCCGAGAGCAGATGGGTGTGGTGAAAGTATGACATTAAGATCGATGCACCGAACACCACAGATTAAGGAGAGGAGTTCTTTGTGGTAGATGGAGGCACACAAGAAACATTTCAAAGGGCTATCCCTAGTGGTGTAATAGGTTTTGAAGGTGATCCACATCTAGTTCAACCTTTTTTTCCTAAACTTGAATCTATAGAAGCACATTGGAGATCACCATAGATTTATTATAAATCAAGAAAGATTGATCAACTGCAAAATTAGCACGAGAAAAGCATTTATTTATTTCCATATCCGAATATAATCTCCCTCTCGAAAACATGTCAAATCTAGGTGAACATAGGAAGAAGTTTGGGATTATCTCTCAAGAGGATATGCTTCCAAGTGAACTAGTGGGGTCGTGAAAGAAAAAAATGAATGTATCCAGTTCGAGATTTCAGATTTGAGATTTCGGAAAGAACTAGAAGACATGCAAAAGCATTTCTAAATATCCATAGAAGGGGAACTTGGAATTTGGGACCCCAATTTGAAAAAGACAAGACCTGACATGAAGGTGTTGGTGTAGAATATACTAAAGGAAATGAGCAATTTTGGGCTCCACGGATATAGTCCAATTTTTTTGAATCACCTACCCTAGTTGGATAGAGTGGTGTGAATTCCCCAAAGAGTATTAACTTTTTCCACAATGGGAAAATTAAGTGAGAGCCAATGACAGACTTTGCTGGATTTGTAGTTATAGAAAAGAGTATTAGTATACCACTTCCATTCTATCCACCATGGGTGAGAGGAATGAATAACAATCTTATGCAACATGTGATCAGGAACTAAATTTAGCACAATATTGAATATATCCTGATCTTGATTGGAAATCCAAAAAAAATATTTAAAATCCAACCAAGAGAACTAGGATCAAGCATATTTTTAGAAGAAGTCCTCGATGGTGTGAAATCTGTGCTTAAAAAATTTGAGCGCAGAGATTCCCGAGACCTCTGCTAAGAATTTATCTTGGGATTGAAAAATCAGCGACCACTAGAGATATTTATGGTTGACATAAATCCCATTATGAAAGCCATCCCCCTTCCATAAAATCCAGGGTTTGAAACATTCCCATGTTTTCCAAATACTCTTAAGCACAAAGGTTACAACAATTTGAACATGCAAAAAAGTGATGAGAAAATTGACAAACCCTAAGCCTTTTCAGGTAGGGAGGCCATAAGGAGAACCTTCTGTAATGCCATGATGTATGAAAACTTTCCAAGCTTTTTGGATAGTAATGCTTCTGATAATCCAATTAGCACAAAGATATTTCCTTTGAAATTGAATGTGAATAAGCCTGAGGCCTCCAAAATTGTGAGGCAAACAATATATATCCCATTCTACCCAATGGAAACCTTTTCAAGTGAAGTATTAGCCGATAAGAAAGATTTGATTAGTATTTTTAGCTATTAAATGGAAGCTTTGGAAGGAACCCAACATTACAAGTAGTAAATGTGGGTGGTGGAAGAACTTTAGAGTAGATTTGGAATTTACTAGCCAGAAATAAAGGCCTGAGTGATCCAATATTCCAATTTTTTCACCACCCGTTGAATGACATAATGTCATAGTTCATTCGGGAGCATTGAATAGAAAAAGGAATACCTAAAATTTTAATATCTCACCATGTCAGAATTTTCCAATCAAAGGTGGTGAGCTAGTTCAAAAGCGGGAAAGAAAGCTTACGTGTAACATTAGTTTTTTTTTCCATTGAATGGATGATCCAAAAGCTAGGAAGAAAGTATCCAAACATTGCATAGCATTGTGAATGTTGGTTTCATCCTCAATAAGCGTAAGGAAGGAATCATCCACAAAATTCCCATTGAGAAGTTGTGAATTGGGCTCATCAGGCAATGAGATTCCATGAACAAGACCCTACGCTTTGGCATGAGCTAAGAGATAACCAAAGCCTTTGACATGTAGTACATATAGTGCAGAGGTAAGAGGAAAAAAATTGTTTAATAGACTGAAAAATCCCAAAAGGATCTGAGATGAGGCCATTAATAGAAATTTGAGCAGAGGCATCTGTAAAAAGCATATTGATGGATTGAATAAAAATGGGTCCAAACCCAAGGGCCTAAAGCATGGCAAGAATCAATGTCCATTCAATCCGATCATTAGCCATCTCAAAGTCAATCTTGATAAACATGGTGTCTTGACGAGATCTACGAGCCCATTCCATTCATTCCCACACCACAATGATGTTATCTAGGATGAAACTTTCCTATATGAAGCCTATTTTCTCTAGTTGAACAATAATAGGCAGAATATTGCGTAATCATAGAGCTAACACTTTGGAAATGATTTTGTAGGAGATATTTAGCAATGTAATCATCCACCAACAAATTATTTTCTTGATATCTCCTTGCTTAGGGAAAAATTTAATGTTTCCTTATCAATGCATGGCCCTAGGGATTGGTTTTGAAATTCTTCAAGATAGACCCAAAAACATCTTCCCAACAAAATCCCAAAGAGCTTTATAAAATTCATAAGGGAATATATCGCAGCTCAGTGTTTTATCTTTAGCCATTTGCAGAGTGGCTTCATGGATGTCTTCAATGGTGAGCATTATTTCATAGATCACCTTCTGAGCCTCCGATTTTTTCATGGCACAACACCCAAATAATGATCAAGAGTGGCACATCAAGTCAGCAGAGGGTGTATGAGCTTGAAAGATGAGATTTTAATGGTACACAAAGGCTTGGAACATAAGATGCGGGTCATTAATCCATTTTTGTTGTCTATAATAGCTTAGGATTTTTGACCAGGATTTCTAGCTCATAGAGAAAGTAAGAGTTCTTTCAAAACACAATCTCTAATCTTGATCCAATGCATCCGATCCTAGATCTGAGTGCTTTTTGCATTATAGTTATCTCGCAATCTAGATTTTATGCCGTAGAGTATTACAACTTGTAGTTTCAAAGTGTCGAGAAGGGATCACCTTGAAGTGCTACTATCGCCCGACCGAGAGCTAAGGTGTTAATGGTGTATGAGAGGAACTCAATGTTTTCCAAATATCGGTGGTATATTCTAATAAATTTGGTTGTCAAGTCATTGCATCTTCCCACTATCAGTATCCAAATTGGCTTACATACATGGATGATATCGATAACACCGATTGGGTCGTGGAATTAAATTCCAAACCTATTTGATATGATTGATAGTGGGGCTTTGTTTCATCAAGGAATTATTAAAAGTAATTGGCCTTTATGAAAAAAGTGGCATGCATCATGGCAATAGATATGAAATCATATAGAGAGTGGTTCGAAGGACAATGTCGAATGACCTCCACTGGCATAGAATAAATGCTATCGAACTCAAATAAATTTTGAGTTGACATCATGGCCTTGTCAAGCTATTTAAGAATGTGATCCATCCCTCCAAGAATATGTGTCCACATGTATCAAGTCACAGAGGTGGGAAAGAAAGATGCGTTAGGATCAAAAAATCTAATTTTTTTAATGAAGTACCACGCATCCCCTGTGTCAACCTCATAGGAAAGTGGCCACATTTATCATTAGGGGATTCAACCATATTAAAATATCCACTTATTACCCAAGAGGCATCAAGAATGGTGTTGGATATCAAACCCCATAGATCACCCCTTTCGGCCACATCATTTGATGTGTAAATATTTATGAGCCCAAAAGGCGGCCATCAATATTAAAGAGGACCCATATGACACGGTTGGTGGGTTTGACACCATGGTCAATTAATAAGGGGAACCATTTGGGATTAAAAAAATCCCCCATGCCCCTTCATGATTGCTACAAAAATCCAAATGCAGTGGATGGATTTGCAAACCATCTATAACTAAAAACCTTTACTAATTACTTCCTATAAAAATAAAGCATCCAAGTGTGCCAATCGTTGTTGAGTTTCACAAACCACATATTTATGATAGGATTCTAAAAGACCCATAACATTCCAAGATAAAAATTCATGGGAAATGTTATTCTAGGAGATATCCCCATCCTCCAAGCAATCAAGGGCATTATATCTATTGTGAAAGAAATGAGCAACATTGTGCTGCAAAAAAATCCTATAGATAAAATTTTGTTCAACTAAGGTATCTTGTGATGCATTAGGATCGAAAAATCCATGATGCATGTTTGGCTATGGTCCTGAGAGATGTGGGAAGGACTGTGAGGTCACTTGGATGACCCTTATGAGTTGCTTGCGAAAGCAAAGTGGAACTAAATGCGGAATGGGGACGTTTGAAACAAAAAAATTCTTATCCATGAGAACCAACGCCGGAAGGGTGTACTAAAATAATTTAGTGATGGAGTAGCTATGATGATAGTAGCAGTTGATTCTTTAGCAAGAATCGTAGGATCCTTAGCCGAGATATTGAGATATTTTTCCTTAACAATTGGTTCCTAATGGCGATGGGAGCCGAGGATTTGGACCGTGGGGATTTGTTCTTGTTTTACCAGCCCCAACAACTTGGAAACGTTCCTCTTTTGGGGTTTGAATTGATCGGGAGTTGATTTGGCCATAGGGCGGTTAAGGGGTATATAAAGCAGATAATCCTTGATCTTATGATCAGACACCTAGCAATGGAAGCAAGTGTTGGGTAGATTGATATAAATGACTCATTGGGAATAACATTTGTCGCCCTTTTGAATATGTACAAATTCTTTGAAATCCTGAGAGAGATCAATCTCAACGCATACTCGCTTCTATGGAAGAGCATGGTAAAACTTATCAGCTTCAAGGAAAACTACTTGCCTAGGTGAGGCAGAAATTTGCAACAAAAAAGGTATGCATGGCAGAGGAAGACTAGGAAATTTATCCCACGCCTTCACTTTAAGGTTAGTATATTTAGTTAGCACAAATTCCTTGTGCTAGGGTGTTAACATAAGAACTGAGTTGCAGACATACCAAGTGGCTTGCTTAGCCATAATATCTAGACGCATTAGTAGGGTTAGAAAAATGACAATAAAGAAACCCTTCGTCATGTTTTGAATGCTATCTAAGTGGAATCCCCGAGGATTACATTCTGTGTTAACCCATGATTTGAGTATTCTTTCGGAGGGCATTCGACCCACAAAATACCCAATGAGAAACAAATTCTTTAACCTTTCACAAGAAACATCAATTTCAAGAAATGAGCAAAACTACATTAGGAGGAGAAAGATTACCTTGTGAAATACCTTCTGGATGAAGTTCATGGGTCACTTCATGGGTAGTTCCATTGCTTGCTCCACTATCTCCGGACAAGGTTGAAACAACCAAGTTTGAAAATGGTGAGGACATTATATAGGGGAAACCTAGAAGGCGAGAAACCTTCGGAGAGACTATAACAATAAATTCTGTAGATCTTGAAAAGGCCATGTTATGGCAAGTTAGAAAATAGAAACCTTATTAAATACATAAAATAAAATAAAATAAAATTGAAATTTAAACATAAAAAATGAATAAAAGTAATATTAAATGGAGTTGGTGGGCTTTAATGGCGGGTGGTTGGCATAGTTGTGGAGGTGAAAAATTATGGGCACTAGAGTAAGATAGGGGATGTCAAGTGGTGGTAGTGAGAAGGTATGAGAATCCTTCATTCCCATGTGAAGGCTTGTAAGGAATTTGAATATGCCAAGATTTTATCTATTACCCCAAATGGTTACAATAGGATTTTCTCATCCTCGCCAAGAAATTTCCCCCGCCATCCATGTAAATGAATTGTTTTTGGAAATGTATGAACAATAGAACTATTTTTTTGTCATTTTATGTTTTGTAAGTGTTTGGTATGCACAACAGAGGGTAAGAGAGATCATTGTCAAACTACGAAAGAGATCTTGTTCAATGAAATTTGCCATCATCCTCTTTGCCTCGAAAATGATAAGAAATTTTGATCGGGGTAAAACCATCCTTTAAGAAGCATGTAGAGTGATTCATCCTAAATAACCTTTCAGTAATATCATTTTCCTTGCATAATAATACAAACACTTTGTTTGAGATCCCGAGGCATTAACGGTGGAGAAACCCAAGTTAATGTTGTAAATATACCAAGAATGGATAGTTGTGATGATTTTAGAAATCTCATAATTAAAAAAATAGAATGTTACGGGAACTATGCTAAATAGAGCTCTTGCTAATAGACGTCCTACAATTAGTACCAATATGGGTTAATCAACCCTTCACTTGGACATAAACATGTAACTCTAATATCTCCTGTTTTGACTATAAACACATTGATTTATCTCGGTCTCTATTTTTATCAAAAGTCATTTTAGTTGTCTATGAGAGGAGAGGAACTACTACCTACCACTCTTTTGTTGTTTTATGTAGAAGTATAACATTGAGGATTAGGATGCGCTACATTCGGATGTAATGTCTAGTTGTATTGATGTTATGTCTTCTTCTTTTGAGTATATGTGCTTCATGCATCGTAACCTTTGTAGCTGCATTCTCGGGCACTATCTAGAGTGGGGTTGGTTTTTAATTTCACTAATTGATGCATAGACAAAAAATGGATTTGTTTAAGAGGCTTTAGAAACTTCCAAGAAAAGGAAAGAGTAGGTGCCAAAACAAATCAGTTACATTTTTCTAGTGCCTCCTTCATTGTTTCTAAATGAAGGATTGGAGCAAGTAAAAGGATACTTTCTATGCCTTGGTGTCAAGTTTGGTTGTTTAGAGGAAATAATAAGTTGTAATTCTATCTCATCTTGTGACTTTGGTGACACTATGGAAATTTTGTCGGTTTGTGGAATATCAAGAAAACTTGTGAACTACTTGACCAACAAATTCCTAGAAGTTCTATGGAACACCCCGAGCGTGGAATCTTATTGATGTTTTATTATTGTATCTTATGTACATGTAACTATTTTTAGCTCCTCCTACCACTCCGTATTATACCGTGAATGGTTCTCATCCTTTCTCCTAAAGTTATTCTTTCTTAACTTACATTTATCTATTTTTTGGGTTGAGTAAAATAGTTAATGATTGGTTAAAAAGCATATAAATTTCTACCATTTAAAATGTTTCAAATCAAAATCATGCAAATCAAACCTAGCATGAATATGCCTCCTTTTGATGTAATTTTTTTGACGTCCAAAATAAAAAAAGTAGAACTAAGTCGAAGTTTTCCCATGCATTCAACATCCAAACAACCTATCACAGAGAAAAAAATAGAAGATATTCCCTCTCAAGGCCAAACCAACCCCATTTTTAGTATGAATTTTTTTCTTGAGAGCGACACACACAAAGAGAACCTCTCAAAATCATTTCCTAAATTTACCTAATGTATTTCCTTGTTATACTAGGTTTTCATCTCAATCTTGTAACATTGCCAAATCAACCATTGACCATGTTTTTCTAAGTTATTCTCAAGGATACATTTATGAATTGCCTATTGGAGGTAGCTACTCAAAAATTTGAGCCCTCTAAAGCTACCTCATTTTTGGTACCAATGGTTCCCAATAATGAGATGTGAAACCTTAAAATATATTCTTTGTTATGAAAAGAATCATGTTGTGTGGCTCATTTGAACCATACTCTTAAAAAAATGCAATTTTACGTAACCGCTTCAAGCCAACTTGGCTTAGGATGTTGTTGGATAAAATTTAAGCTCAACCAAGTAACCCCAAAAAAATATTCCTCGTTTGAGAATTGCTTATCAGTTTTGGATGCTATTTACTCTTGGTGTTTCTCTGTTTAGTAGAAAGAAGATAGGATTTTAAAAAATTCTTTTTGAATATTTCATGCCCTTCGAGGGCCCTTTTTGCATGCCACTTGGCCTTATTTTCTACGAAGGACAAATTACCAAATTTAGCTAACTAGCTCTAGAAATTTACATTGATTTTAAGCTCTACTTATCTGATTTGTAGTCTATCTTGTTATCATAATCCATTATATAGTTGAGAGTTAGTTAGAGGATTTAAAAATAGCATTATGATCTTGGGTGCTCCTTTTTGGGATCATTTTGTGGCAAGTCGGAATATTTTGAGCAATAGAAGAATTGAGACTATGGATCTAGGTTGATCTTTTAATGTTTGTGCTAAGGATAAGACTAGTGTAGTTGTTGATAACATGCATATGGAGTTAAATTATGTTATTTGAAGGATATAATTATATGGTTAGTGAAATACCTTGTATTTCTCGTGATACGACATGTCCTTAACCTCCCTTGTGACCAAATAAAATTATATGTTTTGGAAAATGTAAAATACTATTATAGGTATGTAGATATATGTTTGTTGTATGTAAAACTTGATAGGACACTCTTCAACCCATTTACTTGTCAAAAAGGAATAAAAGAAATGTTTTCTCTCTCTACTCTTCCTTTCTCTCTCTTAAAAACTGAATTGAAATCATGTTCCAAAAATATGGAAATTTATTATGTTATTTCTCTCCTTTAAATTTGTTTTTCGTAAGAGTAGCATGTTAGAGGATGCTTGGATCCATGCCATTGGATATTTCCGACCCATGCTCACATGGTTTCGTAGGATGGATAAATGGCATGCCTATAATTCATTTTATATATTATTATAATTTATATGTGTTATAAAAAAGGAAATATGTATTGCTATATTAGTGTAAAGTGTCATTGCACTATTTTCTTTCAAAAATTGTCCTTTTCATGCGTGAAGTTTAAATAACCTTAAATTAGTTATTTGATATTGAACCTAAAGAATTATCCTAATTTTGCTAAATGCTCTTCTTGATTTCATTTGTAGCTATGTTGTGAAACTTACTTCATGTATGGTAGAAAGGAGTCTCATTATATGAATTAAGATGAAATTGTTAGAATTTTAGGGTGTTCAGAAAATGAACATGTGGTAATGGGTGTTATCCTTTAATTTTTAAATACATATCAATAAAAGGGTAGATGCATATGCTAACTAGAAATGAATTGAACTTTATAGTGTGATAATTAACAAATGAGCCTCTTATGTGTGTATTATATACCTTGGGAATTTTAAGAAAGGAACCTAAAAAAGGGCAACCTTGGTGTAAAATTTTGTAAGACTTTCCCCTCTAGTGTGATCACTATCGGGACATATAAAATTGAGATTTAGGATGAGCCTATCTCCTCATACTTATTGGAACCTCCAATATTAAGGGAAAAAGAGTCCTAATTTAGGCTACCATAACAACATGTACACATATCAACACTGTCAGAAAACTACTTGTAGGAATTGTAATGGTTAAACACTATCTTAAGTATGTGGGTTTCCTCTTAGGAACTGTATTTGTGTGTGTGGATAGTAAAAACTATTAATGGTGTGTGCAACTTACTTTATAGTGATGAAATGGACCTAGGAAACCATTTTCATGTTAGAATGGATTTAATAATATTTGCAGTTGTCTCCTTGTTTATATTTGGGGCAAGCCTTGCAAGACCATGCCCATAACCTAGATATGTTCATGTGAGGAAGGGGCCATGGTATGTGAACCTTGTCACATTGGGTGTGAGTACAATCATTTTCCCTATATATCACAATTATAGTCTCATCTTAAGAAAACTATCCTTTATTTGTTTGTTTTTATTGGTGATCTAGTGGGTAGACAAAGCCTTATAAATATTATTGGGGTATTTCACCTCTAAATGATCTCACTAAAAATATTTATATGACACTAGTTGAACCTACATCTTAAGCTACCTATGTAAAAAAATACTAAGTTGAAGCCGTAATTCTCCTTATAAATATAAGTTTAACCCTAGCATGAAGTACCTTTGATTGCATAAAGGATGTGAGGTAAGGATATTTGTTTTCCTAAGTTTTCCGTATTAGTTTGTTGTTGAGTCCTTTGGGTGTTAAAGAAATTAGTCAAACATGGACCTCTCATGAGAATTAGGGTGAATTACACATTAATATATGTTTGACCAACGAGAAGGGTAGTGGCTAGAAGGTAATAGGGTGTATAAAATTATAATTGAATGTCTCCTTGTAACATGCATCTAATACTTAAATTGCCTAGGAATAAAACAGCTTGGTTTAGTGGGAAACCATACTCGTTAGGATCTTGATGACTAAGTAAATTACAAATAGTATAAGAACCTTGGTTATTCTAAAATGAAATCAATATGAAGTCAATGTAATGATGTAAGGGTTATAAAAATATGACTAAATGACATGAGATTTTAGAATTGTTGTTACATTATCACGAGACACCTTGAATGATGCCAACATGACTAAGATGACTAAGATGGTTGTTAAAGAAAAAGAGAATTCATTAGTGATTGTTCAACCTAATAAATGGGAAACATGCAATACATAAGGGATGAACATATTCACCATTCCCCTCATCATGGTTCAAACAACAATGTTAAATGATTAAATTATAAAAAGGGGAATTTGAGACTTGTCCTTTTTGACTCGATGCAAAATATCTTTTGCATATCATGAATGAAGAAAATGACTAAGTATGCTTGGTAAAGTAATTACAATTCATAGTTTTAATAACTCAAGAAAAAAAAAGGAAAAGAGGGTAACCTTAGTGTTTAAAATGTTGTTATGAAAAGAGTATGGAATTTTTCCACTCTTGACCTAATAGACTTCCTTTTATTTCATGTGAATCTCCCTTGTCACAACAATAACTACTATATTCAAGGGTGATAAAATGTTCCCACTAACAATCATGCTATATAATTTATCTGTGATAAGTGAAACGAGAAAAATCAATTCAAACCATCATAGGTGAAATGATAAAATGAAAAAAAAATTACCTTCGGATTTAAGAGGAATTCAAGTATACATGTTAAGTGATTCGTATATAAGTAAGCTTAATAATGAAATATGGATTTAATAAATATGTAAACAAGGAAAGATTCGTTTCGTGGATAGTGCCTATACATGAGTTTGTACTATAGTGAATCATGATTTTATAGTTGTCATTTGGGGAAAAGTTAGATTGATGTTCATCATTTGTTTTCATGTTATATATGTGGGTTCATGGTTGCATAAATGTCCTATGTGATGTAGAGTTATTCTTAGTGATCCAATGTGGTTTTGTATATAAAGTAATGTAAGTCCTTGGACTACATATTTCATGTAATTTTATTTTTGTTGTATTTGTTTGTCAAAATCGTGGGTGTGACATTTGGTATCAAAGAAGAGGTTCATGCTCTTGAAACTATGGGATGAATGGTTTTATGATAATTATGCATGGTGGTGGAGGAGATTGGAAGAGTAATGTGATATTATGTTGTGATGTATCATGTTGTGTCACCATGTTGAATTGAAATTATTTGTATGATGTGATGTTAACCATTATCTTCATCATACATATATTCCATGTGTTACGTGATGGATTCATGTTGTGGATTAGGGGCTTATCATGATCATATGATTCCTATTTTTATTGTACTTGTACTTTGGGTGCATTATGTGGAAACATTATGTATTGTAAACCATGAAAGTAATGTTGTGTTTTACCCTATAAATATACCATGTCTAAGATGCTTTGGTGTATGTTTGTGAATCGCCATTGTTTTGATAATGTAGTTATGTGTTATGTTTTGAACCTTACACTTACGTAACCTAAGCGAAGAAATAAGTAAAAAGAGTATGCGTGGAGTGAGGAAATGATTATCTTCAACGAGTCACTCAATATGAGTACGAGATAGGATCTGGAGTCATGCGATAGACCAAGAATCCACTTTTGTTCATTTGGTATGCATGACACTTGCCCAACGGGTGCCATGTCTATTATTTTTGCAAACACCCTAGGCTAAGTAGATGGCAACTTGTACCTTATTATCTATCCCTATATGATTGTCATATAGATGATATATGTGTACTAGTGTATAGAGTATCATTCACTCGAGATGAGTACTAGATACAAAGGGGAGTATTACATAGACTAAGAAAACAACTTTTTTCACTTGGTATGCATGGAATTGTCTGTGGGAACTATGTATATTATGTTTTGTGAGCACATTAGTCTCAATTGATGGTGACTTATACCATTTCCTCATAGATTAATTGAGACTATTTTTATCCTTGTGGGATTATGGAGGGATGTTTCAGATAGAGATTATGAAAGTTAGAATATTTTATAGTTATTATTTATATTTTGAGTCACACTCAATTTCAGATAGGGTCTGATGCCCTTATGAGGATTTTGAGATGTGTACTCTATGTCAAATGATATCCGAGGTGCTTTTGATGTTGTTTCTTTAATATTTTTCAAGCAGAGGATCAATATCTGTGTGCCAACAACTCTATGAGTTCCTTTTTGGTGGTCATGTAAGGTCACATAGTGATTCTGATGTAATATTTCTCTATATGTATTTTATTAATAAATTTGAATATTCTTTTCTCTTACTTTTTTAGAACCAAAAACTTAATCTATTCAACTTTTGGTTGAGTTATAATTTACAAATTTAGGCATATTATTTGATTTTTTCACTAACCTGGTGATTTTCGCACTAACTACGACTAATCAGCCTTTTATTTTTATTTAGTTGAAATTTAAACTTAAGTTGAAGTTATTTCTTGAGTTTCTATTTATTTTCTCTCTGGCCCAAAGTAATTGAATTTAATGCCACTTGGAATTTTAACATATTATTTTCGAATGTTGGTTCTAATGTTGTTATGTGTTGTACTAGGGACATGGGTTCACCAAAGATTGGTGGAACCTATGGCGCCACTTGTTTGTATGGGGTATGCCCCAAGGAGTTATTTATAACTAGTGGGGTTTTGAACTACGTTTTATTATGTCACTTGGGTTAGAGGTGTCTAGACTCTATGTTCCTAGGGCCATAGGGTGACCGACCTCTTTGGTGGAGTTAAAAGGAAAATGTGTCTTCATTTATTTTTTTGGGAGGGATATTGAGTTATTTGTGATGCTTATGGGTATTTGGAGGTATATGGAATTGGTATCATGATTTATGTGTATTCATGTGAGTCTAGTTATGTTTTGTGATGTTGAGGATTGATGATCCTCATTGATGATATGATGTTGATTCCATCTTGACACTATGTAGCTACAATTATGGTTTGACTTGTGTGAAACCTCGCGTGTGTACTTGTTGTGAATTCCTTTTGTTATAGTAGTCTTATGATACAAGTACTGTTACCAAGGTTATGTGTGTGTTAAGTACTATGTTGTGTTGACCATGTATGTTATTTTCATAGTTCAGTTGAGGTCTTGTGATATGATACAATCATGAAAGTATGTAGAAATATGTATTGTGGACCGTTAATGTTGTGTTTGGGCCTTGTGTGGTATCATGATGTAAGTTTCGATGTGAAACCAAAAAAATAAACCAAATTGAAATCCTAAACAATCAAACATTGAGGTCTTTAGGCTTATAAATATTGCTAATGAAAAATATTGACTAAGTAATAATGTAAACGTGAACTAAAAATCTTAAAATAACATTACAAAAATCGTCAAAGATTTCCTTCTTCCTTATGGTCGTGCTTTAAGAATAAGTATATTTTTTTTCTAGTGACATTAGTCATTGATTGATTCATATTTTCTCATGTGTACCTCTTCTAACATTGACTTTGTGTCGCATTAAGGAAAATTCTCTTATAAGGGGAGGGAATGTAGCTCCCCATTATCCTCGAGTGTTTTGTCCCAACCGTGTTCATGTTAGATTCAAAATTGAAAAGTAATTGAATTATTAATAATGATAATATACATGGATATAAATAAAATATGTCTCATTTAACTTAAAAGATATATTTTTAAATAAAATTATCTTTATAAACCGGATAGATAAAATAAAAAAAAGAATTGAATGATAAAAATGAATAAAATAATATGAAATGGAGTTGGTGGGCTGTAATGGTGGGTAGTTAGTGTTGTTGTTCAATTTAATCTTAGCATGTTTGCTCAAAATTTCTCAGTCCACATGGTTTGAAGTGTTCTCTGTCTCCCTGTATGGATGCGTGAAATATTTCTCCTTCATTTGGTTGCCATTGTCGGTCCTTTCCTTGGGTCGTGGATCACATTGAGTCTTGGTTTTATTTACAGTCTTCTCTCCATGGGGAAAATTTTTGTTGTTGGGCGTCTTCCACAATTGTGTCTCCTTTGTAAATCCTGTCCCAACATCCGTGGATACATGGTCCTTTCTGATTGGATGCGGCCCGATGGGTCTATTTGGTGAAACTTGTCACTTTTGTTACATTTGTAAAAATGCCAAATTGGTCTTGTGGCCCTGATAGTATATAATTGGCTATTCAACAGAGGAGGATCGTTGGAGGATTTTGAATATTTTTTCCTTTTTGTGAAAAGGAGAAAAGTTATAAAATGATCCATGACTTTGCAGGGACAAATTAATGTCACATGTTTGAGTCAGCATTGAAAAGTCAAAGCAGGGAGGTAGGTTGCTAGAAAACTTTGGAGTTTTTAAGCTCTATTTTGAAATGAAGAAAATGTTTAAAAGTGAGTAGCGACTCTGCTGGGGCCCACATAAAAGGTTAGAAGTAGAGAAGTGGGTCGCCAGAGCATTTTGAGATTCTCAGGCCTACTTCAACTGAAATAGTTTCCACGTGGAGGGCTTGCACTCATTTGAGGATTCACCTCTAGGTCTTACCTTTGGAGTGGCACTAAGGAGACACGTGGAGGTTTCCACTGGATCCTCTTTATACTTAGACTTTTCAAGTGCCCAATGTAACTTTCTTAAGCCCGAGAGATGTGGAGGGTATGCACTGTTTGGGGACCTGCCCTAAATTTTACTTTTGAAAGAGCGCCAAGGAGACACGTGGAGGTTTCCACTTTGGATCTTCCCATACTTAGACTTTTTAAGTTTCTCGGTGCAACTTTGTCGGACCCTAGACACATGGAAGGCCCACGCTTGTTTGGGAGTCCTTTTGAGCTTCATACCAAAAAAGTGTTGAAGAGACACATGGAAGATTCCACTAGCTTTGCCCATACTTTGCATTTTCAACGACCAAGGAAACTTTCTCAAACCCTATGCATATGGAACCTTCCACTAGTCCTTAAGCTTTTTCAACAACTTTGTCGGGTTGAGACATGTGGAGAGCCCGCACTTATTTGGGGTCTCCACTTTTGGGAACCATATCAAAAGTGTGCCGAAGAGACATGTGGAGGCTTCGTTGGCTCCCCTTTATACTGAGACTTTTTAATGGCCAAGGTAACTTTCTTGGGCCTGGGCACGTGGAGAGCCAACACTCGTTTGAGGTCCTACCTCTAGACTTCATCTTTGAAGTTGCACCAAATAGACACATGGAAGCTTCATTGGACCTTCCCATACTCTAACTTTTTAGAAACCAGTACAACTCTCTAGGGTTCTGAACATGTGGAGGGCCCACACTCATTTGGGAACCTGCCTCTGGCCTTCACCTTTGCAGTTGCGCTAAGGAGACACATGGAGGATTTTATTGGCTCCTCTTTACTTTTGGCCAACTCGGACCCACAACGTATATATGATATAATCCATGCGAGGGAACTCATTTCTAAGAGGCATGAATGTAGGTATCCATACGAGGGCACTCATTTCTCAAGGTGTATTCTCAAAGGTGAAAATGATTGCTTGTCATGTCAAACCATATGAAGCCACCTGAGAATTATTAAAAGGGGGATTTCCTGTATGGCAGAATAAAATAATGATTATAAAGAAAGTCGAGGGACTAAGAAACATGATCAATTCATGATTTATCCACCTGGCAAATTTTGGTGTAAATTTGTTAAACATCACTTTCTAGAACAAACTTGTAACAAACAAAGGATTCCTCAAATATTCTTCTTTTGGGGGAAATTTTGGGATGAGTGAGTGAGTGAAATTGTATAAATGTAATGATAATACTCTTGCATATGGGGGATTTAATTTTTCGAGAAAGTTTTAAAAAAACCATTATCTCGAGAGACCGTTTGAGAGACTTATTTATTTTCCTATTTTTTTGGATTCAATCCCGTCAAGGTGGTTACATGTGTATGACCGTTTACAAGCTCGAGACTATTGAGGAAACTTAACCATGCTAATGAATCTAATGAACCTTGAATGACTCTGTGTTGATCATGAGCATTATTGTGTCTGCTTTTATTTTAGAATGTTTTGAGCTAGCTTTTCTTGTTCTTGTTGTAATCTTATGTTAAAATCTTTCTAATTCACACAAGATCTTGTCTGTGTGTTAATATTGTGGAATTTTCAATTTCATTATGAGAATAGCTTTCATCTGGTAATGAAATAAACAATTTAAAATCACTTTTCTCTCACTATGTTGATAAATATTGTTTGTAAGCCTATGAGTGTATCTTAGGTGTGATGAACCAGGGATTTCTAATGTTTAATTGAGTCTTTAACATGAGCCTTTGTGTTGAATTCTTGAAGAATGTGTGAAACTGTGCATCTTTGGGCCTCCATTGATGCACACCTTTGAATTGAAGGAATATCTTTGTTGTTCTGAAGCATTATGTCTGTGACTTTCCCAATATTTGTAAAGGATCTCAAAGATCTGGTATAATCCACTTTATCTTGCTTAACTTCCCACCAAAAAATTTCTCAAATGATGAATCCTACATGAACTACCCCTGTTTGTACTGTGTACCCAAAAATGAACAAATTCCATTGCTAAAGTATGCAGGGACAATCAGGATTCATTTATTATCTTTATTAACCCGAACCTTTGTCTAGGAAACATCTCCACTCTCTAGTGTGAAAACTTATGAGAGTTAGATTGTGTTGCATTGATCATATTTCCTCAAGGTTCTCATGAAAATTGTGCAAAGAAGGATCTCTTGATGTCCTTCACCAACATGGGTTACAGAATGGGTCCTCTCACCCTAGTTGAAGGAACAACCTAAAGTAGTGAGGGTAGATCAAAACCTCAGTGAGGTGCTATCCATTTCTCCAACCCCTAGTGAAAAAGAGTAAGTTGAATGCCATCTCCAGCTACAAAATGACTCATATCATGGTTTGTCTATCTCTAAGCATCCTACCAGTTTCGTGATGCTGCTCGGCCCTCACAAGAGAATCAATTTAGATACCAACACCGATTTTTTTCCATTTCCAGTGGACTATTTTATAGATGTATACACATGCCGACCTAGGTAATGTCTATCTTGCATGATTTAAGTACAAATGCGTTGTTTAAATGTCATCCTTTGTTGAGATCTGTAATATTTGTGTAGGATTACATGTTCATTGTGTAGTATTTCAAATTTCTAGTTGTTATTGCACTAAATTTGCATCAATAGTGATAAATGTGGGAAAAGGAAGGTCGGATCTATTAAGATTTGTAGAAATTAAGCATTGATAGACAATTAGCAAGTTACTTATAGTGCATCTGCACAACTAAGGTTAAAATCCTTAGTGGCGACTCTGTGTTGAATTGAAATTTTGATGATTACCAGTGCCTTAACCTGTGTCAAGTGATATTTTTCATTAATAGGCAGTAATTTGGAGGGAATAAGATCTCTCTTCACCAGGGATCCTACTAAAAGGTTATTTCTAGAACTAGGAAAAGAAAATTTAGAAGGAAGATGAATCTGGAAAGTAGTAGGAGATCAAGAATCAAAAAGGAAATATCAGTCCTGAAGGGTGATCAATATGTGGTTTAAGATTACCATATGTCTTCAAGTGACTCGAACCAGGTAGTCTTTATATAAATTTGAGTTCTCCACCATGAGAGGGGCCATCATTCATGTCTAAAAAGTGTGCTTCTTAGTTTTCCCCTGTTTCTTCCAAGGTTGGTAGGGTTTTCCAAGAAACTGAGTCATTAGAGAATATCTATTTTGAAAACCATACTCTTGTGCTCCAAATACCCCTCGTTCCCTATCTTTCTGTTTCTCCTGTAAATTCACCACCTCAAGGAAATATGTCCCAACCTCCACCTAGACCTTATTTTTTTGTCACCACTTTTGGACCTATAGATTTCAGAGGTATGGATGGATATCCTAATATGGTGCCACAAGATGTCAGAAATAGGTTGCCAAAGTTTCAAGGGAATAATGCCATCACTGGTGACCAGCATTTAAAACTCTTTGTCAACATGATGGAAGATTTTGAAATTGAGTTTGAAGACATGTATATAAAGTTGTTTATTCATACTCTTGAGGAGGATGCACGTGACTGGTATAAGGATTTACTAGATAATTCAATAGATTCATGGAACGAGATGAAAAATGCCTTTAGATTGCAATATGGGGACAAGACAAACCCGAGGTTCCTTTTATCTGAGTTTGAAAATATAAATAAAAATTGAAATGAGTCACTCCATGAATTCAATACTAGGTTCAATAAGACCTTGAATAGGCTACCTGTAATCCTAAGGCCAAGTGATGTGTCCTGTTTGATAAAATATTATGATGCTTTTGATAAAAAGGTTTCTTATTACTTGAGAGATAAGAAATCGGGATTTCACCATGGCCTTACAAATAGAAAATAACATCAAAGTAGTTGGAAATCCTCCTAAGAGAGAGGGTGTCAAGTTGATCAATCCTGAAAAGCCTCAATCAAGCAAGGTTGTGGATCTGGAAGAGGTTGTAAAAAATTTGGCTAGAGCAGTTAAAGAGATATCCTATAAATTGGCCAGAGCAGAAAAAGGGATAGGACAAAGTTCCCAGGGTCAAGCACAAGCCACACGGTCAGGAGAGATCTAGAAATCATCCCAGAGGTGATCACATACTAGATGACAGAGGGAAAGGGCTCATGGGATTAGGAAATAAACAGCCTCAACCCAGGGAGAATAGATTGGTTCTTGATCCTTTGACTATCAGGGTTGCTACTGTGGAGGAGGCCAATGTTATCGAGTGGTGTGATAGGTGTTTATTACCACACTCCCCATGTGATGTAGATCAAGAAGTTGAGGAAGTAGATGATGATGAGACATATGATGATGTGTGCATGATGGAACACCCTGCAAACTCACGGCAGGGGGAAACCTCAACTGAATTGATAAGTGCCAGAACTATTGAAGACTTCTTGGATTGTGTCCATTGATTATTTCCTCTTCCTCTAATTAATGCTTTTGAAATTTGATCTAGCTAACCATAATTTTTAATACTTAAGGGCTTTGATGATTAAAAATTATGATGGAGGGATCCCTTCCGAAGAGGACAGAAACTGTTGATGAATGTAGTAGTTTCTTAGGAGAAAGAATATAACACTAGAAGTAAGGTTGTCAAAGGGGAGGGCCACAAACCAAGCCAAAAGTTCTAGTTCTTACAAATATCCCAAAGGAAACCCCTAAGAAAGATACATCTGACAAAGGCCTAATTACCCCAAATAAAACTTGTACTTCTACCCATGCCCAGATTGTGAAGACTCCCATATTATCAGATGAAGTTGTGAATCTCCCTTCTAACACTACCCTACCCAAATATGTTCCTTGTGACATAGCACAAATCTTGAGTCAGATCAAGGTCACTGTTCCCATTTTTGAACAGGGGTATTTACATGTGGTATTTTTGAAGGACCCTAACAATGCTTCTTATGAAGTATTGTACACAGATGTCGATGTCGGTAACTTCGTGGGCTATGCTGATTGTAAGGAGCATAAAATTGATGAGTGCAAGTATCTTGAGTAGGTTGGTTCTCCTTGGACCTTGATGTTTTATGGGGCTTGTTCTAGATTTGGTAATGGCGCTGGTGTTGTTTTGATATCTCCAAGCCAAGAGGAGTTTAATTTTTCTTTTAAACTCAATTTTGAGTGCACAAACAATATTGTTGAGTATGAAGCACTGCTCTTGGGTCTAAGGATTACATGGAAACATGGTGTCAAGGACATTATTGTTAAAGGAGATTTGAAGCTAATAGTCAAGCAAGTTAGAAAGTTGTATGCTACAAAGAATCAAAGAATGAAACAATATAAGGATGAATTTTAGGACTTCATTGAAATGTTTGATTCCTTCAATATAATACATCATGATAGGGGCGATAATATTGTAGCAGACATATTGGCAGTATTAGGATCTAGGTTTGAAAATTGTGCAATGTCTCCCTACTATGAATATGATATTTAAATATTGACCAGGAAGTCTATCCTGAAAATTTCAAGCACTGACAAGTGTTTGAAGATGATGCTCAAGTCAAAAGGTTTATATAGAATGAAGGGGAATTTTCCAATCAAAGTATGGAATGGGAACCAATGGTTTGTGTAAATGATGGAAAAGAGACCTTGTTTGGTAAATACATTATCCAATTGAAAACCAATACTATTCCTAGAGGTTTGGTTACACTGGAATAAAATTTTGATAATGCTGATTGCATTATTAATAGACACATGTCAGACTCGAGGGATGTTGAAGAATATAACCTGGGCATAGAGGATAAGCCAAGGAGAATATGGCTAGGCAACAAATTGAACAAAGATGAAAAATAATCATATGTCCAAATATGTTAAAGAAGTATCAAGAATTCTTGGCTTGGTCATACTCGAATGGTAGGCAGCACTTGAAACATCTCCTAGATTGAGTTCTCAAAATCAAGGCACGCTTCATTATACAATCTATACTCTTTTAGCTCATTTTCGTTTCTATTTTTTTCTATTTTGGTTCTTCTTGGTCCTTGGCGGATGGCTTTTATTGGTTTCTTGGTTCGATCTTGGGAGGATTGGTTATTTTTTCTGCTTTGCAAGCTTGTTCTTGACTCCATTGCCCAATGGATTTTTGGCACATGGTTTGTTGTTCTTGCAACACTCACAGGGAGTGCCCATCCCCAAGCTGATGTTGGTGCTCAATATAATGTTGCCTAGTTTGTTATAATTTTCTTAGTCTCAATGGTTTTAAGTGTTCTCTGTCTCCTGTATGGATACGTGAAAGATTTCTCCTTCATTTGGTTTCCATGTTGGTCCTTTCCTTGGGTCATGGATCACATTGATTCGTGGTTTTATTTACAATCTTCTCTCTGGGGAATTTTTTTTTGGGCATCTTCCAAAACTATGTCTCCTTTGTAAATCCTATCCCAACATCCATGGATATGTGGTCCTTTCTAGATCGACAAGGCCCGACGAGTCTTTTTCGTGAAACTTGTCACTTTTGTTACATTTGTAAAAATGCCAAATTGGTCCTGCAGCCCCGATAGTATATAATTGGCTATTCAACAATATGAAGCGGTAGGGAAAATTTATTACTTTGATCCCAAAGAAGGACATGTCGTAGTTTAAAAGGTCAAAGGTGGAGAGGCGGATCGTCGGAGGATTTTGAATATTTTTTCCTTTTTGTGAAAAGGAGCAAAGTTATAAAATGATCCGCGACTCCACGGGGGACAAATTAATGTCACATGTTTGAGTCAGCATTGAAAATTCAAAGTGGGGAGGCGGGTCACTAGAGCACTTTGGAGTTTTTAAGCTCTATTTTGAAATGAAGAAAAAGTATAAAAGTGAGTCGCGACTCTGCTAGGGCCCACATCAAAATTTAGAAGCGAGAGGCGGGTTACCGGGGCATTTTGAGATTCTCAGGCCTACTTCAACTCAAATATTTTCCACGTGGAGGGCCTACGCTCATTTGAGGATTTGCCTCTGGTCTTACCTTTGGAGTGGCACCAAGGAGACACGTGGAGGTTTCCACTGGCTCCTCTTTATAATTAGATTTTTCAAGCACTGATTAAAATTTCTTAATCCCGGGACACCTGGAGGGCCCGTGCCTGTTTGGGTCCCCGCCCTTGAAATTTAATTTTCAAAGAGTGCCAAGGAGACACATTGAGGTTTCCACTAGATTTTCCCATACTTAGAATTATCAAGCATCCAATACAACTTTGTAGGACCCTAGACACGTGGCAAGCTTCCTATGCTTGTTTTGGAGTCATTCTTTTGAGCTTCATACCAAAAAGCACCGAATAGACATGTGGAAGATTCCACTAGCTATTCCCATACTTATATTTTTCAACGGCCGAGAAACGTTCTCGGACCCTAGTCACATGGCACCTTCCACTTGGTCATTTATCTTTTCCAACAACTTTACTTGGGTTGAGACATGTGGAGAACCCACACTTGTTTGGGGTCTCCACTTTTGGGCACCATATCAAAAGTGCACCGAAGAGACACGTGGAGGCTTCTGCTAGCTCCTCTTTATATTGAGACTTTTTAATGGCTAAGGCAACTTTCTTGGGCCCAGGGCATGTGGAGAGCCTGCGCTTGTTTGAGGTCCCACCTCTAGACTTCATCTTTGAAGTTGCACCAAATAGACATGTGGAAGATTCCGCTAGACCTTCCCATACTCGACTTGTCGAAAAATGGTGCAAATCTCCGGGTTATGAACACACAGAGGGCCCACACTCATTTGGTAACCTGGCTCTGGACTTCACCTTTGCAGTTGCACTAAGGAGACACGTGGATGCTTCTACTAGCTCGTCTTTACTTTTGGCCGACTCAAACCCATAATGCAAATTTATGATATAATCCATGTGAGGGAACTCATTTCTGAGAGGCACAAATGCAAGTATCCATGCGAGGCACTCATTTCTCAAGGTGTATTCTCAAAGGTGAAAAGGATTGCTTGTCAGATCAAGCCATATGGAGCCACCGAGAATTATTAAAAGGTGGATTTCTTGCATGAAAAAATTAAAAATGATTAAAAAGACATCCAAGGGACTAAGAAATGTGATCAATTCATGCTTTATCCACTTGGCAACTTTTGGGTGTAAATTTGTTAAACATCACTTTTCAAAACAAACTTGTAACAAACAGAGGGTTCCTCGAATATTATTCGTTTAGGGGGGAAATTTGTGATGAGTGAGTGAGTGAACTTGTATAAATGCAATAAGAATACTCTTGCATAGGGGAGGCGTTAATTTTTTTATAAAGTTTGAGAAAAATTATTTTCCCGAGAGACCGTCGAGAGAGACTAGTTTATTTTTCTGTGTTTTTGGATTCAATCACACCAAGGTGGTTGCAAGTGTAAAGCCATTGACAAGATCTGAGACTGTTGAGGAAACCTTCCCCTACTGATGAATCTAATGAAACTTGAATGAATCTATGTTGATCATGAGAAATATGTGTCAACTTTTATTTCGAATGTTTTCAAATTGTTTTTCATTTTCCCGTTGCAATATTATGTTAAAATCTCTCTGAGTCACACAAGATCTCATCCGTGTGTTAGTATTTTGGCATTTGAAATTTCATTATGAGAAGAGATTTCATCTGGTAATGAAATAAACAATTTAAAATCACTTTTCTCTCACTATGTTGATAAAGATTGTTTATAAGCCTATGAGTGTATCTTAGGTATGATGAACCGGTATTGTTTGTTTTGAAGCATTTTGTTAGTGAGTTTTCCAATATTTGTAAAGCTTCTATAAGATTTGGTAGAATAAATTTTATCTTTCTTAAATTCCCACCAAAACATCTCAGATTTGATGAATCCTACATGAACTACACCTTTTTTTACTGTGTATCCACAAAGATTTAACAAATTCCATCGCTAAAATATGCGAGACAATCACGATTCAATTATTGTCTCTAGTAACCTAAACCATGTCCAAGAAACATATCCACTCTCTAGTGTGACAACTCGTGAGAGTTAGATTGTGTTGTATTGATCATATTTTCTCAAGGTTTTCATGAAAATTGTGCAAAGAAGGATCTCTTGATATCCTTCACCAACATGGGTTATAGAACGGGTCCTCTCACCCTGGTTGAAGGCACAACCTAAAGTAGTGAGGGTAGATAGAACCCTCGGTAAGGTGCTATCCATTTCTCCAACTCCTGAGTGACAAAGAGTCAGCTAAATCCCCTCCCCAGCTACAAAACAACTCATATTGTGATTCGTCTATCTCTAAGCATCTTGCCAGTTTCGTGATGTTTGCTCAACCCTCACAAGAGAATCAATTTGTATACCAATAGTTAGGAGGAGTGGTGGTGGTAAAATTATAGGAATTGGAGTGAGGGAGGGGTTGTTAGTGGTAGTAGTGGGAAGGTATAGGCATCCTTCCTTACTACATGAAGTATTTTCATGCATTGAAATTTCCAATAGTTGCTCCATTCCCCCAACAATATCAATTTGATTTTCTCTCCTCGCCATAAATTCCCCCTCCGGATCTCGGAAAAACCATTTTTGAAGGCCTTACACTCGAATGGGAACTTGGAGTAAAATGGTGAAATGAAGGGAATTCTAAGACGATTCCAAAATGCAAGATTTGATATTTTTGTTGAGTTTTAACCTATTTTTGGAAGCTTTGAATGCAGTTGTTAACAGGATCTACAAGACAATAGTTGGAAAACACGAATTTCAATGCACTTCTGGTCCGAAATGTGACTTGGTGTAAACATGAAAAGTGTTCAGAATTTAGAGATGATCTCAGATATATGATTTGTTTTCATAGAATGTTTTTAAATCTCCATTTGTAGGTGTTTTCTAACACAGTTGTAGGGAGATCACATTGTGAAAACACTGTAGGAGCCACAAATCGTTCTTGGGACAGTTTCTACTATTTTTCAGAGTTCTTGGGACATTGATCAGCTCATTTTCAGGTTTTGATTCATTATTGGTTGTTTGTAAGAGTTATTGTACTTACATTTCAATATTATTAATGGATCAGTTCAATCTGAACTCGGGACGTAGGAATTTCTGAACCCTATAACAAAGAGATAAGAGCTCTTTATATACCCGCAAACTCATTTCTATCCCATCCAAGATTGGTGGCAAGTTGGTTGGCGGGATGTGATTGGGAAGCGGAGGTCTTGGGTTCAAAACCCAGCGGCATCATTTTTGGTAGAGGCGGTTTGTGTGGACCGTTTTGTGCATTGTAGTGGGAAATCCCACATTCTACGTGGTCTAATGTGTTGGCCATTTAAATTAGAACATCCCGACCATTTATCTCGTGAAACTTAGGTACATATGGAATTTTCTCCCAACATTTTAGTTGATTGGCATTAATTCCAAGCTCCTCTCCATTCATAAACCGAGATATGTGAAATACTCCCCGCCGAGGTTAATGGGATAAGATGGATCCCATACCATATAAACCTAAGCCCAAATAATAAGGCATTGAAATTTCCAAGTTATAATACCAAGCTCACCCAAACATAACAAATTATGTGGCTTCGTAATTATCGTGGACGTTAATATCAACAAATTACAAAGGTAATAAAATGGAATTCAACCCTGCTAATATAATGTGATATTCAAAATGAACTATGACAAATAAGACCACGTATCGATCCTTGATAGGCAAATCAAACACGTGGTGGTTTACGATTGTCAAAGACTGGAGGTTGAAAATAGCACAAACAACCTTCATTTTGTCCTTTTTTCTCATTTTTCCACTTGTCACCTTGTCATTGGTCAACTTGTTGACCTCTTGACCAAAGTTGACTTCCATGTTGATTGAACTTTGACCGGACATAACTTGAGTTGAGAGTTTCCGTTTTCATGTTCTTATAGTCGTTGAAAAGATCTCTAAAGGCTCTACTATACTTGACATGGTTTAGGGAAGTTTAGGGAAATTATGACACTAAAAATTTTCCCCTGATCACTCCTCCCTACTAAGAAGGCTTTTTGTCCACAAAAAGTTGTGTATCAACCCACAAAAACATGTTATCTCTTCCTATATTGCACAAACACATACAAGAACCCAAAATAACATTATAGGTTAAATAAATGCAAATAGTTGATTAGCTAGTCACATAACCGATCAGATAATAACACCTAATTAAGCTAGTGTTCAACTGAAACGCTGCAACCTTGTCAACTCTGCACACAACTGTGAACTATCATACCCCACTGTAATGCCATAAAAAATAATTGACTAGATAATAACACCCATTCTATTAAGGAAAGCTAGTGTTCAATTCTCACTTTATGATACGATCGATTACCAAAAATTACAATTCCATAACACAGATCAGTATACAAGACATCTAAACTACCCATAATTAGGCTAGTGCCCATTGCCCATCTGAAACTGTAACAACTGCAAGAATTCACTATCAAAATAAAATAGACTATCAATGCCCAAAATAGCTATAGTCAACAATTGAATCCACATGAAGCCGCCAAACATTGTATTGCCATCACAAATAATAATTCAGATAATAACACCCATCTATAACGGAAGCTAGTGTTCAACTGACACTTTGTGATTATGTTGATTACAACTGCAAATATTCACTATCCAGAATAATTAAACCATCAACGCCCAAAATGGCTATAGTCAAAATCTGAATCAACGTGAATATGTAAATATTCTATCCATACACTGAACTGTAAAGGGATAGATTATAAACTGTATGCTTACCCAAATTGGTGAACTACCATAATCTGCAAAATGATCACCTGGTACCTTTGCAAACCAATTTGTTAGTGTAATAAATTTACACCCTAATTGCAACCACATCTGATAGTTACAAAAATCAATTTTTCCCAAAATAAGGGTCTTATAAATTAGTGCAAATAACACATGTGGATACAACAAGTTTGTCTATTTATTACAATATCAAACAGGTGCCCGAATGGGTCTTATAAGCATCCATAATATTTACACAAATGACAACACTATAAAACTGCAAGTTTCAAATTTAGACATGCTACTGATGCCTATCCCTGCATACTGTTTTCAACAATGGAACTACCAACCAATCTGAGAAACCAAAACATGAGTATGATGAACCTATCACTCAAATCTTCTCTTCAACTGTTTCCATTCATTTTCAAAGCTTAAATATCAACTTAGGAACAAATCCTTATCAATCAATAGGAATCCCTAAAATATAGCTCTAATTTTTTTTTCTTGCCTACTATCAACAATTTACTGTAGTGCAAATATAAAGTTGAGGAGTGTTTTTCCCAACCAATGACTCGGGTTTTTCCATTTTGGTTGTTTTACCTTCTCAGTACCAAAATGAGTTTTAGTTAGTTTTAGCACTGTTGGTTTTACAATATTGTTCTTTTCAACAACTTTCCAATTTTGTTGTTTAGGAACAAACCAACAAAACTTAACATCATGACCATTCCTATTACAATGGGAACAAAATTTAACTTCCCTGTTTTTAGGAGTCTTACCCATTTTACCATTCTCAAAACTCTTTCTATGAGAATGATTCCCTTGTTTAGGAGAGGTAACATTCTTGGAATTTCTCACCTTTCCTTGGTGAGATTGGTCTTTAGCACCCGCCTTATCATTCACAAAAGGCATTAACTTCTTAATCAAAATTTTCCTCTTCCAACAATATGCAATAGAATGATTAGTACCTTCAAAAATGTGCAAGGGAAAGCATATTTCTACCTACCGAGCTATATTGTTCCAACTGAAAGAGTGTATTAGAAGTTTTAGGATTTGATTTTCCCTTAGTGCTATTTTTAGTGTAAGTGGAAGGAGGTGGAATCTGATTACCTCTTTTACCTATTTTCTTACACCTTTCATTGTTCCTCCTGATGGTGGAATCCTGCAATTCTAGTGGTTTAGATCCTTGGTTGTTGGAAGCTTGTCTTCCTTCAGCTTCTTTGGAACTTTCTCTGATTTCCATTTTCCCACTAGAATAACCCAAACCTCGTAAACCGATGCTGATCCTCTACTGCATCTTGGGTTAGAATCACCTTGTCCATTTTTACCAAGGCCCTTTCCATTAAATCCCATCTTAACCATTAGCTTAGACCCAATTCCCTTAGTGTGTTTTTCAAACTGACCCAAAGGAATATCTAAAACTGAATGAGAGGAAGAATTAAAATGTGAACAACTTACAGTGCATTCTTGTGTTCACCTTGTTGTAGCTTTTCCAAGAGGGCATCCTTGGTCCGTATTTCTTCCTGCAACTCTTTAACAAAGCCCATCAACTTCTTGCTCTCTTCAAGCATCTTGTTGACATACTCCTCTTTCTTGGTTATAGAGGATTGTGGCTCAAATTTTAACCACACTATTTCCTCTTCCAAGGAATAAAAATTATCTCTCAAGAAAGAGTTTTCTTCTTGGATTTTGTGGTTTATGGCTTCAAGCTCATCCAGTTGCTCCTATTTGGATGACTTGCCCATGATTCCCGGTTCCTGCAAACACAACCTGTACTTCCAAAACTGCACACTGTAAAAGAAGATTAACAAGCCCCAAAATGTCTACACACTGAAGACTAAAATCAATATTGAAACTAAATCCAAATTTCCAAACACAATTAGAAGCTAATCCAACAATCTAACTGCTCTGATACCAAACTTGATCTGAAAATGTGTGTTGTATTTTTTTCACTTTTAAAAGTTTCCAAAGATCGTGATTTTCTTAACCAATTTTAAGTATTCTAAGCTCCACAAATTGATTAAATTCTGATTATTATGCATCCATAGAAGTGCAGAAAACTTGGGTAACAAATAAATAATCAAAACTGAAAACACTCAGATAACAAACAAGATTGTTTACGGGGTTCGAAATTCCTACATCCCCGGGTTCGGATTGAACCGATCCATTAATAATATTGAAATTTAAGTACAATAAATCTTAAAAACAACCAATAATCAATAAAAACCTGAAAATGAGCTGATCAATGTCCCAAGAACTCTGAAAAATAGCAGAAACTGTCCCAAGAACGATCCGTGGCTCCTACAATGTTTTCACAATGTGATCTCTCTGCAACTGTGTTAGAAAAACACCTACAAATGGAGATTTAAAAACATTATATGAAAAAAAATAATATATATGAGATCATATTTGAATTCTGAACACTTTTCATGTTTACACCAAGTCACATTTCAGACCAGAAGTGCATTGAAATTCGTGTTTTCCAACTAGCTGTCTTGTAGATCCCTGTTAAAAACTGCATTCAAAGCTTCCAAAAAAAGGTTAAAAATCAACCAAAAATATCAAATCTTACATCGTTGGAATTGCCTCAGAATTCCCTTCATTTCACCTTTTTACTCCAAGTTCCCATTCTGAGTGCAAGGCCTTCAAAAATGGCATTTTTTGAGATCTGGTCCTTATCCTCCTTGACACCCCCTACAACACAGAGATAAGAGCTCTTTATATACCAGCAAACTCATTTCTATCCCATCCAAGATTGGTGGCAAGTTGGTTGGTGGGATGTGACTAGGAAGTGGAGGTCTTAGGTTCAAGCCCCAGTGGTATCATTTTTGGCGGAGGCGGTTTGTGTGGACCGTTTTGTGCATTGTAGTGGGAAATCCCACATTCTACGTGGTCTAATGTGTTGGCCGTTTAAATTAGAACAGCCCGACCATTTATCTCGTGAAACTTAGGTACATATGGAATTTTCTCCCAACATTTTAGTCGATTGGCATTAATTCCAAGCTCCTCGCCATTCATAAACCGAGATATGTGAAATACTCCCGAGGTTAATGGGATAAGATGGATCCCAAACCATATAAACCTAAGCCCAAATAATAAGGCATTGAAATTTCCAAGTTATAATACCAAGCTCACCCGAACATAACAAATAATGTGGCTTGGTAATTATCATGGACGTTAATATCAACGAATTACAAAGGTAATAAAATGGAATTCAACCCCGGTAATATAATGTGATATTCAAAATGAACTATGACAAATAAGACCACGTATCGATCCTCGATAGGCAAATCGAACACGTGGTGGTTTATGATTTTCAAAGATCAGAGGTTGAAAACAGCACAAAAACCTTCATTTTTCCTTTTTATCATTTTGCCACGTGTCACCTTGTCATTGGTCAACTTATTGACATGTTGACCAAAGTTGACTTCCATGTTGACTGAACTTTGACCGGACATAACTTGAGCTCATAGTGTCCGTTTTTCACGTTCTTACAGTCGTTGAAAAGCTCTCTGAAGGATCTACTGCATTGGCATGGTTTAGGGAATTTTAGGGAACTTATGACACTAAAATTTTTCCCCGATCACCTCCACCATGTAAAATAAATGTTTTGGGCAGCGTATGCATAATAGAACTATTTTTTGTGTCATTTTTTTTTGTAAGTGTTGGGTGTGCACCATAAAGGGTAGGAGAGCATTTTTTCAAAATTCAGCAGGATATTTTGTTCAATAAAACCCGCAATCATCCTCTCTACTCGGAAAATGACAAGAAATTATGATCGGGGTAAATCCATTGATTAAGTAATATGGAGAGCGATTCATCCTAAACAACCTTTCAGACATGTCATTTTCTTGTATAAAAATACAATCACTTTATTTGAGATCCAATGATGTTAACCACGGAAAAACCCAAGTTAATTCTATAAAGTTGGCATTAATTAAATATTTGCAAAGAGTGGAAAACACTCAAACTAAATAAACATAATGTTATAAGGAACTATGCTAAAAAAAGCTCTAGGTAATAGACATCCTAAAATTAGTACCAATATGGGTTAATCATCCTCGAAGACGAACAAAAATTATAACTCTAATATATCCTAATTTTAATATATACAAATTGATTGATCAGTTTCAGTGCACTGTATCGTAAGCGTGTTTAGTTGTCATGAGACGAGAGGAACTACTACTTTCCAAAATTTTATTATTGTATGTAGATGAAAAATACAAAGATTGAAGATTAAGAGGCACTATATTCAAGCGTAATTTCTATCTCAGTATAGATTTTTCTTCTTATGCTTCTAAGCACCTATGGTACATACACTGTAAAATTTACAACTCCATTCTTGGACACTATGCATAGTAGGGTGGGTTCTTGAAGTGCACTGATTTGTGGATAGAAAAAAAAATGGATTTTTTAAGAGGCTTTAGAAACTTCCAAGAATAGGAAAGAGTAGGTGCCCAAACAAATCAGTTAAAATTTTCAAGTGTCTCCTTGGTTGTGTCTAAATGAAGCATTAGAGCATGTGAAAGGACCACTTGTATGCATTGGTGTTGGGTTTGGTTGTTTCGAGGAAAGCGTAAGTTAACATTCTATCTCGGCCTATGAATTCGGTGACACCATGGAAATTTTTTGAGTTTTATGGAAGCTTAAGCGAGATTGTGAACTATTTGACCAAAGGCCTAAAAGTTATACAAAGTTCCCCTAACCTTGGAAGATTCTAGATTTTTTATTCAGGTAGCTTGTGCGCATGTAACTAGTTTGATATCCTCGTGCTACTTTGTATTATACAAGACATGGTTCTCATCCTTTCTTGTAAAATTTTAATTTCGTAACCTACATTTAAATTTTTTTGGTTGAATAAAATAGTTAATGATTGGTTAAATATATATATAAATTTCTTCCATATTAACCGTTTCAAATAAAAATCATGCAAATCAAACCTACCATGAATATACCCTCTTTTTGTAATTTTAGTTCTGTTCCATCGTAAACTAATTTTTGTAATTTTAGTTCTGTTCCATCATAAACTAAGAAAAACTAAGTTAGAACCTTTCCCATGCATTTACCATTTTTGACAACCTATCATGGAGGAAAATGGTGAGAAGACATTCCCTCTCAAGGCACAAATAACCCCCTTTTTAAGTACGTAAAATGCCTCTCGAAAGTGACATGCAAAGAGTGCCTCTCAAACTTGTTTATTAAATTTCACTAATATACCTCTTTCCTTGTTGTACAAGGTTTTCGTGACAACCGCGTAACATTACCAACTCAACCACTAGACATGTTTTTCTAAGTGGTTCTTGAGGCTACTTTTGTAAATTGCATGTTGGAGGTATCTATTCAAAATAATTGAACCCTCCAAAACCACCTAATTTTAGGTACCTAATCTTTCTAATGAACAAAATCACGTTGCATGGTTAATTTTATCCATACTCTCTAAAAACACACTTTTGAGTAACCACATCATAGCCAACTTGCCTTAGGCTATTGTTTGACAATAGTTAAATTCAGCCAAGTTACCCTAGAAAAATATTCCCTATTTGAGTAACACTTATTGGTTTTTCATATTGTTTACTCTTGGTGTTTCTCTCTTTAGTAGAGAAGAAGATAGGATTTTAAACTTTCCATTTGGATTTTCTGTTCCCTTTTGGAAGGAGCCTTTTCTATGCCACTTGGCCTTATTTTCTGAATGAAAAATGACCAAATTTAGCCAACTAGCTCCATAAAGTTGCATCCAGTGTTGAGCTGCACTTATCCGTTTGTAATCCATTTTATTCTTGTGATTTGTTATATATTAAAGAGTTAATTAGAGGCTTTGAACATCTCATTATGATTTTGCGTGATCCTTTTGTAAGCCCTTTCTATGGACACTTGGACTAGTTTGCACAACAAAAAAATTTGAGGTCGTGGACCCATGTTGACCTTATAAAGTTTGTGCTAAGGATAATACTAGTGTATTTATTGATAACATGCATATGGAGTAATAATAAGTTGTTTGAAGAGTAAAACTAAATGGTTAGAAAAATACCATATTGGCATGATGCAACATCCTTAACCTCCCTTAAGACTAAATAAAAATGATATGTATTGGAAAACGTAAACTACTATGATATGTATGTTCATATATGTTTGTTGTACGTAACACTTGATAGGATACTCTTCCACAAATTTTCTTGGGAAAAAGATAAAAATAAATGTTATATCTCTATACTCTTCCTTTCTCTCTCTTAAAACTCTATTGAAATCATGTGCCAAAAATAAGAAACTTTTTATGTTACTTCTCTCCTTTAAAATTGATTTAGCATGATGATAGAATGTTAGAGGGAGGGTGGATCCATGCCAGCAATTTTTGTTGACCCATGCTCACATGGTTTTGTAGGATGTAAATAAGATGCCAAAATGGTGTGGTTGTAATTCATTTTATATATTATTGTAATTTATTTATGTTACAAAAAGGGAAATATGTATTGTTATGTTATTGTAAAGTGTCATTGCACTTTTTCTTTCAAAAATGTCCTTTTTATGAATGAAGTTTTAATAAACTTGTAATGGTTATTTGATATCGAATCTAAAAGAATATCCTATTGATACCAAATGCTCTTCTTGATTTCATTTGTAGCTATGTTATGAAATTTACTTTATGTATTATAGAAAGGAGTATCACTATATGAATTAAGATGAGATTATTAGCGTTTGAGGGTTTGTTTGAAAATGATCATGTGGTCATGGGTGTTAGCCTAATTTCGAAATATGTATCGATAAAGGGGTAGATGCATATGCTAACTAGAAATGAATTGAACTTTATAGTGTGCTCCAGTGTGAAAATTAATAAATTAACCTCTTGTGTGTGTATTAACTACCTTAGAAATTGTAAGAAAGGAACATAAGTAAAAGGCCAACCCGGGAGTAAAATTTTGTATGAATTTCCCCTCTTGTTTAATCACCTTCTTGATGTAGGAAACTGTGATTTAGGATGAGCATAGCTCCTCATACTCAATGAGACCTCCTAGCTTATGGGAAATAAAATTCCTAATTTAGGCTACCATAACAACATGTATGCATATAGACAATGTTGCAAAACCTCTTGTAGGAATGGTAATTTTTAAACACTATCTTAAGTATGTGGGTTTCCTTTTACGAAATTTATTTGTGTGTGTGGATGGTAAAAACTATTAATTTTGTCTAGCACCTACTTGCTAGTGATGAATTAAACCTAGAAAACCCTTGTCATGTTAGAAAATACTTAAGACTATTACCAGTTGTTTCCTTGTTTATACTTGGGACAAGCCTTGCAAGACCATGTCCATAACCTAGGTACGTTTGTGTGAGGAAGGGTTTGTGCTACATAAACATTGTCTCATTTTGTGTGAGTACAATCATTTTCCCTAGGTGTCATAATTCTAGTCTCCTCTTGAGTAATCTATCCTTCATGTGTGTGTTGTCCTTGGTGCTCTAGCGGGTAGCCAAAGCCTTATGAATATTATTGGGGTATTTCACCTTCAAATGATCTCATTAAAGAGATTTATATGACATGAGTGGAACCTACGTCATAAGTTACCTATGTATGAAACTATTGAGTTGAAGCCCTCATTCTCCTCACAAATAGAAGTGTTACCTTGGCAAGAAGTACCTTTCGTTGCGTAAACAATGTGAAGTAATGATATTTGGTTTCCTTATTTTTCATATTAGTTTTGTGTGGACTCCTTTAGGTGTTAATTAAATTAGTCAAATGTGGACCTCTCTTAAGAATTAGGATTGATTACACATTAATATATGTTTGACCAATGAGATGATTAGTGGCTAGAAGGTAATAGGGTGTATTAAATTATAATTGAAATTCTTGTAACACGTATGTAATATTAAAATTTCCTAGGAATAATCCAACTTGGTTAAGTGGGAAATCATACTCCTTAGGATCTTTATGACTCATTAAATGACTAGTATATGATCCTTTGTTGTTCTAAAAACATATCAATCTGAAGTCAATGTAATGACGTAAGGGTTATAAGAACATGATTAAATGAGAAGAGATGTTAGAATAGTTTTAAAATTTTTGCATACACCCTGAATGATGTCAACATGACTAAGATGTCTAAGATGGATGTAAAAACTAAAAAGGGACCTCATTAGTGATTCTAGAACCTAATAAATGGTAAACTTGTAATACTTAAGGGATCAATGTATTCACCATATCCCTCATCATGGTTTAAAAATTAATGTTAAACGACTAAAATTTTAAAAACGGAATTTGAGACTTGTCCTTTTTGACTCAATGCAAAACCTCTTTTGCATATCATGAATGATGCAAATGACCAAGTATGTAGGTAAACTAATTAAAGTTAATAGATGTAATAACTAAACAAAATTTAAAGAGGGTAACCTTAGTGCTTAAATTTTTTTATGAAAAGAGCATGAATTTTGTCCACTCTTGACCTATTATAATTCCTGTTATTTCATGTGAATCTCTGTTGTCACAAAAAGAACTAGTATACTCATGTGTGCTAAAATGTTCCTAATAATAATCATGTTATATAATTTATCTATGACAAGTGAAATGAGAAAGATCAATCGAAACTATCATACGTAAATTGCTAAATAAAATAAAGAATTTCCATCTACATTTAAGAGGAATGAAAGTATACATGTTAAGTGATTTTCAAATAAGTAAGGTAAATAATGGAATATGAATGTAATAAATATGTAAATCAGGAAACTGTTATGTCATGGACAGTGCTGATATGTGAGTTTATACTATAGTGAATCATGATTTTGTACTTGTAATTTACGAAAAATGTGGCTTGATGTGCATCATGTGTTTTCATGTTATATATGTGAGTTCAGGGTTGTGTAAATGTCCTATGTAATGTAGAGGTATCCTAAATTATCTATTCTGGTGTCATGTATCAAGTAATGTAATTCCAAAAAAATATTTCTGATATATTTTATTGTTGTATTTGTGTGTCAAAATTGTGGGAATGAACACATTTTTTTTTGTAATTAATATAAAAACCATTACTCTTCATTTCTTAGTATATTATATTTAAATGTAATATAGTCTTACCTTTAACTTTATGTATTATATTTGAAAACATATCCATATCTATATAATCCATGTCTATTAGATACTATATAACCCTAAAAATATGATAAAGTTTACTCCATTTTAAAATAACATATTTATAAGCTCGGTTTCTTATGGTACTAATTTCATACTACTCAAGGTGTATATTTAATAAAATAATAGTTCTTTACATAGGGAAAAATCTATCACGTTTAACAATGACTATATCTAACTATTTTGTTTATACTTACACACAAAGAGAAAGTTCATAAATTATATACATTGTTAAATTCAAAAAGGGAATACATACTTACATAAATAATTATTTTGTACTTAAGGGAAAAATATTCACTTAAACCAATTTCATTGTAGAATATTTTTACTCAAATCAAATACATTTAAATAAATATTTTATAAACAATAAACAAATTCCTAGAGAGCACATTTATCACAATTTTAAGATATCATAGTAGATATAATGTATGAAACAAACAATTATACTCTCATTAAATATACTATCTTTTACTTACCTATGAAAAACTAAAGCTAGAAAATGATAGAAGTCCTCAATTCTCTTCACTAATTTATTCCGAACTCTCTTTGAGGTATTTTTTTACTTTTCGTTGAGTTGTGCGCACACATGCGATTACAATCTTAGATGCCACCCTAGGAAATCATCTGTGCATAAGAATTATACTTATGTTACCCCATGATTAAATTTTTATTATCCTGAAAAATACTTTGAGTATCAATACTAGTGTATGTACGATAATTTTCCACTTGATAAAGGGATATCATAATAGTAAAGAAATAAATAGATGTGGACCTTTAAATATTTGAAGATATAGTAAAACTTAGAAGTATCCATAGAGTCTTAGAAAAGAGATATTGTGATGTGTTCTTTTCTTACAATAGTGAGTAGTTGATATTGTGATGTGTTCTTATCTTACAATAATGAGCACTTGATACATGGATTGACTCACCCTTCAATTCATTTTTCCTTGTTTGTTCTAGTTCCTCCCTTAGTATTTAATTTTGCACTTAGTTTATCACATTCTTCAACCTTGGATTTGATAGCTGCTTGACATGGCTCATGACTAGAATCATGCTTCAATTCATGTTGATTTTTTCAATTTTAAGAACCTTACCTGATCTATCATTAGAATGTATTTGATTTCTCATTGATTTATCAATATTACTTGAACTTTCCTCAATTCTTTGATATATCATCAATTTATCTTTATCTTTTTCTAGCTCATCCTTTAGGGTCTTCAATTCTTCTTCATGTTTGGAAAAATATTTTTCTTTGTCTCTTAGATATTTTGACACATTACTAACAAATTATGCCACCTCATTGAGTTCTTGAAGATGATTGGCTTCCATGAGCTTGATTTCCATCTTTAATTCATTAATTAGGGCTTGAGCAATCTCATACTTATTTTTCAATATTGTTTCAACTAGACCACCCATGTTTATGTCTTAAGTAAATTATCTTAATTTGTTAAACTTGTACTAAAAAAATTCACTCGATACCAATTATTAGGAATTATAGGTGTTGTGAGGTGGTGCTAAATTTGTGCTCATTAAAAATTCTAAAAAATCTACAATTCTTAAATTATTCATAATTTAACTATCTTAAATATGATGAAGCATGACTATTCAACCTGAGAGAGAGAGAGAGAGAGAGAGAGAGAGAGAAGAAAACACTCATGCACACATGGGATACAATATTTAATGTGGGAAATCCTTCAAGGGAAAAAACACAAAATACAAGTGAACTAGCTTAGATAATTGTACTATAAAGTTGTAATTATTTCACCAAATGTGTAACACCCTCTCAACTTAAAGCACCCACTATAATTTTGGAGTACCAACTCTAATAGAAAATCAAGCACCCAATTAAATACAATACCAAAAACCTAATTGATAGCTTTGCAAAGCACATACTTCCAAGGAATCACCCACTTCCAAATTGCTGAGCAACAACTTAGAGTTTAATCAAAGAGTTTTTGACCACCTTCACAATCTGGGTACTTGCATCACCATATTGTGATCCTTGTTTTGGATCTTCACTTCACTTGCACTTTTCTCTCAAAATCCAATCTTCTCGTTTTCTTAAACAATTGATATCAAGTATTCATAGATTTTTTTGTAATTTGAAACATGCTCCCTATTTCATGAAGATTGTCCTCTCAAACTTCTATTTCCTTCCAAGTTGACTTCACATCACCTTATTTGCCCACGATTAACAAAGAAATCTTAAGCTTCAACATATATCAGTAAACCGCTTCATGCTCAAAAAGAGCTTTATAAGCAACCAAAAAACTCCTCCATATGAATTTTCACTTCATATTATAAACTCTTTACATTTACTTAATCTGAAACTCGTAAAAAGAAGTTTTATAGACATAAAATGATTATCATCTAGAAATTATTTCATACCTTTTCATTTTATCACCTTATACGACTCTTTGCATGCTTTTCGGGAAAAAAACATACATTCCAACTCTTTGATAGTATGTTGAACTGAGAACTATGACAAGACTCACCTCTTCCAACACAAAGTGTAACTATCATTTAGGTTTTCATATAGTACAATAAGCCTTTATCTATCATATAAAATATTTTGACCCTATAATAGAAGTTAAAAGTGAATGAACATGTAATAAATTCCATTAATATCCTTTATATCCTCCATTCAATCTTTAACCTATGCCACTTTAGTCTTCAACTTCCATGTAAGTTAATGAATGAATTATAATATTGAGCAATACAGAGTGAATAATAGTAATGAAATTTGATCATGTATTCATTCAAATGAATATGATATTCATTAAGTTGTTTATCAACATTAAGATCTTGAACATAAGTAAGACATTGTAAGGGGGAAAATTCATCTATTTTACAACCATAAATAGCACACAATCTTAGAGATCCTTCAACATGGTTGAAGATACACATATCATGAAATAAAAAGAAAGTGTTTAATTGTTTTCACCCCAAAGAGAAGATAATTTATGAGATATGAATTAGACAACCATTTCGGTATTAGGTCCTTTGCACTCTTTTTAATGAAAAAAATTATAGAATAGTTTATGCACTTGCACTAACAACATAGTCCTATAACTTTTCATATTTAGAATATTCCATGAGAATTATCAGCTTGATCTTGACTTTAAAGGAATCTTACAAGATGTAGAGGAGAATTTTTAATTTTTTAGATCCTTATTTATCTTGTAATCAAGTCAAAAATATCTAACTTTCTTGTTCTTCAAAGACTGCGTACACAATGAGGGTGTTTGGATTCAAAACCTATCTCATTGTTTTAAGACTTGAACATGATGAACTTAAATTTTAAGAAAATTCACGTGTCAAGTAACTCCATAGAAATTTTATTTAGTAAACTCAAATTTATTTAGCATACTCAGAATTGAAAGATAGGTTATATTCAATTTTTGAAGTCATAGTCACAATTCTCCATGACTCGTCATAATATAACAAACTTGGTCTTCAGGAATGACTACTCTACTTGTTGAAAACTTTATCCAAGGGACTTAATGATCCTTCCTAATATTAATTAATCCATTTTACAACTTACCATGTAACGATATATCATTAATTGAAGGATTACAACCTAAGAATTAGTTAGTTTTAGGACTAAGAACACCGATTCTTGTAGCATGAAGAAACAATCTCAAATTTTGGAATTATCATTAACTTATTCTTAAAATCGCACAAATATTCATGAAAGAATCACTTAAGGAGTATTATTTACACCAAGATAAATAACTTTAGTGAAAATTTTATAGAAAGAGAATTTACAAGTACAATTTAGAAAATTTGTCCTTCTTCTAGTCCCATGGACGCTTAAGAAGCATTTAAAACTAGACCTAGAGGTTTCTTGCCGGCAATACTCCATTCTTATGAATATCCAAGGAAGAGGAAATTAAAGAGAAAAATAATCACCACCTCTAATGACTTGAATGTAGATATTTCAAGGACAATTTTTATAAGCACAACATATAATACAGTCTTCTTAAAAGATAATACATGGTATTTTAAAGGCAATGTGTTTTGGACTTCAAATATAAAAAAGCACAAATAAGGAGCTCCATAAACTCAAAATTGACCTGTAGGATATGATTATGATCATTTTTATCTATATATTGAGTTTATAAACAAGCAACATGACTATACTTTTACACAACTTGTAAACAAAGAATAAGACTTGCAAGGAATTACCATGTTTAAGGGTCACCCATGGCATTATTTTAACATGCAAGGAATAATATTCAATATTTAGAACTTCAATCAACTTGAAAAAGTTTTTTGGTGAATAATAAACTCATTTCATGCCTATTGATTCAAGAAGGAGGTTTGGAGAGAGAAGAACAATGTTAAGAACACAAAGAGAACTTTCTTGTTCTTCCACCTTTTGACCTCAAACCTTTTGAAAAAGTTCAAGATTGTTGTTCTCTTAAAAAAATCCTTCTATGATTTATTTAAAGGCGGCTTGATATTTTTTTAGGTGCTAAGAAAACAAGGTGCTCATATTGCATTTTTCAAAAACCTAGTTGTAGACACCAAATTTGGGTCATACTCCCCTTGATCCCCTTTATTGAACTAACGTAATGTATTCACGTAACCATGACACCTTATCCCGCATTCATATTAATTTAATTACATAAAATTGAATAAATTTTCATCCTCACATTATAATTTAATTTTATTACTTTAATTAAGTTAATTTACACCTCACTTAGCCACATTACCTAGACACCTCAACATGGACTTATTCTTAGTCTATTAATTAACTAAGACTCGAGTCTATACTTATATTAAACAACTAGGACTATTTCAAACCCTAAAATTAAAGCCCTATTCCTTCTCCAAAAACACTCCCACTTATCCGAATGATAACCCTCACTCGAGACACGGATCGCCAATTAGAGCCGCCAAAATAACAAAGATTTTCCTATTTTTGGCAAACCTAGGATTTCCTCCTTAACCGAAACCGGTTATCCCTCAACCAACGCTGGTCACCTTGACCATCATTGGTCACCTTATATACCCTTTGGAAACCTTTTACTAAGGTTGTTCATTCCGATTTTGAGATATCTATTGAATTCAAGCACAAACCAAAGACTTCTCAAAGATCCGCATTTGACGAAATACACTCAACCACAGGCCCAAGAAAGCATTTGATACTCATCCAAAGGCATTAGAATATTCACAGGAGCACTCCAGGAGTATTTCCATGACACTGACCATAAATTTCTTCATGGATCAACCACTTCCTTCCTTCACCTACTAGACCTACAAATACAAGTAAGTGTATTTGATTTTCATCATTATGTACTTTCTTAAAGTGTAAGTTCATTATATTTCATTATTAGATCTTATTCTTTCCTCTATTCCTTCACTCCATACTTCTTACCAATCTACCCATCTAATAACTCATGACCTTCTAGCTCTCTGTACTTGACCTCTATGCATTCCTAAGTCTTCCTGACATTATTACAAACCCAACCATCCTCCCTTCATCCTGTGTGCAATAAGAAAAAGTCCAAATCTACCTTCTATTTAATTACCAAAAATTTACCCTACGGATAAGAAGCTTATCTTAACCATCGTTGGTTTCCCCTCTTCATCGACATCGGTCACGTAACCGACGTTGATTATTGTGTCTTCTATCAACTTTCACTAGAACCTCACAAAACCTTACCCAAACTTGATACACCACCTAAAACCTCACGACAAACCTTACCAACTCATTTTACAGACATAGAGACCTTGGACACCCATTTTTACATTGTGTAATTTCCTACAATAACTAATATCGGTTATACCATAACCGACATCACCACCCCCGACTAGTGTCGCTTCTTTTCTGGTAAAACCACCTTAGACCGAGAAAGCTTACTAATCACCCAAAACCAACTAAAATTTCATCCAATCTTATCCATACCCCATCTATGACCCTCATACTAGCTGCCTAACCTACAACCTGAACCGAGACCTTCATCAACTTAGTTATGAAACATTTAATGGGATTGACATGGATAGTAGTTTGAGACACCTAAATCAAAACACTAGCATTAGATTCTTTTATTTGCATGTTCCGTTATTTTATATTGAGTTAGATATCGTGGATTGAAAACCATTGAATAAGTATCACACCTCATGGATCTAGCTCACGCTAGGAATTTCACTAAATTTTTCTATTAACTATATCTTGTGGTCTTGATTTGTAGTACAGTAGTTCTGTTATCCAAAATTCACCCCTGGAGGTAATTTTGATAACGTGCCATAAATTCTTTAGTCCTGAGCAAGAAAAATTGATTCAAGGCCCAAAATCATGTTTTTGGGGCCCTTTACTTCTCTCTAACTTCCCATCAAAGGAAAAAATCCAAGAAGTTGGGAAAAATTGACGAAATCCAAAAAATGAAGTCGCAGGATTGTTTTACAACATTGTGGGTTTGAAGGCTGCGGGTTGTACCAGTGTGGGTCATACCAAGGTTCATCGAACCAAGTGTGGGACCGAAATACAAAGGAGTCGGAAAAGGCGAGAAATTTTTGTCCCAAAGCGGTCTCGGGACAGTTGAACTATTGGGATGTGCAACGCCGAAATGGCCGTAAGCAGTGAAAATTGACAAAAGTGGAAGTTTTTGTTCCACGTAGTTTAGGACATCTGGGACAAGAGTATGTGTGGGATGCGAATCCACCAATTCACCGCAAGTCGATCTATTGTGCGGGTGGTGCAAAGATTTTCGTCTAGGACAGTCGGGACAAAAGTATGCGTAGGACACACGTAACGTGCAAGGGTGAAAATGCTGCAAAAGGGGACAAGCAGGCGTAAATCGGCTGATGCGGAAGAATGTGTCTGGGACATCCGGGACACATAGACCCAATTTTTCTGAAATACCCGTAACTCAAAGGAAGCGTCAACGTTGGACTCCCAAAACTTCAAACGGCCATAACTTTTGACTCTGAGCTCCGATTTTCACAAAATTGGACTTTCTGGATTTATTAATTTTAATGAGGGTAGATATATTTAAATAAAAGAAACATATTCAGCTCTAGTCAGTTAATGCTCATTCCCGTCAAATGATAGAAAACACCGCTAGACCCAAAATAGTTGCTCGCACTCAGAAGGCCATAACTTTTGCATTTCTCAAGGAAATTGCAAAAACTTGGTACTCTTATTGGAATCGTGGCTCCAATCCCACACAAACAATTAAGGAATTCTATATTTGATGAGAAATATATGGGTATTTTTATATAATGTGGCCGGACTCATGACAATGTTTTATTTGGTAGTTGGGAGTGCAATTAAGAGGCATGGTCATCATTCCTTCTTTGCTGCAGCACCTGGGACAGTATGGGGAGCCTTTTGCAAGTAAAATACAATCATTTCACTCCATTTAGTGCCTATTACAAGTGGTTGAAGGATAGAATTTGGGATTTCCATTTTTTTCCTTCTCTCTCTCTTCTCATTTTCCTATAAATTAGAGTGTTGGGATCATTGTAAAACGGGGAGTTTTATGGTAACAAAGCTCTATCAAAATTGCTTTGTGAAGCCAATGTGCTGCAAGGCCTTGTAGTGGACTCCTTGCATGGTGATCCAAGCCTTTATCTTGTAACAAATTGAACTGTGCATATCATGAAGCAATAAAATATAAGTTTGTGGATGCATTTTCCCCGCTGTGTTTTCTTGAATTCTTCTTGCCCCTTCAACCATGATTACAATTATATTGCATCTATCTTTATGCTCTCGCAAGGATCCATTATTATTATGCATGTATGAAACATTGTTGTGAATACATTTTCATATTGTGGAGAACTATTATCACCCCTTCTAAAATACACTTTGCTTCTAGTTTTCACACATTAGAGACTATTCCCACACCCTCCTTTTCTGGTGTATCACTGCTTTAGTGTAGGCTTTCATTTTATGCATTCTCTCTCCTTGGTCCCTTGGAAAGTTATATTAGAACAGTTAGTTTACCCTGCATTAGAGTAGATTGTGGCAGGTAGTTTAGGAGCAAGAACCAGCTTTCTCTAGAGGTCTATCTCAAGTAGCAAGTCCCACAACTTGGAGATATTACCCATGTTATCCAATCACACCGTGAGTTCAAGTATATGCATTTGTGTAAACATAAGGGTGATATGATTCGGTGATAACAGTTCCTCCTAGCCAAAATAAAGATCACACAATCATCATAGATCGGAAATCAGAAAAACACATAGCCAACCTTCGACCAAAGTTACAACATGTATTCCTCCTTAACTATTTACCGTATCTGCTTTATCATACAACAATTTGGTGAAACATTTTGGCATGGCCAGTGGGACCCATTTGAGGTTATTTTGCATTGATTCATTCCTAGGTGAAATTATTGTTTGTCTATTTCATTTTGAAAGCATTCACATTAAATTTTCTCCTTTGGAACATTCTCCTTCTTTCTATTATCTAAAGAAATTGTGCTTTTGGTGCTCTAAAAAGAACATGTCTTCCTTTCTATTGTATTGCATTTAGTGAAAGAGAATTCCTCTTCATGTTCTCTATTTTCTACATCGAACTTAATTATGGATTTGGGCTTAAAACATTTACATTTCATTTTGGTATGTTGCATTATAGCTCACATTAAATTGAGGGCAACCTATACACTAGAATTCATTCCCAACTAATGGTTGACTAATTGAATCATAGTGCACACTCTCTGCTCTACACCAAACAAATTTTTTTTAACACATTTTCTTAAACAACATCCTACCTAGAAGAAGATTTCAACAATCACACAATAAGAAGACCGAGAGAGGTCACCAAACTATTTTCTCTATCTAGTTATTGTCTTAGAGAAAGGACCCCCTCACTAAAACTTCACTTAAAACCATTCTTATTTCTTGGATTTTTGTTGCACATATTTTTTCAAACCAAGAACTCACTTGTATTCAAAGTTCAATCCTAAATGGTGTAAAAAGAACATAAAATCAACGCCATAGGATTTCATGTTTGCTAGTTTGTTCTTGATTTGTGTTTTAAGCTGTAAGGTTGTGTTCTCCATCCTTTCTTCCTTTCAAACTCCACATCATAGATGGTGTATTCTGAATCTTCTTGAGTGTGTAAGGGTTCATCATTGCCATACTCAAGTTTCTGGGTTGGTCTTTTATTTTATCTAAGTCACTAATTTTTTTTTCATCTTTTAAAATTTCACAATAACCGGTGTCAGTCCACCAATTTTCATTAGTTTACTCATCTGCAGTCATTGGTTTACCCGATTGTTGTCGATTTCCTATTGTTTTTGTCATTTTAACCAAAGTATACATCATCACATTTCTATTCTTTTTGGGGTTCCTCAAATACTTCAGCATACCTCTGGGTCTATGAAATCACTGTCAAACCCATAATTGCTTCATTTTCATGATTTATTGCCACATTTATATAAATTTTGATTTCCCATAAGTAATCGATATTGGTCACCATAACCATCATCGGTTCCGTCTATCACCGACATCGCTTACCCAATTGTAGTTATTTCTTATGTTTTAATTTTTCACTTAAAACAACAAAAATTTCACCTCCCATAACCATTTTAGCAATTCCTTCTATTCTTGTATATCATCTACACAGAGATCAGATTACTAGGTCTACGTTGACCTAGATGGTTTTGAATCAAAGAAAATATGAGGCCCTCGTATTCCATGCTATCCTTAGACAACTCGCACCTAGCCCATCGTCTCCTTTCATTCTATCACACATGGATCCTAGTTAACTTATCACTATCAAACCAGAGAGAGGAGTTTGCAAAACTCCTTGATCAAAACCCCACCGTTTTACAATATTACTTAGCCCATTCATCCACTCATGACTCATTTGGGAAGCTTATCTATGACATGCCCATATCCATCTCACCTAGACTTGTGCCCATTTCTTCCTCCTCCACTACCAACGTTTCCCTCATTACCTCCAACTTACCACCTATTGTTTCCAGCTCAACCCCGCCTCATCAATATCTATTGTACCTATGGCATCTATCACACCCATGATATCTATTGCCCTTACAACATCCACTATGCTGACATCTACTACCTTTAGTACAGACATGGCCATGTCTTCCACTGTCGATATACCGATCACATCCCAACCAGATTTGGTGTCAGCAACCCACACTCCCTTCCAAAACCTTGTCCTCTCTATCCCCCAGTATCTTCCACCAATCACTACTAGGGTCTTTACATCCACCCCACCTATGTATATGTATTACCAACAACCACCTATTTCCTCTACTACTTACTCTGGTTACTTCCCCTCCACCTCCATTCCCTCTCATATCCCTCCATCACAATTTTCATATGCAACACCGCCACACACTGGGATGTCGTCTACCTCATACCAATCTTATTTACCTCCTCATACTTCAAGGGGTGCCCCGTCATCACAACCCACTAATGACCTAATCAAAATGATGATGGAAAAGATGCAGACATTGGAAGCATCTGTCTCAAGTTCACGTAACTCTCTAACATATGATGAGATTTGTAATGATCCTATTCACCCATCCATTCCTATTCACTCGTACCCTACACATTGGGAAATTCCAAAATTCAACCGGTTCAATAGCAAAGAGGATCCACAACAAAAATTATGGTCTTTTAAAGATGTTTGCTAGCTGATTGCTCACGATGATACGTTTCTCCTTCGGAAATTTCCAATGTCATTGACAGACCCACTTTGGATTGGTATAGTTATTTACCTAGAAATTATATCCTCTTGTTTAACCAAGTTTCTTAGGATTTTATTGACCACTTTTCTATCAATATTGTCAATAAAGTCACCATGACTAACTTAAATGTGACAAGCCGGTATGGAGACGAGTCTATAAAATAACAATTTTCTCAATGGCACGGCCTGATTAACCAAATTACATTCTAATTACCTCAGACAGAGTTAATAGAATTGTTTACCAAGGGTTATGCAAGAAATATATCACCAAATCTCCATGTCCATACCTTCTACACCTTTGATGAGGCATTTACCATGGCCCGGAAGCTAGAAATTCATGCCCTTGAAGAATAGAAGCTACAACTACGTAAAAAAAACACTTTGCATTCAAATCAAAGTATACGTCTTATTCTTCCAAACCCTACAATACTCATTCGAAAACCAAGTGGTTTTCTAAAACAATCATTTTAAAATTTGGACCATCTCATCCATCCAACTAGAAAAAATATTCATCTAACCTCTCCCCGTCTAGACCTTTCCATTTAGAAGAGAGAAATGCAAGTATTCCCCCATAGGAGAGCCTTAATCTGTTGTTTGGAAAAAAATTAAAAATTGAGCCATTACCCTTCCACCTATCAAACCACATACCATTTTGAACCTCCTCTCACTGTGCCCACATGGTACCATTATGATGATTATTGTAATTACCATCACGTCTAAGGTCACAGTGACGGTAACTATATCACTTTCAAAAACATTGTCCAAGAAATGTTAGATAAAGGAGATCTTGTCTTGGACAATCCAAATGCACCGGCTAACTAGAACCTTCATATCTTCAAGAAGCCATTCCCGAATCACACCCCCTCATCCAACCAAACCGGTGATTCCTCGGCCAATGACAGTAATATCCATGAGGTTCATGTTGTTTTTGACATCTTACTAGCTCCTTCCACATAGTTTCCTCCTACTTCATCTATTGAATAAATTCTTGCACAAGCTCCTTCATCCACATAGGAACATGTGTCATCTACTCCTTTACCGACAAAGGAGTCTCCCTCATCTCCCCATACACCCAAGGAGAAATCCACTATATATGCTGATAAATTTTCCCCACACACCTCTCAATATGAAAACATATTAACTCTCCTACCCATGGGAGAGTCATGTTTACCTTCCTCTTCACCAAAAGAAGAACCTACCTCATCCACCTTGCCTTCTCCCCAACATGTGGATGACCCATTGATAGTGTCCCTTTTAGTCGAAGATAATTCTTCACTAGCTTTTAAGGATCCAATTGATTTTCTCTCGTCTCTTTTACCCATAGAGTCAAAAGCTGGTCACTTCCCTATTTCACATACACCAAATTTGTTTATGGAACTCACCATGAAATCAACATTGTTTACTTCTATTTCCATGCCATTCTCAAGTTTGGTGGACCACTTAGACTATGTTGATCATTCCATTCTTTGGGGGTGCCTTCAAATGCCTATGTTAACTCAAATACAGATGTCATCCATCGATACTTCTACCATTTACCCCAAAATGTTTAGAGAAATGAAATCCTTCATACCTAAAGTAGTTGTGACAACATCTTTTACATAACTCTCATGCACACCTACACCTATAACATTACCTCCACAATAAACTACACTTGCAACACTTACACCTTCGCTTTGTATCCAAGGATACATGCCTTGGGAGTCACGTTGACATCAATCCTAGACCACCCCCTATAAAATTATAGTCAGCCACATCCTCATAAGGAAACACAAAGACTATTCCCCACCTAAGAGAAGGACCCAACCTCCTAGGCCACATACACCAGCTTTTCCCACTACCCCTCTATCACCTTCACCACTTCCATCTATCTTGGGACCTCACCCATCAACCTTGGCCAAGAAGCCTCCTACCCCAGGTAAACTAAAAGCAAAATAACCCACCTCCTCATCATGAGCCTCTGTTACACCCAAATTACCTACACAACGTATGCCTTCACCGTCACTTACATCATTTCTACCACCTATACCCACACCACTTCTAGTAGCCTCATCACTACCTATGATATTCCCTTCTCTTCAACCAATACCTTCCACCTTGCCTCTTCCAACAACCTTCACCGCACCTCCATTATCACCTTGGCTAACCCATCCCCTTCCACCATCTGCCTTCCCTTCAATATCACTCACTCCTTATTCACCTTTACCCAAGAAGGTACAACAAAAATCCAAGAGCCCACTACCCTCCAAAGAGGTAGTCAAACCTACAACACCTTCAACCGCTAGTTCATTTGCTACACCTTTTTCCAATAAGATATAACTGAACCTAAAAGCGTATAACCTACAAAAATAGTGATCAAACCTATTCCACCTCTCGATTCCATCTCCCCGGTGCCTCTCCCATAAAAATCACCCACACTTCCATCAAGACCCACACCTACTTCACATTTTTATCCCTTGAAAGGGTCTTATGCAAACATCTTAGGTAACCTTTTAGAGACCTATGTCATCACATTACCACCACTTAAGCCTTATAACCAACTCAAACCTAAACTAGCAAGGTTTGACGATAGAAAAAATTGTGCTTACCATCATCTTTTAGGGAACAATGTGGAAAATTGTAAGGCTCTTAAGATCATTCTTCTCCAAATATGTCCTCCTGAAGAAAAATTTGACGACGATGATATTTTAGATGAGGACCATGTTCCACCTTCACCTATCATAACATACACTCACCCCTTACCTATTAAGAGACCTTCCACTCCACCTCCATATCCCTTTTATCTGCCTCCAACATTCGAGATCAATATAATCTGTATTAGAGAGATAGCCAAACCTCCGCAAAAATGTCAATGTGCTGGATTGTTTTCATAAAACTAGTACATGCCCCAACCATACTTTTTCTTGTCTTGTCACTACACCTATCATGACTTAGTTTCTCCCTTACCCCATAGTAATATTGTTAACATTTCCACTCACGCCTAGAAATACAAAGGAAATGAGAAAACAACCAACCCATCCACCACTCTTTTACCCAATATCCCATTTTAACTTGCACCTAAAATCACCATCCCTAGAAAAACATACCCTATTTATGACAAGGTCACATATTGTACAATGATTAAACAATTGTTCCAATCTCTTGTCAAAATGTATTTGTGCGACCTTGTCCAAACCTCTCGAGTATAATTGACACGCCCTCATGGAGGTTCTAAAATTTATTGATATTTTACCTAATGAACCTAAACTTGTGGCATCCTTTATCACTCTTCACAATGTGGCCTCTCTCACCACTTCATCCCCTTCCTCTGCACCTACTACCACTCCTCAAGTAGTTGCTCTTTATTTCTCTGACAATGAGATTTTACCTCTCCAATAAAATGATCATCATCCCTCCCTATTTATTTATGTCTACATTGATAATATACGTGTTTGACGTGTTATGATTGATGGTGGTGCTAGTATCAACATCATTTCCTCCCATGTGTATAACCAAATGTGCATCCCTGCCAATTGCATGCATAATAACCCATTTATGTTACATTCATTCAATGATGCCATGAATTCCACCCTTGGCACCATCATTCTCCACATTCATGTGGGCCCCATCCCATTCTACAATTATTCTATGTCTGAGAGGGGGAATTCTAGTATAACATGTTGCTTGGCTGACCTTGGATCTGTGTGATGGGTTGTGTTCCTTGAACCCTTACACTTTGTTGTTTAAAATTTAAACATGAAGAAAATAACTATACCATTCTAGTTGACCCTTCACCATTAAAGACATTTAATATGTTGTATTGACCTAATGATGTCCTTATACTAGTTAAGGTATATACCACCACTTCCATGTCTCCTTACCTCATGACCCCATCCACAATTTTTTTTTGCTACCTCTTCTACACCTAAATCCTCTATTTTCACTACTTTCACAACCTCTACAGCTGACCCATTTGCTAACCCATCTACTTCTAAACTAACCAATTCTTCTTCTTCCCCACCATAGAGTAATTCATCCATTTCCACTATGCACATACCAACTACCAATCCTTTACAAGGTGTTTTCTATGTCTCACTGGGGAAGTAGTGCCTTTATAACATTGACATATTCCTTAATTCTCAAGAGTATGGTAAATTTCACCAAAATCCCTGCTATGATAATCACATAGGTGAGGTATTCCCTTACGGTTGTCCCCACCTTCACACCAACTTAACATATGGGGGACTTGATGCTTTTACCTAATCATGTGAACCACCTTCCTAAACTTGACCATTTTCATTTGATCTTCGAGATCTCACCAATCTCCACTTTGCCAACACATTTCTCCATCATTTTCCTTCGAAGGGCTTTGGATTTTGTTTCTATGAACAAGATCACCATACTGTCATCCCTTGCACCAATCATAAACATAAAGACCATAGTGGTATTGTGTTTTGTGAACTATCACCCAAGAAGTCCCCGAAAAGAGTTTGCAAGAATCAAATCAGAAATGAGGCACCACAAAGTAGTTGCACTCCAATGGAATCATGATAGCTCCAGCAATAGCAAGAAGGAATTGATCAGTAATGGAAGAAATTTCTCAACAGAAACAAATCTTGCATAGAGGAAAGACAACGAAGTGTCTTGGCATGCTCATAAATGAATAGAAAAGGGGTACATATAGGGTGTTGAGTAACCCTAGTGCATGACACACATGAAACCCTAAACCTAACCCTAAACCTAACCCATGTGAGATGACCCTCCAATATGAGAGGAGGACACATAGGATAACTCACACTAATGATCCCCGAGTTGAACTCATTGAGGAAGATAAACCTTCTCCACCCCATTCACCAACATAGCCACCTTACCTTAACCTCTGAAAGTCTATGGATCTAGAATCCATTCCTCCTAAAAAAATTTCATCAACACAATTTCATTGGGACCTCTAACTTATCAACAAGATTGTGAGGCTCTCTCTTCTCTTCGTTTCATGCATCATAACATGATCGATGATGATACACCTTCTATTAACATCATTCATTATCAATATTATGAGTCTATTCTCACCTGCCTTGGTGTGGAAGATTATTATATTCACCGGTTGTTACCTTCTGAGACACAAACCATGTTAAATCAATTAACCATCGAAATCAATATTCACACTTAGGATGACCCGCACATTCTAAAAATAGGCCAATATTTAGATGTTACTTGAACATGAATATTTTACTTCTTTCCTCTGGGATCATAGCAATGATTTTTCATGGCCCTACGCTTATATGCTCGATATTGACCCAAATTTTTTTCCATATTATCGCATCTATTCCTAAAGAAAAACACGTGAAATAGAAGGCATGGAAAATGCATCCTCGTATTTACCTTCTTGGCAAATAATATTTCTATGACCTTAACTTAGCTTACCCCAAAGATGACTTTCCTCTACTTAGTATTGACCAACTAGTTGATCTCGGTGCCAACCATGAGATGCCATCATTCATGGATGATTTCTCGGTTATAACAAAATATTACTTAGCCCAAAAGATCAACACAATACCACCTTCATCATTCCTTGGGGGATCTTCTGCTATCATGTCATGCCATTTGGCCTTAATAACACTAGTGCTACATATTAGCGGGGTATGACTTATATATTTCATTACATTATGCATTGCATATTGGAATATTACATTGACTATCTTCTTGCCAAATCTAAACATCGGGCCAAACACCTTACCATCCTTAAGGTCATCTTCAACTGTCTCATCAAGTACTTTGTTCACCTTTAACCTAAGAAGTGTGTCTTCACGGTTCTATCTGGGAAGCTTCTTGGTTTATCATTTATTTGCGTGGCATTAAAGTTGATCCCATTAAAATCAAGGCTATTCTCAAGATGCCTCCACCCACTAACCTTTGAAAACTCCATAGTTTTCAAGGAAAGTTGCAATCTATTCATTGCTTTATTTTGTAGCTTTCCGACCACTTTGCCACCCATTTCATCATCTCCTAAAAAGGATGTCTCCTTAAAATGGGATGATGAATGTAACAAATCCTTCGATGCCTTAAAAATTTACCTACTCCAACCACCTGTGCTCATTCAACCTAAGGATGACAAACCATTTTACATTTACATTTATGTTCGATCATTATCTAGGTGCCATGCTTACTCATCATGAGAAGAAACACAGGGAGAAAATGATTTATTATATAAGTCATACGATTTTAGACTATGAAACTATATACACTCATGCCAACAAACATTTCTTATCCTTAGTTTTTGTCGCCACTAAACTTCACCATTACCTCGCTTAACCACAAAACATTTTTGTCTCCAATACGACCCCTTACATTACATGTATGCTAATCCCTACCAACATCTATGTAATACACATTTTCTCATGCTTCTTATAGACCTAGAGCTCGAATTGACCCACAAAAATATGTCAAAGGAAAAACCATCGTTGACCAACTCATAGATGCACCTCTCTCTAGAAATAAATCCTCTAACTTTAATTTCCTTGATGAATCCATCGCTACCCTCTCTTTGGAAAATACCATGTACCAGATGACCTTATTCTTTGATGGTTCCAAGTGTCAGCATGGGGGTGGTTCTAGAGTTATCGTCATTTCTCCCGATGGTGAGCCTATGCCATTATATTTCAAACTATATTTTTATTGTACTAAAATATTGCCGAATACAAAGCACTTGTACTAGTTCCTCAAACTGCCATCACCTTAGAAGTTAATTCAATTAATATCTTTCACGATTCCTAACTAGTTGTAAACCAAGTTAATGGTATATAACAGTGTCATAACGAGATACTTCAAAATTATAAACATCTTGTTGACATACTTTTGACTACCTTTAACCGTTATGAACTTCAAACCACCCCGCATTCCACTAATAAATTTTTGAACACCATGGCCTATCTTACTTCTCAAATTCCCGATTTTCCCTCTGACTTGAAAATATTTGTCACTATACAAAGGTTACAATCACCTTCTTATCTATTTCGAGATGTTAAATTTGTTAGAAATATTGAATCTGACCCACGTGACCTTTTGTATAAGTAGTTTGTTGACTACCTTTCCCTTTCCATTCTGCCTCCTAATCTTACTCGTAATGGACAAAAAGTCTTCTTTAAAAGTGTCTCTTACTATGTCATCATGGGTGGTCTTCTTCATAAACGTGGCTTTGATGCTATCTCTTGACTATGCCTTATCGGTTCTGAAATTCCCCACCCCATCAAGAAAGTTCACAACGTAATTTGTGGGGTCACTTCATTGGTTTAGCTATCGCTAAACACATTCTTCTCCCAAGCTATTACATGAAAACCCTAAAGTGTGATTGTTGTCACTATGTCAAGTGTTGTTTGAACTGTCAACAACATGCTAACATTCATCACACCCCTAGTCATGCCTTACATTTCATACATGACCTTTGGCATTTATCTCAATGGGGTATGTGTATTTTTGGAGAGATCAATCCTCATTCTTCCCAACACCATTAATGTATTATTACCACTACCGAATACTACACTAAATGGGTAGAATCCATACCTCTCATTTCTACGAAAGTTGAGAAAATATGTGAATTCATCAACCATCACATCATTTTTCACTTTGGTGTTCCTCACCACCTCATGCCTGATAATGGAAACAATTCAAAAATAAAACCCTATGGAAACTTTGTGATGCCTTCAGTATTCAACTTAATATTTCTTCACCTTATTACTCTAAAAAAATGGTCAAGCCGAATAAATCAACAAAACCTTAAAAAAATTCTTATAAAAGTGGTTAGTGATACTAGAAAGGATTGGAACACGTATATTCCATTTGCCTTATGAGCTTATTGTACTAGTATTTGTACCTCAAATTCTGCCACACCTTTTTCTCTAGTCTATAGTACAGAGAATTCCCTACCTCCTTAAGTACACATTCCATCTCTTCATATCTCACTTAAAGAGATTCTCAACTATGATGATTTTCGCCATGACCATTTATCACAACTTGAGTTATTAGATGAACGTCGTCTCGGTGCTCTCCATCACCTCCAAATCTACCAAAAACATATCAAATGTGCCTATGATAAACATGTCCATGAACGAACATTCCATTCCAGTGACCTCGTCACGTGGGAAAATCAACATGTAACAAAAGAGCCAAAAAGTAAACGAGGAAAATTTACTCGTAATTGGCTTGGACCCTATATTTTTATTCAAACCTATGGATCAATTTCTTATCACTTATCTTCAATCGAAGGTAAACTGAACCTAATCCCCTCAATTCCTTTCATCTTAAACCATTATATTATTGAATCAATTACTATATCAATTTACTGTCTATTTCAACGCTCATCCGTTGAGCAAGCATTCACCTTCTATTTACCTATTTTAAGGGTCAATGATTGAACAAGAATCTTGTGATTACCCATCACTTTTTGACCTTATCTTCAATATGAGTATCAAGGCTCTACTCATGTCATGATTCTTATGGATGGTTTTCATATTCTTTAAAATGGAATCCCATGGTTGTTAATAACTTAAAATTCCCTATGTACTATAGTTTTGTCTTCATAACAAGAGCCTATCCTTCTCTATAGTCTTGTCCATGACCTAAAATTCCAAAAATAATTCAAAAATAAATATATGGGACTTTCAAATTTAAAATTCCTCAAGTAAAATTCTCGCCAAAAGATGAATCCCTCAAAAAGGGCATCTAATATTTCTTTCTTGTTTCTATAAATAGACTTCTTCCTTAAAGGATAGTTATAAAAAGCTAGCCACACTGTACATAGTATATCACAAAAAAGAAGACTATTCCTGCAAAAATAAAATAAATATATTTTGAAGCTTCCTACATTGATCATCTTCAAGAAGACCTCAAGGAGATATTCTACTCATGCCACATATACTTCCTACATCGATCAGTCTATAAAAACAAAAGAAAAAATAAAAAGCTAACTTTTTTATCATGGAATTTCTTATTTTGATCTTGAGTCTCTTACCAAAAAGGCATGTTGTCACACACTAGGTTACACTAAACCAACCTTCTTTCACCTCACCTCCTTTCCATTATAACCTTCCACGTATTCAAAGGACATTCCAAAAATGAAAAATTTCATGATCATGTGACCTTCTTCACCCATAGAATAGTCAATCATGCAACTCCTTTTAGGGTTTTCCATTCATAAGATAATTTTTTATATGATACACTTGCTAGGTTCTTACCAATCGACGACACTTTTATCTCCGCTAATTGTTCACCACTTTTCTTACTTCTTGATCCTACTTTATAGGACCAAACCTTTGACATCTACATTCTAGGAATTCCTTTTCCACCAAAATCACTCATATCTATTCACCATAGACAACCAACATGCCTATTTGACCTAAAATTCAACCGTTCTTACATGGCCTAAAATCAACCATGCCTAAAGAACCTAAACTCAACCATGCCTAACTGACCTAGACTCAATCATGCCTAAAACCAACCAACCCATTATTCTACCTCATCATATTCTTCCCTAGCTTATGGGAGAACTTCATCGGCCTGAGGCCCCTTTTCGTTAGGGATATGTAGACAACACACGAGGGCATGAGGCCCTTAGAGGTTAGCTTGAACTCTCTTTCCCTAACCAATTTTCCCCCCTTTATTCACATTCTACCTTAGTTTCCATTTTACATAAAACTTGGAAATTACAAAATCATAAAAATATACATATTTACCATTTTATAACATCACCATATCATACATCACTCATTTCACATTTCCATGATATCAAACATTGGGAAATTTACACAACATACATATACATCATCATTTATTTTCAATACTACAAATAACTTGGAAATTAAATTAAACCCAAAAACATGACCAAATCATGCCTAACTCACCTTAACTCCATCATGCCTAATTATCCCGGACTCCACCATGCCTAAACATGACTCAATCATGCCTAAACCACCTAGAATCCACCATGCATAAACTTGAATCCATCATACCTAACTCACCTAAACTCAATTGTGCCTACATGTCCTCGAGTCAATCAAACCTAGTTAACCTAGTTTCCATCAATACATAATAATAATGGAAATTAAAAACAAGTACATCATCCATCCAATAAATATCATCAAATATATAAATGGGAGAGTCTATGTATCAATACATATATACATAGATATAAATAAATACAAGTATCTCAAAACTCTCATATACAATCTCATGTCTTCGGTACGTAGGCCGACATATATATATCAAAAATCAAAACAATGATCATATCAAGTGACTAATCATCACCCCACCTGATATCCTCTAGACCAATCTCATTTGTATCCACCTCCCTACCTGTAAGCCACCCTACTAACATCTTGCCACCCTCCATGGGTCTTGTTTTGGTCTCCTCTAAGACCTCACTCGGGCCTCGGCCTCCGTGAACTCGTAACCTCTCCTTCGCTAGGAACATAGGCTCAACAGCCCCTATGATCCACTGAACTGTGAGTCTTGGATCTCATGCACTCATTGGATGCCTACTACGCTCTGTACTTGGCATATGAGGGGACATCTATATCAGTTTTCGTCGGGTGATCCACGATAGTAGCGATCCTCTTTTAGGGAATCCCAAAACTTCACCATAGACATAATATGCGGTGGTGTCATGGGTCTTACTACAACCCATGAACTATGCCCTGCTAATACTAGCCTTGGCCCCTACTCGACGATGCCTACCCTCCTGCCTTCGTGCCTTAAAACTCTTTCCTAGTGTAGGTGCACAGAATATGGGACGTTGTCCCTAGGCATGTGGGGGTAGTTGTAATCGTGCTACAACCTAGGCCTATAATGCCAACACCTATTCCTATCGCAAAGTGGCTAATCGACCACATAAACAAGCCACTGTGACTATAGGGCGGCTACCTATCCTCCATCCCCATCTCCACCTGTCTGATAAGTGCTATCATTTGTGCTACATGGGCTGTACGGAAATCACTTGAACCCGTAAAGTGGTTACCTCTTCTTCTAAACCTATGAGTTGTCCCTATAACTCTATAATCTATGCCTAAAGGGAGGCCACCTAACCCTATAAAGAATCCATCTATACTATGATAGTATCTAAATCTAGTTGTCCTAGCCTCGACAGTCTGCTGCCCGTGGCTAGGCCGAACACCAATGCCTATATCCATCAAGAACTCCCATGTCATGAATCTCGCCTATCTAGTTCTTGATCATCCTATCCTATAGGAACACTCGGGCATGGTGGAGCCATTGGACTCTCCACCTCATCTCTACGATATTGTGGAAAATGTGGGGGTATATCCTGTTGTAGCCAAAACTACCATCTAACCTTGTCCACTAGAATAATTTCATGCTCCCCAACATGCCACCGCTATATCCATCTAAGTACTTGAATATCCTCTAACTCCTCAACCATGCCTCTATAGGATGGATAGTCCACATATGGTCTCCACACAATATCAATGGCAGAAAGGCCCATCCAATCGTTGTCTATATTATGACACATCATATGTGTCCCTCGCCACCCTCGGTTGTCAAGTTATTTATGCCCATCATCTGAAACTAAATCAACAAGCCATCCCCAAACCAATATTGTATTGAAAAAATTCTTGGGCACATGATGTGCTCATATTCCTAGCTATGTAATAAAAATGTACAACACATACCAAACCACCTCAATCTCCCATAGGCCCATAGTTCCCTATATAATTGAATTAGGAAAGTAAGTGCCCAAGAAAATTGTATCGAGATACTCGATCATATCCTTTAGCACATCCATTAGTGCTTGCAAAAACCTACCACCCTAACAATATAGCAATGCAAAACATCCAACTACCACCATCATCAGCACATATAGCCTAGTCTCTTGTAGATAGGATGCATACATATCTTAATAAGTGAGACTTGTGTTGCGATGCCTCGGCTCGCCCATATTCTCACCAAACACAAACACTATTGGCTCCACCAATGCCTTTGAAGAAATGTAGTATCTTTGGGTCCCAAAAATAGGAAGTCAGTAAAACCCTATATACTTTCTCCAAGGTGATGGTCATCTTTCCTATCGGTAACTTGAAGGTATTGGTCATAGAATGCCATCTACTCGATGAGAGAGACCATAAAACTATGATCTCATAATATACACCTATAGCATCAGATTGCACTTTGTCTAAGATCAGTCATGTGCTCCCACTCCTCCACGGTGACACTAGGCCACGTCTATACTAGTAGGGGTGGTACTATGTCCCACATCCTCTGTTAATCTATCACCTGCATCATCCAATACAACTCTATCAAGACATGACCACGCCAAATCACCTATACCCACTACACAATACTCACAAACAAACCTACTATCCCATAATATCCTTACCCATTATCTTAATTTATTTCACCTGACTTACCTATCCCATAATGCCAAAATCATATTTTACACTCTTCTACCTACATTAATCTTCACCTACCCCTTATTCACCTATTTTAATTTCCTACCTAGCCCTTCTTACCCCTATTTACTCTTAACCTTAACCATCAATGGTGGCCTTGACCATCACCAATTTTTCTTGACCGTCATTGGTCCCTTTTAACCGGTGTCACACCTTATCCTTGATGATACTTGATAAATCAGATTAATTTTGGCCAACCCTTGATCGTATCGTTGGTCTCTATTGCATAACCAAAACCGAAAACCTAACCTCTTCTCTCAAAAAATCACAATACTTGACCTAGACACCTACTATAACCCACCCAAACCTAACTTAGCTTCATTCCCAACCCTATTTAACATATGAATGACCTTCCCACTCCTCATTTCATTCATGTTTACCCATAATTTGAAAATGAATAATCCCACCCAAAGTTTTTAATAAAAAATTATTTTAACCAATACTCTTTTCAATCAAATATGAGGGATTCCTATTGTCTCCTACCTCTAATTGGCGATGTCTCCATAGTGACACATTTGGACACTACATTAGTGGTCCACATGATCCCTCTCCCACCTCTGCTGCAATGCCCAAATTAACTCCTCACCTTGAAACAAATTGAATCAATCGAATCAATCTCGTGGAACCACTACTAAACCACCAATCACCTATTACGTGGCTCACCAACTCATCTCAATGCCTTGTACTATCATTTTCCAGAATTATTTTTTCTTTCGTCATTTCCTAAAAGCAACAAAGTTAAAATGAATTCGTAAAACATGTATTTTTCTTTTTAATTCCCAAATCTACATGGCCAATGTTGGTGAAGTAGTGCCCTTGTGAACCAATGTTAGCTATACCATAATCAACATCGGTCACCTAATATTATCTTTTGACCTATCCCATGCCCATTTTTCCTAAACACAGTATTGCTCCAACCACGTTTAACCTTACAAACATCTATTACACCCTACCAACAAGCCTACACTACATGTACATTTCCTTAATTGTGCTTAGGGACTTGTTCTTTACCTATACCTCGACTTACATGCACTACCCAACATACCCTAAACTGAACTACCTGTGGGGATAGTTAAATTTGTGTACTCACTATACCTTTTGATGTTATTACTTGTGTTGTTTAGCCCAATGACCTTACCTTGCCTAATGACATGATGTTTATCCCGAAAATACCTTTGGTTCCATGGAACAAAACCTATTACCCATTCCTACACCATCCCTCCTTATTGTTCATGACCATATCCTATACTTTGGATACATGAATCAGTTCAACCTCATTTGGATAAACCTATCACCCTTTTGACAATGTAGAGTTTGCAAGATCTTCAACCTGGTACAGTATTAGGATTTATATGTGTGATTGCATTCAATTTACATTACCCATTACCCAATACAACCATTACCCATTACCCAAAATGCCCATACCTTTACCTACTGACCCTTACTTTCATTACTTACCCATTTATCAAACCACTCACCGACTCTATTTAACACCTCATCAGTTCCTGGTTTGAGGGGGATCACATCCACCCACACTTGGGGAAACCCCACTCTCACCTATATTTGGGGAAACCACTTCCTATTTTTGTTAGCATTACTTACCAATACAAGCTACGCAACAAAAAGGGGCAAATGTAGACACCAAATTTGGGTCACACTCCCCTTGGTCCCCTTTATTTAACTAACGTAATGTATTCACCTAACCATGACCCCTTACCCCACATTCATATTAATTTAATAACTTACAATTGAATCAAACTTCATCCTCACATTATTAATTAATGTAATTGGTTTAATTAATTTAAGTTTCACCTCACCTAGCCACATCACCTAGACAACTCACCATGCACTTATTCTTAGTCTATTAATTAACTAAGAGTGAGTCTCTACTTATCTTAACAAACTAGGATTATTTAAAACCCTAAAATTAAAGTCCTACTCCCTCTCCAACAATACTCCCTTATCTAAATGTTGATCCTCATGCGAGACCTGGATTGACAATTAGAGCATGCCAAAATAGCAAATATTTACCTATTGTTGGAAAACCTAGGATTTCCCACCTTAACTAACATCGGTTATCCCTCAACTGACATCATTCACCTTGATTTTCATCGGTCACCTTGTATACCCTTTGATAACCTTTTACTAAGTTGGTAATTTTGAGTTTTGATAGATCTATTGCATTCAAGCACAAACCAAAGACTTATCAGCATCTAGATGACATAATACACTCAACCACAGGCCCAAGCAAACATCGATACTTGTTCAATAATATTCATAGGAAAATTCCAGGAGTATTTTTGTGACACTAACCACAAAGTTATTTATGGATATTCTACTACCTTCCTTCACCTACTAGACCTACAAATACAAGTAAGTGTATTTGATTTTCATCATTCTATACTTTCTTAAAGTGTAAGTTCATTATATTTTGTTATTGGATCTTATTCTTTCCTACATTCCTCCATTCCCACCTTCTTACCAATCTACCCATCCAACCACTCATAACCTTCTAGCTCTCCATACTTGACCTCTATGCATTCTTGAGTCTTCCTGACATTATTACGAACCCAACCATCCTCCCTTCATCCTCTGTGCAATCATAGAGAAGTCCAAATATATCTTAACCATATTTAGTTTCCCCTCTTCACCAACATTGGTCACTCTAATGACGTCGATTCTTGTGTCTTCACAACTTTCATCAATACCTCCCCAAAACCTAACAAAACCTTACCCAAACCTCACCCAAACTTGATACCCCACCTACAACCTCACAACAGACCTTCCCAACTCTTTTTACAAACATAGAGAGATCCTAGATACCCATTTAGACATTCTTCCATTTCACATAGTAATTGATATCTTTTATACTGCATCTGACATCGGTCATACATGCATCTGACGGTCATACTGTCATCTGACATCGGTCACCCTAACCGGCATTGGTCTTTATGCTTGTTAAAACTCTCTTAGACCAGCAAGATTACTAATCACCCAAAACCAACTCAAACTTCACCAAATCTTATCCAGACCCCGTCTATGACTCTTAGACCACTTTCCCGGCCTATAAGCTGATCCATGACCTTTAACAACTTAGTTATCAAGTATTTAATGGGATTGACAGAGATAGTAGTATGAGACACCTAAATAAGAACAATAGCATTAGATTCTTTTATTTGTATGTTAAATTATTTAATATTGATTTTTATATCAATGTATTATCAAACTACTATCACACTTCCTTGATCTAGCTCATCTTTGGCGAGTCCACTAACTTTTTCTATTAACCTTATCTTGTGGTATTGCTTTGTATCACAGGTAGTTCCTCCGAGCCAAAATAAAGCTCACACAGTTATCCTAGATTGTAAATTTTAAACACACACTCTCAAACTTTAATTAATTTAACAACAAGCATTCCTCTTTAAACTATTTACCTTATCTTCTTTATTGTACAACAATTTGGTGAGAAACTGGTTTTGGTAAAACTTGAATAACTTACACAATATTCTAAAAAATTTAATGAAGCTTGATCTAGAGAACTAAAAACATCCATATACATGTTCCATTTCTTAATTTATCATAAATGATACTGTAAAACCATGAAAAATCCCATTTACCTAAGCTTCCACTGCTAGTTCTCAAAGGTAGTTTTGGTGAGAACTTGAATTTTCCCCAAAATGATAAAGTAATCCCTATAGATGCTCCTATGTTCTATAGGAAGTGTTATTAGGATACTACCATGTTTACTTAGTGTTTTCATGGTCTACATTGATCTCTTAGACCTCATTAGGCTCTAAAAATAGGCCTAAATGAGCTAGTTCCAACTATGAATTACAACACCTGACCTAATGCTCACCTTTTAAGCTCTTGTAAATCCTATACAAATCATGTATGACCTATGGGAAACCTGTGAAAAGTACACCAATCATATCCATACCTCTAGTGGGCTTCTATCTCACTGACCAAGCCTAAAACACACTGAAGTATTCCTGAAACCACTTTGAATCCTCATTGAGAAGGAACTACCAATCAACCTTCATGTCCTTGACTTAACCTACATTCACCACTCACATATTTTTCATCAATGTCACTTGAAATCAAGGACATAACCAATGACAAGGGTTCAACATACATCTATCTATCTCTCATGTTTTAATATTCATCCTTTTATCATTATTAATTTTATTTAAGTTTTGGATGGTTGAAGAACTACAAATTGTTTCAAAATTTTGATGAAAAATTGATTCACCCCCATCTTAGTGTCTAAAGTTTCCAACACCTATGTCCAACCTTAATGGTCTTAGTCAAGTTGTGGTTATTATAAGAAAGTTTTTTTATATAAAGTAAAGTGGGTCTTCTCATTTGATTTAGTTGTGATAATGGGGATGTGATTGAGCTAGAAGAGGTGAAAAAGAGTATAGAGGTGTCAAGGGAAAAGCTAAGAAGAGGCATGAATAATTGAGAAGATTAGAAGAGAAGGTGTGAAAATTCATTAGATATAATCAGAAAATAAAGGATCATATTTGAGAAAAGTAGGAGAAGAGATTTTTGAGAGGGTTGGATGTTTATGGATTTGAACATGTAGTCAGAATATATTGTGGGAGAAACAATAATTAAGTGGTCTTCATCTTTAGATGGTGAGTGGGTGATTGATGATTTTGGGGGTTGTATCCTCCTTTTATATTAGGTGTTATACTAAATAAGGGTCGGTGCTCCTTGTTAAGTGGGTACTTCACTAAAAAAATATTGTTTTATGAGTAATATTCATGCAACTATTTTGGATTGAGTAATATTTTATAATGTTTTAGTGTGTTTTCTTTACTTTAAGGGTTTATCACATTATATTTTTGTCCTTGTGTTCACTTATGTTTCATACATGTGTGTATGGATGATATGTTAATTTATCATTTCTAATGATAACCAATACGCTCACACTCATATTATATGTTGAATGGATGGTCTCAATTATGTATGTAAGTTAAGGTAAATGATTTTAAACATTTTTAAGACTAATTCATCCCCCTCTTAGCATTATTTATTCTAACACATCGTAGGTATCCCATGTTTAGAGGTTCTAAAAGTTCTTTTGTATGTCATTGTTTGCAATTAGATACATTGTAGTTGTTCTTATTTTCATCTACATGTGATCTTTCTACTTGTTACTTTAGTCACTCCTATCCTTGTTTGCTGCTAGCATTATTTTTATTATGTGTCATAGTTTCCACCATCGTGAATAACTTTCCTTTTGTAGGTATAGGTTCTCCAAGGTGGCCACTACTTTACCTTTATGAGTTTATTCTATATTTTTACTAGACAAAGAAAAATATATGGGGCTAGATATAGGTACAAAAAAGGTATATGAACTTATAAATATAGTCACACATCTAATATTTGAAAAAAATACAAGGTCAAAAGCACACACTTTGGTTAATACAATATGGTACAATCCCAGATCCCCTGGATGTTTTTACTAGGAGAAATTTCAATAGGTTTTTCAACATGTTTAATATTTTTAGCTATTTATAAAGTTTTTAAAAAAACCCCACATTTAGATTTCTTAATGTAGATCAGTATAGGGGCATGAAATATTTCATTCATTATTCACACTAGCACTCATTTTTAGTTTCATTTTTGGGAATATTTGGGGCATGGTTTTCCTTCCTTCTTTAGTGTTATTAGTATATTTTAGCATGTTTTAATGTTTTTTTAGATCATAGTCAGTTGTTCAACATATGTGGAGATTTTAGGGTAAATTATTCTCTTTTGTATTATATGTCCATATTTATAGAATCAGGTCTAGATGTATTTGCAATAGTGTATCTATGGGTTTATGGAAGGTATGGAAGTAGATACTAGATTCATGGGTAGGATTTCCTCTGATATTACACTTTAAGGGGAATATATATGAGTTTTTGAATAACTTTGATACATAGTATTCTTCCTTTATATTGGTCTATTTTTACCTCTTCCTTTGTCTTTCTCTTTGACATTTTGGTTTTAGGTTGAGTGCACCTAACACTTTTTTATCTCCTTGCTAATTCTTTAGGAATTATCACTCCCAAACCTTCAATGAAGTTTTTTAATACAAATCACCAAGCACAATAAAATCTTGAGAAAATAGGTGTATTCTCTACTTTTTAAAATCTTTTGACTCTACATATATGAAAATGTAAATCCTTTCCATAACAAAATTTCTATTTTAGTCACAATAAATTATCTATCATGGACATTGACTACACTCTATGTTTCATGTATCATCATGGAGCATACCATAAACAAACACAACAACATAATTAAAGAAAATTCAAGAAAAGGAAAAGTGTGTTTACACACTCAAGTACAATTTTCTTATAGCATACAATTTTAGATTTTAGACATAAAGGGGGGAAATGTAGACACTAAAATTTGGTAATCTACACTTAAGAAACCCTTTATTTGACTATGAACTCTTTCTATGATAAATAATAATTCTCTATTCCCACTTAGCAAGGTTCATTGTTTATTTCAAATTGACATGTTGATAAACTCTAAGAATGTAATGTATAAAATCCATAGTAAAATATAACTTGTCAAGTTTTAAAACTTCAATTTAACACATTCCCTAATCCTATCCATTACTATTAATTTTTTTGGGAATGTACCATATTTTATTAACCTCATTATATGGTCTCAAATTGTAATTTTATCAAATTTGTATTTGAAATTCATATCTTTTGTTGGGTCTTATAATTCATCTAGGTCATCATTTCTTAGAAAAATACTCTATGGAACCTTATATAAGTAAGTAAAAACTACCTCATTTTCCCACCTTCAACACCTAGGGTAATGCACTAGATAACTGACTTCATACACTTGAAAAAGGCATCCAAAACTCGTTAAATATTGAAATTTCACATCTACAAATCATTAGGGCATTAACCACATTATGCCGAAAGCTATAAACTAGGTCAAAGAAGCAATATATCTAATATTCAAGAATTCAAAAATCCTTTCTCCAAGTTTTTCAGTAAGATACAAGTAAAATAAAACATGGTCAAATAAATTACAAAATCTAATTGATCTATCTAGAAATCACATGGTAGGAAGATAATGACATGCAATTTGAGGCATCTTTGGAGTATTTCTAACTTCAATAGTACATGAGGGTTAATTAGATGGTTCTAATGTATTTTTATATAAATATTAATCAATGGACAAGGTTTGAGAAGATTTCCATTTCACTTGGAGATTCACAATGCATGTATGACAAATAAGGATTGATAGTGACAGAGATAAATATAGGAAATAAAACAAACTAATAATTTAAACAAGTATGTTAAGCGTATAAGACAATATATAATGTGTTGGACCATATGTTTTAGTCCTAACCTAATGGTATGATCTTGACCCAGTGCAACTATAGTCCCAATCTAGTTTATGAGAGTTACACACATTCGGATCTTCTGGTTCACTATTGCATTGTCTTAGATATCTCCAAAACTCATCAACAATTGACTAAGTGCTTCTATATCTCCATTTTGTACTTTCAATTACATGTTAAGTTAATTGGATGTATGTAAATTCTTCCTATTTGATCTATGTTACAAATATTTTTAGTGTTTGTATTGTATCATCTTTGTTAGATTTTTAAATCAAGTATATTATAATTTAGACCTAATAAAATTGACTTGAAATTTAAGTAAGGGTTTAACAGATACAAATAAATTAAAAAAATAACATAAGTACACTTAATAAATAATAGAACGGATCTTAAGAATAACATTATCTTACATATTTTTTATCCATATGAAGGGGATGCTTAGTTAACACGATTATATCAATTATAGGGTGTTGAAAATTAGGCATGCCCTTACGTAATAAAAAAATAATATTAATTTTTAGAAAATATGGAGAAAATATCTTAGCTATATATATATATTTTTTGAGAGAGTTATTATTTCTAATTTGATGGTTGTTAGATAATATGAAGACATAAATATAAAGTTAGAAAGAAAACATGGGAATTAAATAGCTACACATCCCACGCCTATTCCAGAGAGATTCGATTGTTTACAGTAATAATAATATATACTATTCATGCTCCACTTTATCATCTGGATTTCTCTCTCATTATTTGGATAGTAAAATATATACTTAAAGAAGAAAAAATAAAAATTGGGAAGTTAGAAACTAAACAAAAATGCACTCTATGTCCTCCATTTTAATTTTAATTATGAGTAATTGAAGGATAATAGGTACTTAAAAACAATCATCAATATTATATCCCATGTAGTTGTTGGTCATATGTGTGATATGTAGATTTTACCTTCGGGATAAAAAATTTTAGAATAAGACTCCACATTATTTCTTACATTGTTAAGAGAAAATTGATCTATTATATACCAGTGATTCTTACTATTAAAACCATGAGATTACACCATGTAATGTATATTCTAAAAGAGATAATTAGAGGATATATTCCATGTTATATTGAATTATGTTTACACCCTTATAAGATTATGTGAAATCTATATTAGTGAATTAAGTACACTTAAGGATGTAAGGGGAGCTACAATAGGTCATTTTTATTAATAACTTCTAACTTTAACTATTAAATATTTTCATGGGAAATAATTTGGAAGTGGAAACAATATGGATAAAAGGATTCTAACTGCTTGCTTGCTATGAGAAGAAACTCATAAGAGATGGATCGGACTAGGAAGATATAGATAGAAATTTATTTCTTAAGGAGAAGAATATAGAAGAGAAGGTTATTTTTCTGATAATTTGAAAAAAATCCATGGAGAATAGGATTCATTCTATGAAAATATTTTGCAATATTATATGGAAAGTTACTCCAATTTTTAATCAAGAGAATCAAAGAACTATTAGTAGAAAAATAAAAAATTGTATTTGTGGGATTAGAGAGTAAAATCAAAGTCTGTTGAAATATTTGGAAATGACTATGTCCACCATTAATGTGGCCCTTTCTAAAATTTACACCTAGTTCTTTTTTCCTTTCATATTTTTGTCTTTTTATTCTTGTGTTGTGAGTCGTTGTTTTTGTTGTTCTAGTTTTGCACATTGTGGATTTATTAAGTTTTTCCTTTACTAGGTGTGTTTTTATATTTGGGAATTATGGCCTCTTTTTTTATGTAACATGATTGGGAGCCTATTAATTTTCCCTCTTTTACCAATATATCAAAAATAATTCAATATCCGAACAATAAATAAATAATTGTAACTAATGTATAAAATAATTTATGATCTTGAAAACATAAGAAGGTTAGTCGAGTTATCTATTTATATATGGATATGGGTAGTCCTTAGATTTTAGACTCATTGAATAAGGATATCAAATACTGATGATTATTTGTTCATATAATTATATGAATAGAAAATATCTTGAGATAGGAAGGTATAACTTTACTAGCAATTTCAATCTGAGTCTTAACCCTACTCTACCATCTTAGAGATTCTTTGATTCTAGGTTTGTAAATTTTTATAGTGTTTATTTTTGGGAATACTAGTCTATATAACACCACTCGCTTGTCGACATCTTTGGAAAGCCCTCTAAATATTATAAAATTGTCTCAAACCCTAACCATCGATGGTAAACCTTGTATAAAAATATTAGTTTGGATGCATAAACTAATGTGTTCTTCCAATTTTGCCTTTGGTCTATAGAGGCCTCAAACTAGACATATTTCTCTACCTAAAATGTGATATTTAAAAGAATGAAACTAGATTTGGAAAATTCTTTGGCAATGCTTAAGTTGATTTTGGATCTTGCTAATGTACTTAGAGAAGGAACACTTGTGTGCTTTTTTATGAGATACGTTGATTATTTGACATAGTAAGAAGATTCAAACCATTAGTGATTGTATCCTGATGAGATAAATGTTCCTTTGCAAAATTGAGGGATACCCATGTTCCATTTACAAGTGTTGGAAGTGACTGTATCAATGTAGTGGCATTGGATTTCCATGTTATTGAATGAAGTAGTGGTAACTTCTTATATAGGGTTTTGAAGGTCAATCATTAGATAAAGGAAAAATCAAGGGGAGTAAAGGATCCTTCAAAGAATTTGGCACTAAAAGAAAATATGAAGAAAATTGTGGTGTAAAACCATACAAATAGGTCATGATTGGATATAAATTCTTGGCCAAATTGTATGGGCTTGACTAGGGACGAAAAAACATGGTAAATGATCTTTGCATCCTATTAGGTTGAAACACTATAGGATTTTATTGACAACACTCTTAAAATCTATAAAAATATTAGTGTGAAATGATAAAAATGTTAAATAATAAACCTAGAGATATACTAGGATGGAATAGAAGTTTTTATTTATATATTAACATGACGCATTGTCAAAATTAGTAGTGTAAAAGAGTAAATTTACAAATTTGAGTGTCTACATATCCCCCATTTTAACATGAAATGAAAATTACATGCTTAAAGGAAATGATACCTGACTATGTAAATTCACTTTTTATTTACTCATAGTTTTTTTATAGGGATTTATTGTGCTTGAATACACACGATCCATGATAAAACCTATAATAGAGAGTATAGTCAATGTTCATAGTAAAGAATAGAAATTGAACTCAAATGTGAAGTGTAACATGAATTATTTTTATTTGTATAAATATGAATTGAAGATATGAAAATAAGGAAGGAATACACATATGTATTTTGTATAGGGAGAAGATCAAATGTTTTTTTGTATAAGAAGATTTACATTGCTAAAATTTTTGAAGGATTGGGAAAATAAATCCCCATTTTTTCGAAGAGAAATGGAGATTCTAGGTACATGTAACCCACTATATGTGGGAAAAATGTGTCTCAACAACATGTACTCTTACTCATCTGTTCAACTAGGGTATTCAAGGTGATGGGTAAGATACCAACAAGTATAAACATACAAGGTGTTAGACTTACGGGGGCTATAGTGGGTGCTTAGTGAAACATATCTAGAAGGAAGTAACCCTTACACTTCATCAAGCTAGGGTTTCGATTCCCACAGTCAATATAGAGGAAGGAATCATTTTAAGATATTAGTGGTTGGGTTTGGATAAGTATGGATAAACAAATACAAGAAAGAAGTGTGAAATAACTGAAATGAAAGTAATTGATGGATTTATATTAGATAAGTGTACTAAGCTAACATATCACGATGAGGAAGAGATGAATTAATGTATGAAAAGTGATAAAGATGGGTTATATCACTCCTCTTGTAACTGTAGGGTGGTTGTGGATGCATCTATAAACCCTAATATATAGCACGAGAGAGAGAGAGAGAATCATTATTACGTGGAGTAGGGGAAGACGATTTATGTCCTAGATTCACTATATGATGACCTAATAGTTACAAAAATCATTTAAGAAGAGATATTTCTAATCCAATACAGGAAAAATGAAATATGAACCAAAAGAAGAGTGAGAAAATGTGAAGATGGAGAAAAAGAATAGAGAAAATGGTAGTTCAGATGTCTTAGATTCTTTATTCCTTCTTGTGAGTGTGAACTTAAATGAAGTTGTATATATGACACCATCAATCATCGGTGATGATGTCGAACATGAGACAATATGACATGGACACAATTCACCACGGATGACTATATTTGCTAAGAATGCAAAAATGTGTGATGTTCCATGAAAAGTAAAAATAATGTGACATGCCTGATGAAAGAGGATGGATAGCGTGAAAAATGGTAGAATGCAAGAAAGAGATCATGAATATGATATGCATGAGACCTAAGAGGAAAAGGATACGTAATGCAAACTAATTCGAAGACAAGATAAAAAAACTCTCTCCATATACTATCTCTAAACCATAATGGTTATGTGAATAACCATTCTCCATTCTCAGCGGGACCCTTAAGGTACTTAAAAGAAATAGATGCATCAATAACCCTTATCTACACAAACATGATTTTTAGTAATAGGTATGAAAGAATAAAAATGAAAATTACAAAATTAGGTGTATATATATGTACCCAAGTCATTCATCACTTTGCATGTCATGATAGTGAAACATGGGGAGGTCAACGGAAAAATATAGTTTGTAACACCAATACTAAAATTATTTACTAAAAGAAAAGATGATAGAACTAGATAAAATGAAATATACCTACTAATGCATACATGATAGTAACACTCATATTTCCATGTGTGGGTGTAATATATTCTACAAGAACCCTAGAGAAGAAACGTTGAAAGGAAAAACTAGAGGATCATTAGTAAAATAAGACATAAATCAGCTACCTAGGGGCCAATGGGATGGATGTTCTGATGTCTAGATGGTGTAGAAAAATAGGTCAAAATTAAAAATCATCAAAATGAGGTATGTAAAAGGTTGAACTAAAGGGAAATAGATCACGATCATGATGTAAAAAATAAAAAGAGGTATGGATATTGAGAACGAAGATCATGGGAATTTGAAGATTGAGGTTGATTGCAACCAATTTCGAATATGAATTTGAGATTTACATAGTAATTTTCATTTTTATTTTCTTATTACTGTTTCAGTAATTTAGAGAAATGATCTCTCGAAAAATAAATTTAGAATAATTTTAGATGATATGGCATGTATACGATGTTAGGTTGTGGAACCTGTTTTCATGTGTGAAAGTGTTGAAGATTGTACACTAAGAGTATTGTACACTTTTCCCGTATCCTCACCGTGATTCGAGGCTAGGGACAGAGGCCTCAAGTGGGGGTGGCAGCCCCCAGTAGTAGAGGCTTTGGGGCGCAGCCCAAATTTTTTTTTTTGGGCATAAATTTTTTTCCTCGAAAAAACTCACGCAACATCGGGAAACGTGCTCTTCTCATATGGGCAAGATTTTTGACCCATAGGTTTTTGGGCTAGTTTTGGCCCATGGTTTTGATACCCACAATATTATAAAACTGCTTAAGCAATTGCCTACTTATATGGTTTTATGTATATGGTAGGGTATAATGAAAAACATTATAGATGTGCTTCGTATTTGGTGTGAATTCTGTAGAGTTTGTTGAGCATAGCTCCAAACGGATCTGGGTATTGTATTGAGAGAGCGGTGGTTTGTAATAGAATTTGAGCAAGTGATTCTTTGTGGATATAGCCCAAATTGGGTGAACCACGTTAAATACTATCTCTTTGTGTTGTGTTATTTTATTCTACAATTTTATTTGAAACCTGTAATAATTTACGCATATTAGTTTCTACTGTTGCGATTCTATGAGGGATTATTCTGCATATTTTATCACTTATTTCCTAAAAATTGGTATCAAAGTGAGGTTTGGTTTTATGAAGTGTTGAATCGCAGGGAAAGTTTTATCTTGAGTGGGAGCTATGGCAGATGATGGAAGATCTAGGGTTGATAAATTCAACGGGCAAAATTTCAATCTTTGGAAGATGAAGATGGAAGATTAACTTTATCAAAAGGATCTTTATACTTCACTTTGTTTGAGAAGGTGAACAAACCCTCGAGCATGACAGATGCGTAATGGGATTTGATAGATAGGAAGGCATTTGGGAAAATCTAGCTGTGTCTTGCATCTTCGGTATTATTTAATGTTTCAAAGGAAAAGACTACAAAAGAACTGATGGATGCATTAGGGAAGTTGTATGAAAAAATATCTGCCTCTAATAAGATATTTTTAATGAAAAATTTGTTTAATATGAAGATGTCTTAGAATGGTTTAGTAGCAGATCATCTAAATGATTTTAATACGGTTGTAAATATGCTAGCTTTGGTTACAATAGAATTTCATGAAGAAGTTAGGGATTTATTAGTTACTGTGCTCTTTACCTGAGAGTTGGAATAGCTTGGTAATGGCGGTAAGCAACTTGGTTCCAGCTAACTCAAAGTTGAAGTTTGAGGATGTTGTAGGGGTGATTCTAAGTGAGGAAATGTGAAGAAAAAGCTCTGGTGAATCTTCTACTTCAGGAATGCTTTGACACCTAAAACTAGAGGGAGATAGAAGAATAGAGGAAGCCGTGGAAAATCAAAGGATCGGGCAAGGTCAAAATCCAAAAGCAAGATAGTATGTTGGCACTGTGGAAAGTCTGGGCATGCAAAGAAGGATTGTCTGGAGCTTTGGGACAAGAAGAAATAACATGAAGAAAATAAGGAGGCAAATGTGGCAATGGGTAATGTATGTCAGGATACTTTGATTCTTTCTTTGCATAATATTACTGAATCTTGGGTTTTAGATTTGGGGGCTTCTTTCCATGCTTCTCCACATAGGCATTATTTTGTTGATTATGTTTAAGGAGATTTTGGGCATGTTTTTCTTGGTGATGATGAGCCTTGCAGCATAGTTGGAAAAGGTTCTATTCAGGTTAAGATGCAAAATGGGAATACTTGGCTATTGAAGGATGTCAGACATGTGCCTACATTAAGACAAAATTTGATATTGGCAAGGCAATTGGGAAGTGATGGTTGTATTGTGATATTTACAGTGGACTCTTGGAAGGTTACCAAGGGTGCTCTTATGGTGGCAAGAGGTAAGAAGGTTGGAACCTTGTATTTAACCACTTATAGCACTAATGTTTGTAATCTTGTGGCTTTAGAAGTAGATACAAAATTGTCGCACTATACGCTCGGTTATATGAGCCATAAGGGCATGGAGATTATAAAGAAGGATTTGCCCGGATATATAGAAACAGGTTTGGAGTTCTATGAGGACTACATATATGGGAAACAAAAGTGAGTAAGGTTTCTTAAGGTTGGACCTACAAAGAAAGAGAGTAAGTTAGAGTTGGTGTATTCTGATGTGTGGGGAGCCACTCAGGTATCATCTCTTGGGGGTTCAAGTTATTATGTTACTTTTATTGATGATGCAACAAGGAAAGTTTGGGTTTATTATATTACAAAAAAATCTTATGTATTTGACACTTTTGTTAAATGGAAATCCTTGGTAGAGAATGAAACAGGTCTTAAGCTAAAATGTCTCAAGTCAGATAATGGAGGGGAGTATTACAACAATGAATTTGATGATTATTGTTCTAAGAATGGAATCCATAGGAAAAGATAGTTCCAGGAACTCTGCATAGTAGAATGGGGTATCAGAAAGGATGAACAGAACAATAATGGAACATGCTAGGAGCATGAGGTTACATGTAGGACTGCCTCTTTCTTTTTGGGAAGAAGCAATGAGCACAACTATGTACTTGATAAACAGAGGACCCTTAAGTGCCTTGGATGGAGGCATACCTGAGGAGGCTTGGTATGGTAAGAAATGTGATTATTCATTTCTTAGAGTGTTTGGATGTGAGGTGTTTTTCATATAGACAAGGATGATAGGACCAAGCTAGAGGATAAATCAGAAAAATGTACTTTCATTGGTTATGGTGGTGATGACTTTGGCTATAAATGTTGGAGTATTAAGGACAAGAAAATCATCCGATCTAGAGATGTGGTCTTTAATGAGAAAGTCATGTATAAGCGAAGTTGCGGGAAAATAGGGAAGAATCCAAAAAATATATGCAACGGTAGAGGATCTTACGGATGAGAAAGTGACACAAATCAGTTCGAACCCCCTCAACATCAACCCCAAACTCCCATATAGAGGAGGTCTTCTAGGGTAAGAAGAGAACCTGAATGTTTTTCTCCTCCTCTTTATTATTTATTACTCACTGATAGTGGAGATTCAGAGAGCTTTAATGAAACAATGTAGGTAGATTCCAGGAAGAAGTGGGAGCAAGCCATGGATGAGGAGCATCAGGCTCTTATGGAGAACCAGACATGGGATTTGGTGAGGCTACCCAAAGGCAAAAGAGCATTACAGAACAAGTGGGTGTTTAGATTCAAAGAGGAAGAAGGAGGCAAGAAAGATATAAGGCCCGGTTGGTGGTCAAGGGGTTTGCATAGAAAAAGGTATAGATTTTGATGATATTTTTTCTCCTGTAGTAAAAATGACTTCTATTAGAACTGTTCTAGGAATAGTTGCAACAAAAGACTTGCACTTAGAACAACTTGATGTAAAGACTACATTTCTCCATGGTGATTTGGAGGAGGAACTATATATGCAACAACCAGAGGGCTATGAGGTCAAAGGTAAAGAGGAGATGGTGTGTAAACTGAAGAAGAGCTTGTATGGCTTGAAACAAGCTCCATGTCAATGGTATAAGAAATTTGATAGCTTCATGATGGAGCAAGGTTATATTAGATTTCATTCTGACCATTGTGTGTATACAAAGAAATTTGAGGATGGCAGTTATATTATCCTGTGTCTGTATGTGGATGACATGTTGGTTGTAGGTAAAAACATGCAGGAAATAAAAGTACTCAAGAAGCAGCTAAGTGAATCCTTTGCTATGAAGGATTTGGGTGCAGCCAAACAAATCCTTGGTATGAGGATATCTCGGGATAGGAAGGAATGGAAGCTAAATTTATCTCAGGAAGAGTACATTAAGAAGGTCTTGGAGAGGTTTAATATGCAGGATGCTAAACCGGTTGGGACTCCTTTGGCAAGCCACTTCAAGTTATCAAAGGAACAGTGTCCTAAGATAAAGCAGGAGAGAAACCAGATGTCCAAGGTACCTTACTCATCAGTGGTTGGTAGTTTGATGTATGCCATGGTGTGCACTAGGCCTGATATTTCCCATGCAGTGGGAGCGGTGAGTAGATTTATGAGTGATCCAGGTAGAGATCACTAGCAGGCAGTAAAGTGGATCCTTCAATATTTGAGAGGGACCATGGGGACAGTTTTGTGCTACAGTGGATCAAACACCACTTTGTGTGGTTATGTAGATTTAGATATGGCTGGAGATGTAGACAATAGGAGGAGCACAACAGGTTATGTTTACACTATAGGTGGAACAATAGTAAGCTGGATTTCACAACTACAAAAGTTAGTGGCTTTGTCAACCATGGAGGTTGAGTATGTTGCTACCACAGAGGCAAGCAAGGAAATGATTTGGTTACAACAATTACTTGAGGAGTTGGGGCATAAGTAGGAGGAAGGAAAGTTGTATAGTGATAGTCAAAGTGCTATACACCTAGCTAAGAACTCTGCTTTCCACTCTAGGACAAAGCATATATAGTTAAGGTACCATTTCATCAGACAACTTTGGAGGAAGAGAAGTTCAAGTTGGAGAAGATTCATACTAGTCATAATCCTACAGACATGATGACCAAGGTGGTCACAAGGGAAAAACTGAAGTTGTGTTCAACTTTGGTTGGTCTTCATAGAAACTAGTGAAGGGTTGAGAATCTTTCTCAGAGGAAAACTAGTCTCCAAGTGGGAGATTGTTAGGTTGTGGAGCCTATTTTCATGTGTGAAAGTGTTGAAGACTATACACTAAGAGTACTGTACACTTTTCATGTATCCTCACCGGGGTTCGGGGTTGGGCCGGGCCTCGAACGTGGGTCTGAGGGCGGAAGCCCCTGGTAGTAGGGGTTTGAGGGTGTAGCCCCGATAAGCGGGGTTCGGGCGTAACCCTTGAAAAAAAAATTGGGCGTAATTTTTTTTTTTTTTTTTTTGCCTCGAAAAAATGCACCCGACATATCGAGAAATGTGCTCTTCTCATATGGGTGAGATTTTTGACCCATAGGTTTTTGGGCTGGTTTTGGCCCATGGTTTTGATACCGATGATATTGTAAAACTGCTTAAGCAGTTGCCTACTTATATGGTTTTATGCATATGGTAGGGTATAATGAAAAACATTGCGATGTGCTTTGAATTTGGGTGTGAATTCTATAGAGTTTGTTGAGCATATCTCTAAACGGATCTCGGTATTGTATTGAGAGAGCGATGTCTTGTAATAAAATCGAGCAAGTGATTCGTGGTAGACGTAGCCCAAATTGGGTGAACCATGTTAAATATTGTCTCTTTGTGTTGTGTTATTTTATTCTACAATTTTATTTGAGATCTGTAATAATTTCGCATATTAGTTTCTCTTGTTTTGATTATGTGAGGGATTATTCCGCATATTTTATCATTTATTTCCTAACATACGAGGTGGGATGGAAGACTAGGAGGAGGAGTATGCGGAAATGCTTAACCAATCATAAGATGTTTATATTTTTTGAGTTGATAAAGAGTCCAAGCTACTAAAAATTGTCTCCTTGGGTAGGTTAGGTCAAAATACAAGTTAGTTTTAAACTGATTTGATTTTAGTTTAGAGTTTTTCCATTTTTGAAAATTCAAAATTGGGAGGTCACTATCATGATTTATCCAAAAGCCACAAGCTCTGTGTGAAATATTAATTTAGATAGAATTGATATGGAAAAAATATAACTTGAGGAATGATGAGGTCTACCATAAGGGTGATGGAATCGAGGAAGCTTGTCGGGGACCTATGGGGTAGACAATAACTTATGAAAAAAATATTTTTAGATTTTTGATTCTACACTTATGATGAAAATGTATAATCCATAATTATTATGATTTTGTGGATGTAGATAGAGCACGTGATCTACCTATGGTGGAGAATATATGTATCATGTCTCAAAGAGGATGATTATGGGATTGACATAGGTAAATATATCCTAGTTGTATAGTTCGGGGCTTGGGGGCATCATGTAGGTGTCCAGGATACCATTAGATATGGATTTTATATAGATGTTTATGGATGCATGGGAGACCTAGTCCAATAATTTTTGATGGTGGATGATGTGGGATATGGTGGAGATAACTTTGAAATTAGAATATGTAGATAGGATTTTGGGGCTAACAATTGGAGGCACCCGTATGTACTATAATCCGGCGCTGATGCTATAGAGTGGAGAGCATGGAACATATGGGCTATAGGTAATAGTGCACATGAAATGAACATGTTTTTATTCAACTAAGTGTATTTCAAGAAATAGGGATTCTAACTATCTATACAATAGTGATTTAGATCTTTGTTTCACATATAGTGTGTGATAATGATGAAGGAGCTATCCCATTATTCTTGATAGTATTATGTCGAGATGTTGTGGATCAGAATGTATTATTCAACTACGGAATCACCATATGGGTTAAGTTCATTCATGATATTTAAAATATTTAAGACCGATGCTAGAGGGTCATGGGACCCATAATATTCTTGAAATCATGGATATACTAGTGGTTTCGATGTACAAGCTGATCTGGATTCCACATATATTAACAAAAGATGCCCCAAGAGTACTTCGGTGGGCATGTGAGCCAATAATCAAAGAAATTTGGGTATACCATACTATAAAAGGTGGTTCCATACGATGTTATATAGAAACCCTACATATGGAATGAAGATAAGTGTCCTAACGGCCAAGAGCGGTTGTTGGATACCATGAGCAATGTGACAGGGTACTATTTACATTAGGTAGAGAGTCACACAATAGATGAGCATTGTGAAATTTTGGGAGGCCTTTTCCAGTTGTTATACCATCGTTGAAAACCTACAAGTGTCTTCATGATAGAGATGCTGCAGGAGTAGAGGTTTGGGTTCCATCATTATGACCTTCGAGGGTATGTGAATTGGGATTACCAAGGAAGTGACATTACAGACATGGTGGGGATGCTCGGGGGCCTCTTGTAGATCATAGGGGATAATGGTTCAAAGGATGGATCTAATAGAGGATCCAAAAATTAGGGTTGTAGGATGATACAAGTCCTAACACCGTGGGGAGGGATCCAAACTACAAGCATCATGGTTAAGAGAGCATAAGATGTGATAGCCATGGGGAGGATTTTTATGCCATTTTGAATTCAGATGTACATGCATATAAGATAGAGGACAATACCACAATGGATATAGGGGATGAAATTAGTGTCGCCTAGTATGTGGGAACAATATATAGGAGTGAGACAACATTATGATGATGAGGTGGAGGAGGTAATAGGCACCCGAGGAGATAGTGAGAATTTCGTGGAGATATATAAGCAGCCAAGTATGAGTGATAGCATGTTAGTTAGGTATTTTTCAATATATGTGTGTGATATTATTAGTAATACATATTAGTGTTTTATTTTTATATGGTAGACAATGGAGGAGTGACACTCGTTGATCAAAAATTCTCACCATGAGAATATAGATTCTATGTTAGATGTACATGATACTATAGATATGGTGGATCAAGTAGTACCATCGATCATGGGATTCGGGGTGGTCATTCTTGTTAGTGGGAGAGGCATCTAGAAAACTATATAAATATAAATATTGACAGTGCGGGTAGCAAATGACAACATATATGTGATGTTGTAGAGTTTTCTATAGGAAAATGTAGCTTTGGTAGAGGAATATGTAGCTCACATAGAAGATTCCTAGAGAGCTCTAGAGAAGATTATTGTTATCCAAAATTCACCCCTAGAGGTAATTTTGATAACATGCATCAAATTCTTTAGTACTGAGCAAGTAGAATTTATTCAAGGCCTAAAATAATGTTTTGGGGGTCCCTTTGGTTTCTCTCTAACTTCCCCATCTAAGGAAAAAATCCAACAAGTTAGAAAAAATTGTAAAAATCCAAAAAAGCGAAGGTGCTAGCTTGTTTTAATACAATGTAGGTATGGAGGTTGTGGTTCGTACTAGTGTAGATCATACCAAGGTTCATTGAACTAGGTTTGGATTCGAAATACAAAGGAATCGGCTAAATCAGCTTTCTATGTCCTAGACCGCACAAGTTCAACAGGGACGCACGAGGCATGCATTGCCAAAAATGCCAAAGTCAAAGGGAAATCGGTGAAGTCGAAATTTTTGGCCCACATGGTCTACGGGATAGTTGGAAAAAAAGTACATGTAGGACACACAAAGGTGGAAAGGCCGCAAAAGGAACCAAACATTGCAGAGAATGCGGAGGTCAATGGCCCTCGCGGCCCAGTCAACATCAAATGCATAAGGAAAAGGAATCCTGAATCGAGATGATGCGAAAGAATGTGTCTAGGACATCCGGGGCACGTGGACCCGATTTTTCTGAAATAGCCATAGTGAAGAGAAAACTTCAATGTTTGACCTCCCGAACTTCAAACGGCCATAACTTTTGACTCTGAGCTCCGATTTTCATAAAATTGGACTTTTTGGAATGAGCACAATGTCCTCTGCATCAAAAAAACTAATTTTTATGAGGGTAGATATATTAAAATAATATAAACATATTCAGATCTAGTCAATTAATGCTCATTCCTGTGAAATGGCGAGAAAATGTCTTACGAGACCCAGAATAGTTGCTCGCACTCAGAAGGCCATAAATTTTGCATTTCTCAATGAAATCGCAAAAATTGGTATTGTTGGAATCATGTTTTGATCCCAATGCAAAAAAATCAATAAGTTATGTACTTGATGAGGGTTCTATGGATATTTTCCTGAAAATGCAGCCAAGTTTAGAATAGTGTTTTATTTGGTAGTTAGACGCATTCAATGAAGCATGGGCTTTAATATTTCATTTCTGCAAGTCATGGGACAATGTGGGGAGAATTTTTTAAGCAACAGAACATCATTTCACTCCATTTAATACCTCTTACAAGTGGTTGAAGGACAGATTTTGGGATTTCTATTTTCCCTCTCTCTCTCTCTTCTTATTTTTCTATAAACTGGAGTGTTGGGCTCATTGTAAAAGAAAGTTTTATTTAGCAAAGCTCTGTCAAAATTTCTTTGTGAAGCGAATTTGTTGTAGGCCCTTGTAGTGGACTACTTGCATGGTGATCCAAGCCCTTATCTTGTAATAGATTAAACTGTGCATATCATGAAGCAATAAAATACAAGTTTGTGGATGCATCTTCCCCTGTTGTGTTTTTTTGCACTCTTCTTACCCTTTCAACCTTCATTACAAGAATATTGTGTCTATTTTTATGCTCTTGCAAGGACTCATTATTATTGTGCATGTATGAAATATTGTTGTGAATGCATTTGCTAGATTGTGGAGAACTATTATCATCCCTTCTAGTATGCATTTTACTTCTATTTTTCACACATTGGAAGACTACTCTCACACCCCTCCTTTTCTGGTGTATCACCGTTTTAGTGTAGGTTTTCATTTTCATGCATTCTCTCTCCTTGGTCCCTTAGAAAGTTAGATTAGGAAAGATAGTTTTCCTGCATTAGATTAGATTGTGGCAGGTAGTTTAGGAGTAAGAACCAACTTTCTTTGGAGGTCTATCTCAAGTAGAAAGTCCCACAACTTGGAGATAAAACGTAAGTTTTCCAATCACACAATGAATTCAAGTATATGCACTTGTGTAAACATTAGGGTGATGTGATTCGGTGATATAAATTACTTCTCTAGATACCCAACTAGTGAGGGCATAGGGAGAGGCCTTTAGGGCCCTATCTAGGCATGCATCCCTAGCTTGCACAACGAGAGACAATAACATGACCTCATCGGTGTAAAGCATCTAGGGACCCCCACATGGGTCGAGGATGCTTGAGTCGAGTTGTGGATGGACCATTTTGTATGGTTTTTGTCGATAGTATGATAATCGATTCAATATATAAACCATATATATGATGATTTTTTATGATATTTTGGGTATTTGTTGATGAGATATTTTATTTATTATTTTCCTAATTTTTACGTGTATGTATGTGATGATACAAAGTGTTACATATAAATAATAATGGTGAGATAAATAGGTAAATCTGGTGAGAACGGGATCAATAAGATAGACTAACTCACGCAATGTGAAAAAAAAACAAACAGTGGAAAAAGGTAGAGACCAAAGTGGTAGGATGTCAAGGATTGGATGGTAATGAATCCAAGTGTAGTAAATAGCCAAAGATAGGATGATAAATTATATATATATATATATATATATATATATTGGAGATAGTGTAATAAACCTAAGTGGTGATCGATATGCCAAGAAAAGGTAAAAGATGTTTTTGTAAAACCCAAGTGGGGGCTGAGATCCCAAACAAATGTGAGGATTAGACAAAATAAATAAAGTAATATTTCATCAAGGTAGTTGTAGTGAACTCACCACGGAGATCAAAATATCATAGTACATCAACAATAATAGCATCAACTTGGTGTTTAATATACCTTCGAGTATGGTTCATCGGTCATCCATAATATGCTATACAATAGCTACAGTCGATGGAATTTAAAACATGTGCCATAAAATGTGTCATTTAACCATTCCTTTAGTCAAAGGAGGACATGACACTAAATGTCATCAAGAATTGTGTGAGGCTCATGGATAGGTGGAGGGCCATATATAGGCTATTGATTAACTAAAATGATAAATATGTTACTTAATCTAATCTAGAAATGACATGTAAATGTAGTAAATAAGTGCGGTAAAGAAGTGTGTAAATAATCAAAGAAACTATGAAAAACAAAGTGCTGACCTAATGTGTGAGAGAGAAGAAGAAATAACTCATCTGAATAGAAGATTCTCATGGGACTATGTCATAGAGCTAACTAGAAAATATGGAAGTAGTAAAAAATTTGCGAAGCCACTGAAAGGGATGGGTATGGAGTATCTATTTAGACTAGAGCGCATCGAGAGGGAATGGGACACCTACGTGCACTCTGCTCTAAAGAATGGGCACCCTGGTCTATCTAAAATATTTGGAACTAAGCTTTACATATTTAGAAGATGGTCTAAAAACCTCCTTATCTATCACATCAAGTTCCCTACCTCGTACTAGATGTCACCAATAATCCAAGATGAATAGAAAGACCTGCAAAACCCTAAAAAACATCAATCCCTACAAAAAAAAACTATGAATGAATGGGTCGGGATGACCTCAACTGCAACAAAAATGGGCTTACTAACTGAGCGATGCACTACATTTCAGACCCAAATGTAGTTCTTGTGAGTGTGTGCATAATGTTTCCTAGGTGCTCTTGTATCATTCATACTTTTATGAAGTAGCAAGAAATAATTAGATGTGGAAGATATAATAGAATGTGTGTATGGAATATAATAAAATCCATCTCCCAATGAAGTATGTGATGTAGATGTCTTAGCCTTGTGCTTTGTGATGGAGCTATGTGGATAAAATTGATCTCCAATGCAACATGCAAGTAATCTCCAACACAATAGATTGATGCAACTCTAAATTGATGATAGTAGTAACTAGTGTTAGGTCCCTCGTTATGGTCTCATAACTTTATATTTATAGGTTTCTCTTTATCTAATTTTGTAATTAACCCGAAATGGTAGACCACTAAAAGATAAGAAGGAGAAACAACTAGAATGAGCCCAAAAAGTGACGGGAAAGTTCAAGAAGGATTGTGGTACCCATGGGTTTTCCAAGACTAATTTGAGCACCCTAGTAAAGGCTAAAATAATAGAAGATAACCAAAATGGATTGGGCACATGGATGTAAAATATTGATAGTGAGGAAATAAACTAAAAAATGTCCAAAATATAGGGATTAATTAGTACTTTCTTTAATAAATAACCTTCTAAATAGTAGTATGAAACCGGATAATAAATATCTAAAGTGCATGATTTTCTGACTACATTTTGTGCCCACTTTATGTAGGTGAGTGGAAATATCGATAGAATAAAGTAGATGAATATGCATACCTCGTGTCCATGAAGATTGTAGTAGAAAATATTTCGATGGACTAGAAAAAGCATGGAATGAAAAAAATGGAGGAGAGTGGAAACTAATGATGAAAATGTGCAAAAAGTGATGAGAGTGAACCTAGGGTGGAAATTTGTGTGTAGATGTAGATGTATGTGATGTACTTGTATGGTTAATAAAGCTTGTGCTACTTTTGTAAAGTGTTTTTTTATTGTTTCCCCCATTTGATTGCTTGTTTCTCATACGGTCGAACTGCTTTAGGAGAAATGATCAAGTACTCAAATATGTATGTATGTATGTGTAAGAACGAAATGTAAAAGACACATGTTAAATTTTGTAAATGTAAATTACGCATATGTAAAGTATGCACCTGATCCATGTCAATAAAGAGAGTATAAAGGATATCATGTACATATGGGGTTTTTGGTAAATCGATTCCATAAGCCGAAGAAGTGTAGGGAGGAATTTTGTTATATCCTCCAAGATCTAACTAATTCCTTGAATGTGTGTGAAGATATATTTGTACGTCTTGGTTTTCTAGACGATCCAACACCATTAGAAAAAATAGTTTAGGAGGCACACCCATTATAACATCCGAGCACTGTAATTACTTTGCGAGAATGCTAAACACACCATATCCTATAAAAGCCGCTATGTACGGGGTTCATAGACTTGTTTGAAACCACTCGGTATATGACACCCACAATGCCAAGGAGGAAAAGTGCAGTGAACTAAACTGGTGTAAATGTGTTGTGTCAGTATGTAAACCCCATATGATGTCCCCTATTTAGGGGAACATTTAATTTCACGATAGGAGAATGTGGCCCTAAACAAGGACCAACCACATGAACTCTAAAATTCTTCCCTACAGGGTGAAGGGAAAGCACTTGGTAGAAACCAAAGTTCACACAAACAAGAATGCTAGCCAAAGACAAGTGTTATTAGGAACAAGTATGCATATAGATAAAAGTGTGTAAGCTAGTCAAACAGTGTAAAATCTACCAAACAAAGTAGAAAACATGTAAGAAGACAAGATAAGACCCAAAATGTGGGATGAAAACATGGGACATCACTCATGATGTTGTAATACACATATGGCCATCATCACCATGAAAAACAAACAAGTTCGTACACTAAGATAAGGGAAATGCCTACAAATAACAACAAACAATAGCAGACCATAGGGAAAACAGGTATATAAGAAAATATCCCTACATAAAAAATGTTTCATATGGAGTACCTATTATCATGTTAGAAAGATAAATAGCATGTAAAAAGTGTGAATAACCAAGTAATGTAAAGTTGTAAGTAAAAATGAAATAATAGCACATGTGTGAGAAAAAGTGGATGCCCCTAGCGATAAGTGTAGGAAGGGTAAAAGATGAGCATCTATTCCGCATGTAATAGATCTTTAACTATGATAAAAAGTAGAAAAATGTGTGAACATGCATGTGTGGATGGGATGGATAAATGACATACAAGTAAGCTAACTAGCATGTGTAATAAAGTGACCATGAACAAGAACAAGTAAGACAGAGTAAAAGAAACCATAATATGCATTATGATGTGGATGGATGGAATGGAATGAAAAATGGAGTGAGAGGAGCCACGTGGACCATGAGTGAATGGAAGTGTATGTAATGAGGTTCATTTTGTTTTCCCCCTCAATAGTCAAGAGTGAACCATAAACCAAAGTGCATCATCGAAATGGTTGAATAGTGTGTGTTGTGTCTAATGCATTTTAATGAGTAAATATTTGTAGTGATGATGATATGTGACACATAGAAAAGATGTGCATGAAACCTATAGTCAAAGTGTATATCATGAAAAAATGAATGTACGAGTGATGATTTATCCCTAAGTGTATATCACTACATGATGAATATTAAGGAGTGGTGATATAGCCTAAATCGTATACCACTATAACATGAATAGATTAAGTGATGAGTTATCCTATAGCGTGTGTCACTATCCTAGAAATTTCACATGATGAGAATGTGAATGATAAACACGTCATGAATGTAGGGTCCATTTGATTTGTAAACCTTGGTAGTCGAGTATGGATCAAGGAACTAAAGCACATCATAGGTTAGTTAGTGCAACATGTAGAAGATGATATAAGTGATGACCATGTGATGAGTCAAATCTATAAATATGATATGTGTATAATGCAAATGTTAGATATGTAAAATGTGTAAAGTGGAATGTATGTAGATGGACTACTAATGTAGTATGTAATATGATGTAATGATAGACACATAGATAATGATGTAAATATAGTGGTAACTACTATGTTGTATGATGTATAAATGCAAAAATGTCAAAATGTTGTAGAATGAGTATAGAATGTATGGTGTATGATGTGTAAGGTATGAATAATTACGTTAGTAGGGATCATGTGTATTACTCCCTCAATAGTCAAGTGTGAAATAAATCACAAGAGTGTGTAATCGGGTAATGACTATGCTAATATTTAGGATGAGTATACCTACATGAGAAGATTGATGTATGAAAATGCAAATATGAATAATGCGTAGATGTGGTGATGGGTGAGGGAGATGCATTATATTTTATACCCCCTCTTGATGAGCTAACTAGTAAGCATGAAGGATGAAGGTCATTCATCTAATGAATGTGATAATGAAATTGTATAACCATGCTCTAATAGCGAAGTGGTATAGAAGATAAGCACTACAATCGATAAATGAAGTCAACCTACATGTGAGGGATGAATATAGGAAGAAGATAATGGCATCACAAAATGTATTGGTTATGGAGATCTACATGATGCAGAATGGGAAGGTGTAAAATATCCGATTTGAATAAACCAAGGTAGTTACCTATGTCGAGGTGTAGTAACTTTCTAAGGAATGGGCTTATGACTATGTGTAGGGATAGTGGAGCATTGTGGTCGTGTAGATGATACATGAGCAGGCTGAACTAGAATAGATTATGCTTTAAGAAATATAGAGTGTGAGGTGTTAGATGAAGTAGGGGATGTATTAGCTCTTACATGCAGGGAGATGATGACCATGGAGTAGATGGAGGGACACCATCAATAAAAATAACCCGATTGTTGTGAATAAATTTAATTCATAAATGGTTATGGGAAATAATAGATTGAGAGTGATGAATCTGATTGAGACAAAGGAACATATCACATTTTACAACCGTGTTTCTAAGGAGGCAATGCAAAAGCATTGTAAGAGGACTAATGGTAAGATGAATCTTAACAATGCCAAAGTATTTGTTGAAAGAGTACTCAATTTTTCATGGAGGATAGCCGATAGCCTTGAGAAGTGAAATAAATCATGCACTAATGGGCCATGATGGGTCAATTTTAGTGGTTTTAATGCGATTCAAGCCAAAATATGTATTGATGTGCAAATTCTTAGATGTGAAATTTACATGATAATTAATGTTGGAGAAAGAAATGATTTGTGGTGAAGCATCAGTGTTAGCAAGCAATAAGTCCAAATATCCTTATCTAAGAGAAGATAATGCATGATATGCGTAATTAGCAGAAGATTCAAATGTCTTCTTGTCACCTTGTTAAGATTTAATGATAAAGATCCTTAATATACCCTTGTCATTGTTTAGTGGAGAGTTAGAAGATTATGGTATCTCTAGGTTGTCATTAATTAGGTCTTGAATGATTGTATGAAGTTTGATACATGAATTTTCGAATGTCCTATGCATCGATGATAATCACAGAGAAAATTCTCATTGTAGTTCCTACCTTTTGGTCATGATGGATCTAAATCGAGTGGTGTGGAAGGGTTATAAGATTTATTTTGAGAAGTTGCTTTAGTATAAGATGTAGAGCCATTGGAAGGTTAATAAATGTGTTTCAAAGTTACTGTGAATAAACCTCCTTAGTGGGAGTGATTGGGTTAACATTTATTTTAGTTTTAGTTAGTATAGTTGTAGAGGGTTTAAATGGTTTCTTGTTTGGAAAATGAGAGGAGGGTGAATCCTGCTTCGATATTTAAGCTTGCCTATAGATAGGAGTTTGGTCTCGTGAAGCTTAAGAGTATGATAAAGCTGATCAAATGAAGGAGATTATTTGAAGAGAAAACTCTCTTTGATGGGTGGTGAAATACTTGGATGAATAATTCTTGGAGCTCGGATTGCAAGCACATTTGTCATCTTGGATAAATTATTCTTATACCTCAAGATTTCATTATCAAGTTGTTCATTTGGTCCCTGTTTATTGTGTTAGCTAAGTGTAAGAGACCTTAGAGCCAACTATGATAGATAAATAAGTAAGAAAATCATCGAGAAAGATGTGTGAATGAGGTTACTTGATTGAATAGGTAGGTCCTAAAACCAACACATCACATAATCATGGAGAATACAAAAATATTTTAGGTAAACCGATATGATCATTGAAAAATTCTAGAAAAGTGACATGAAACGCTCTAATATGCTCATGCGGGTAACCATGGCCATTGAAAATAGGAAACTTAGGGGTGAAAAATATAGGAGGAAGAAAATAAGAAGAGATGGCAGGTACGAATAGAGTATGCAATAATAAGGTAGAATCTAAATACGGTGATGCATGTGAAGTTTTCTATTGTAACTTACAAATTTGAGATTGAAGATCATGTTAAGGAGAATTTACCTCTTGATTGCAAATGGAGGAAACTTTCCGCATATGAGAAACTAATGGTGGCATAAAATTATTGGTAGGATTAGTAATAGAAACAAGAATAGTAGAAATAGGTGGAAGAGTAGAAGCAAGTGGTTGAGTAACAACAAAAAAGCTGGTATGGCCGTAGAATCATTGAGTTCCACCAAATTAGTATCCTCCTCATGAGCCACTTGTAAAAGTAATCCTAGATATTTTGGATGTATAGTAATATCATCATTAATGGCCTTAAGATGTTCTTTAGAAAAATTAGTATTAGAGTGAGCCATGGCTAAAGGAGAATAAACCATAAAATGATAGGGTATGAATGAATTATTTAGAAGCACCGAATGATCAAGTCGGGTTAACCAAAAGGATTAGAATAAATGGGAAATATGGTAGTTAATCTAATCTGTAAATGACATGTAAATACAGTAAATAAGTATGTAAATGACCCAAGAAACTATGAAAATGGAAAAGATAACCATAATGTGTATGAGAGAAGATGAAAGATCTCATCTAAATAGAAGTTGTTTATGGGAGTGTTTCACAAAGCAGGTGACTAGAAATTATGGAAGTAGGAACGATTATGAAAAATCCCCAAATGGGATGGGTATGGAGTATCTATCTAGAATTGAGTGCCTAGAGAGGGACTGGTTTCCTGCAGTGCTCCGCTATACAAAACAGCACCTTGGTTTGTACAAAAGCTATGGAACTAATCTTTATAGGTTCAAAAGATGGCCCGAAATGATCACTTTACTGTTGTATCAAGTTCGTTTCCCTATACCAGATTTCACCAATAATCTTAGATGAATAGAAAGACCAGTAAAACCATAAACAAGCATTAATCCCTAAAAAATAAAAATACAAATCAATAAGTCGACTAACCTCATCTCCCATAATAGTGGGCTTAATAACTAATTGCTACACTACATTTCAGATCCACATGTAGTTATAGTGAGTGTGTGCATAATGTGCCTTAGGTGATCTTATGTCAGTCACACATTTTGAATTAATGAGCAAAAACTATATGTAGAAAATGTAATAGACTATGTGCATTGAATAGAATATTATCTCTCCCCTTATGAAGTATGTGATGTAGATGTCCTATCCTTGTGGCTTGTGATGGAGCTACTTGGATGCAAGTGATCTCTAATGAAATATATGGATGGAACTATATATGGATAATTGTAGTGAATAGATCTAGGTGCCTCATTATGGTCTCATAAATTTATATTTATAGGGTTCTCTTGATATAATTTCATAGTTAACCCCGAAATGCTGACCAAAAAAAAAGATAAGAAGGAGAAACAACTAGAAATATCCCAAAATGGGTGGGAAAGTTAAAGAATGACTGAGGTTCCCATGGATGTCCCACTACTAACCTAGTCACCGTAGTCGAGGCTAAAATAACGAAAGATGACCAAAATAGGTGAGCATATGGATGTAAAATTTTGAGAAAGAAAAAATACAATAAAACAATATGAACAAAAGGTTGGGGTTAATTAGTATTGTCTTAACTGAATAACCTTCTAAAGAGTAGTATGAAAATGAGATAAATAATATCTAAAGTGCATTATATTATGACTATAGTTATTGTCTATGTGTTCTAGGGGAAGGTAGGTAGTTTCAAGATGAATCAACCCTACACTTCGAGTTCTAAAGGGGTTTTAATGATGGGATGTTTTCTATGCGAGACCCGACATTCAATGCTAGTATGCATGTAATAGTCATGAGGAGAGTAAAAGAAAGAAGTTGAATCAAAAGGTTGTGTGGAATTTTTGGTTTTATCACATTTTAACTTAGCTTCAAACTTCTTCATGTGGAATCTAAAGGCTCTATAGTCGAGACAACATGCCCAAGAGCCTCGTGTCATACCTAGTATGGCTTAGCTATAGATGACTAAGGAGCCATAAGGTAAAGAGGTGTGGGGAAAGGACTCATAGGATTCAAAGGGATAATGATAATACGAGATAAGGGAGTTGATGTGATGGGTGAGGATGACACTAATGGGGTAGTGTGTCTCTAAGTCATCGAGGAACAATAATTATGATCGTCACCTAGGAGATAAAGCCTACATAAATAAATTGGCATTGTAGAAAAGTACACACATGGGCTGAATAATTATAAGAGAAAATATAGTTAAACACAAAGGATCATACATGCAACAAGTTTGATGAAGGAGTCCCGATCGACAACAAAAATAGATAGGGTTGATTAGGCGGGATTATATCTATGAAGGAAGGATTTTGGGGTTTTAATATAATTATATGATTAGATGAAATTAAAATAAAATATAGGTGATTTTAGTGAGTTGTTCTTGATAAAAATATTTATAACACTCATGTCGGGTTTACTAGAGAATGTATGTGGGAGAAAATGTGTCTCAATAACATTAACTCTTGGTAGTTAATTTAATTAGGGTACTCAAGGAATTACATATGAGACACGCAATTACCGACATACAAGGGGATATACTTAAAGGGGATACAATGAGCACTAGGGTCACATATCTAGATGGAAGTAACCCTTACACTAGGTCAACCTATGGTTTCTAAGGCCCGTGGTCAAGATAGAGCAAGGAACACTAATATGATATCAATGGTTGGGTGTGGAGAGGTATGGATCAACAAATAAAAGAAAGAAGCATACAATAAATGGAATGAAAGTACTTAAAGAACTGATATTTGATAATAGTACTAAGCTAACTAACATCTAATGTAAACAATACTAAGCTAACATATAAAAATGAGGAGGAGCTGAAGGGTGACATAACTCACCTTGTACATGAAGGGTGGTAGATGATACATCTATCCCCAAGAGAAGCATCACACAAAGCTAAAATCCTAGACTCACTATATGATGGACCAATAGTGAATTAACTCATCGAATAAGAGATATGTCTAATATAATCCAAACAAAATAAAATATGAAATGAAAGCAAAGTAAGCGAGATGTTAAGATGACACAAAAGAGAAGAGAAATGGAATTTACGAGATATTATATTCATTGTTATTTCTTGTGAGTTTGAAATAAACTGAAGATATTTATAGGATGCCATATCCTAGGGGTGATGGTTTCGCAATGAGAAATTATAACATTATAAGTATAACCCATGTGATATTGTGTCATTCAAGGATGCAAAAATGATGTGATGTTTCATGAAAAATAAAAATAATGGCTTTGCGGTCATAAAATAGGATGTAAAAGGTGAAAATGGAATAATTCAAGCAAGATATCATGAATATGATATACATAAGACCTAGGAGGACAAGGAAACCTAATGCAAGCTAATTCTAAGACAAAACAACAACACTATATTCGTGTAATGTCTCTAACCCATAATGGTTAAGTCAATAACATTTCCCCATTCTTAGCAATCCCCTTAATGCACAACTCAGGAAATATATGCATCAAGTAACCCTTATCTACATAAATATTATTTTTAGTAATAGGTATGAAACATGAAAAGAAAAAAGTGAAAAATTTGGTATATAAACCCACCACGGAAATAAAATAGAGAGAATAATATATAAATTTTGAAAAATCTTGTCAAGGAAGAAGACCTTGTATTAAATATATTCAAGTTTTATATCTTCCACTTATAATATAAGATGGTAGGAATGACTTCGCATGAATAAATTATCTATTTAGATACCTTGAATAATACCACAAACTACAACATTATAGATAGATGTAGGCCCTATTTTTAAATAAGGACAAAAAATAGAATAGAGAATTAGTTCCCCATACCCTTCCCATGTGTCACATAACTAAGTTGAAAATGATTAAGAACTATAATGTATTAAAATACAAATGAAGAAAGGAAACCCACACCCCAAGATTCTTGAAAATGTAAATAAACACAATGTCATTGTAAAGGAAGGAAGTATTTCATGCCCAATGTAACGATATAAAATGAGCACGCAGATCTAAGAATGTGTAAGAAATATGTACATATATGTAGAAATGTGAAACTAATGAAAAATTCATGTTACTTGCCTCGGGTAAAACCACGTGGATGAGTTAAAATTGTACATACAGATCCTAACCAAACTATACATTTCAAACATGTGCACATTTTTATGTATTTTGAATCTTGAATGTATATTTAAGTACATATACCTTGTTTATAGTTATATATTATCCTTAAATAGTCTTGAGTATAATTTTGTTGTGTAATATATCTAGATGTATGCTCCTTTTTAGGTGTGTGTGTAAAACCATATTAAAATCATAGATAAAAATAATATATGAATTCCCATGTACTACATGTATGTGAAGTTTTAGAAGAGAATAGGATGTTGAAGAGGTGGCCATATTAAATAAGGTGTACTATAAAAGTAGGTTCTAAGTATGGTGGAAACCATCATTGGCAACAAGATAAATGATATAAATAAATAGAAACAATATATATATATATATATATATATATATATATATATATATATAGTATAAATATTAGTATTAAGTAATGTATAAGAAAACACATTTAGAAAGAATGAAGTCGAGGAAATAATTTGCAAACTTAGTTTCAAAAAATAGGAGAGAGACACAAATATGGGACACCCATGATCAAAAATACAATCAAGTCCCGTGTAGGATATAAAATAGCAGCACACAAGATAGACATGGATATAGAAACATTGTACACCAATGGTGTCATAAGAAAATCGATGCACTCGAGTCCACAATTAGTGAAGAAAGTAATTATAAACACAAAAACAATAATGTATCACAATTAAAGGTGTAATACGAACATGATGAAATGATATAATAACTAATATAAAAGGAAATATGTGAATTACAAGGTGTCAAAGTTTTAAAAGAAACATGTGTTATTCATGTTAACTCAAAAGATAACATTTAGAAAATATATGTAATCAGGTTTAATGATTAAATAGAAACAAAGTTTAATAAAAAATATCGCTTTTGTGTACTATATAATAGATGCCCCAGGAAGTATAGGAAGTGTAGGTAAAGGGTTTTCAACACCTTTGATTACATACTAATTCTTGGATGTCTTGCATTAAGCTCCATATACCACATAAACATATGTGTAAATGAGAAAGACATATGTTATCTATCAAACTAGAGTGACAAATAATATATCTTATGTAAAGTGCAAATAACTCAAGATAAGTGCATAGGTACTGCGATTTTATGTTTTTACAAATATATGAATATTTTTTTATTTTGTAATTATGTTGATGTGTTTGTTTTTTTTTTTTTTTTGAATTTTTGTCCCATTAATACTCCAATATCATTCTTGGTTGTTGATACTCTTATATTTTGTAAATTATGCTTAGGTCTCCCTCATCTACAAGATCTTAGGGAAATTCCATCGGTTGTTCACCAATGTGTCAAATTTGTTCATGATAAGTAGGCTATCACAATTAGAGGTGTTCACTTTAAGGCCCCTTATCCTATTTTTCTAATTCACTTTTACAAATTTTGTATTCATACACCTATTGCATATAAAGATAGGTCTTTGCTTTCACTAAATTTCCTTAACAACTCTAACACTCCTAAGTTCTTTTCTAGGTCCTTTCTTGTACACAATATTGCTAGCCACTCTATCCATTGTAAGTATCCTAATAGACCTTTGGTTTTAAACACTACATATTATGGATTTTCCTTCCTAGATCTCCTAATAAGCCTTCAATTTTAGACATTGTTTCTCACATATCTCATTATCATAAGATCCCCAATTATTCATCTAGGCACATGATATCTCTATATTTTCTCACAAGTATTCTAGTACCCATGATGTGTCTAGGCCTACTCATGATTTTAGTTCTCAACATTGATCTTATAATTCTTGCTCGACCATACATCTACGTAATTTACTTCATATCCCTAGACTTATGTGGTAAAAATCATCATTATTGTACAAATTTCATATGAGTCACACTCTTGGGAATAATGAAGACCTAAGTCTCTATATTCATTGAAGTTTTCTCTAATTCTTCATGACTTTCTCATGAGATAGCGAAATTCAAATCTTCCTTGTACATTTCTTGACTTGAAAAATTACCAAAACACTTTCATAATTTTAAAATACAAAATCCAAACATGTATACTTATTATGATTTGTTTTCAATTTACATTACATATGTTGTTATTCCATTTTATTTGATAGATTGGATATCTCCTTACTCTTTACACACATGTTTTCATGTGGTATATTGATCTTTATGTCGGATACATAAAAAATAATACATGATGAGAGGAATTGTTTGGCACTTTACCTAGGATTCTATACATTTGGGGAATCTATTATACATTACACATTGATGTTATTATTATATAATAGATCCATTATAATTAATCATTAAGCTTGATTACATTTATTGTGTACATGTTATATTTTGAGATAATATGAGTTATACTTTTTCTTTTGCAGAGTTGAAACCTCTTACTTCACATCTCTCTTTCTATATGATTTTCTATATCATATCATCATGTTATGAAACTCTTCATTTTCATACATAGTTATTGTTTTTTTATAATTGTTTGCTTCAATGATTATGGCCTAAGTTCCTTGGTTATCTTCTGAAACCGTGGGTGTCCCATGTTTTTGATCTATTCCTATCTTATGTGATCTTATTTTCTGGCCTCATTTCCTTGATTATCTTGTGCCATCGTGGGTGTTCCATATTTTTGGTCATAGGAATTTTGAGTGACATTGTTTACATAGTATTTTCTATAAATAAATATTTCTTGCACTTATTTTATTATATATACCTTATTATTATTATTTCTAATAATAATATAGTTTAGATTTTATTATTATCTCTTTTGTTACACACCATGGTTACCACCATGCATAGATTACCCTTTTGCAAATACTTGTTCTTAAGGGTGGCCACCTCTTAAGAATCCTACACTCTTCTAAAGATTATTAAATATTTATGACATGGGAACATATCAATTCTCTTAAGAAAAATTCCCAATATGGTTTTTTACATGTTCCTCAAAAGACATGGCATTCATTCAAGTATATTATACACAAGTATATTATACACATATAGTATACAAAAGAATAACACACAAAGCTAACATACATGTATAGATAAAGTATAGGTATTAAAAATAAGTTCAATCACATGATATATAAAAATGAATAAAACATACAATTTGGTTAGGACCATATGTATGGTTCGACCCTTCCACACGTTTTTCCTACGAACCTAGTTACACTAACTCTACCAAAACATTTAGGCTTCTACTTAGAGATATAAGTTTTTGTGATATTTTTAGATCTACATCACTCATCTTAGATTAGTTACATGGGGCATGAATTCTTCACTCCATCTTAAAATTTCGAGATTTTGGAACACGAGTCTCCTTTCTTCATCTACATGTGAGTACATTACAATTTATTTTATATTTTTACTCAGTTGTGTGGCACATGTGAAGGGTATAGGGAGCTCATTATAATTTCTAATATGTTTCCTTATTTACAAAATTGTATCTAGATATGTCTACAGGAGTTTTTTCCATAGGGTTATGGAAGGTATCAAAGTAGATATGTTATTAATTAGAAGTCCTTTTTCTGATTACATTTGAAAGGAAAGATATTAGTGTTGCAAAATGACTTCGATATATGGTCTTATTCCTTCACGCTGTGATCTTGTAGTTCACTCTTCTTATTTATCTCCTATGTTTCCATTTTGTGTTATATGCACCTAACACTTAATTTATCCTTGGTGAAATTTTTGAATGATACCAAAATCCTTCAACAAGTTTAGTAATGAAAATGTTCAAGTATAAGTAAAACATGTGAACTTCTCCACTTAAACATAACTAGGTTTATTCCTTCCTTGTTTATATCTACTTAATTAATTTTTATGAAAATATAAATATTTCATGTTACACTTTACATTTTATTTTAATTTCCATTCTCTTTATGGAAATTAAATACACTTTATGTTTCAGGTTTCATTGTGGGGATGTGAACACCAAGCAAAATAAGAATCTACAAAATCAACTCGAAGAGAAGAAAAAGTGTTTATACACACTAAAGTATCTTTTCCTTGAAGCATGTAATTTTTCATTTCTTACTTTAAGGGGGAAATATAGATAATTAAATTTGGTAATGTATAATTTGGCATGCATGTTTTTGATAGTAAAATCTTTCTAACATAAAAAAATCTCTATATTTCATCTTAATATATTTCAAGGTCTCTTTTCTAGCTTTGTTATCCTTAAAAATGATATGCCAACATATTATGAGATTTCAAAGGCACAAAATTAATACACTAAGTCAAAATTATAGGATGAAAAACTAATTTATCATGTTTTTCATCACTTGTCAAGGTTGTAAAATTTGGTTAGGAATTTATATCTGGTTTTGACATATTAGTATGGTTTGGAAACAACATATCCCTCATATTTTCATTCAATCCCACATTTTGTGATGGGTACTTTACTCCCTCCAATAAAAATTTAAGGAACCCGCAAAAAAACTTTTGAAATGGTGGAAAATTTTATTGTAGCCGAATTCACAATAGTGGTGAATATAAGAAAGATAGACATTAATTTAGTGACAAAAATGAAAAAAAAACATTGCGGATGAAATGAAAAATCTAGTGTTACTCCTATAATTCAAAAAACTAATTCAACAAATATCCTTTTTCCTCTCCAAGGAAATTAATAAATTATATTATTTCACTCACTTAATGTTCTAACAAACTAGCTCATTGTTAATCAATATATTTGATCCCATTAAAATAAATACAAAGAAGATATATATTTGGACTTCATTATATTGCATCTAAACCTAATTAGCTTTGACTAATTGATAGGATGATTAAAAATAGAAGTATATGCTTTGTATATTAACCCTTGTTTTTTTTTCTTAGAAGATTTTGAGTTATGATTTTATTTATATTGTTTCCTTTAAATGATTTCCTTAATCTTCTAATGAATTGATGAAACTATAATAAATTGTGCATGATATATAAGAAGTTATTTTAAATATAAAATGAAATTTTCTAATTATTCAACAAGAAAACAAAGTAATCTTAAGGATGTTGAGGATTTTTGAAGTACCATAAAGGGTGGAAAACTATTGTCACCGTGCAAAAAAAGTGTATCATTTTTAGTTTCCAATTTCATCCACCATATTTTTTTAACATTGTTATTTTAGGATTATCCTAGTTTTAAGTAGTTTCACATATTAATTTTTGTTTTTAATAAACAAAGGATTTATTGTAAATGTCACATTAAAGCTTATATATACATCAAAGTACAAAAGAAATGCTATAGTAACCAAAGTTAAAAAAGATATCTAGTAGGAGGAAACAATAGCCTTCACATAAAAACTTACAAATTGGTAAAATAATAAATAGATACGTTATATAAGAATAGTCTTCTTCCATATGACAAATAGGACCAAAGATTGGTTCATTATCTAGATTCCCCTCCTCTTTTACATATAACTCCTCCTATTGAATATAGAACAGAGATGACGAACTAAAGATGCAGAGTAATTTTTCCTTCTTTTAAAAAATTCCTTTTAATCATACATGAAATCAAATACTTAAAAAATTTGAATGATGTAGGAGATAGAAATCCCCATTTAAATAAAAATCATATAAGATGGACGAGGGCCACTTGAAACCTTTAATATTTTACCCTTCCGTTTTTGCGTGGCTAGTTAGTCTTATATCATTTTTAAACCATAAAGGAAGGGTTGTATTCCCCTCCTACGAACACTTGTGACTCAAAATTAAGAGTGTAATTCCACACTCACAATTTTCCATTTTAAGGCCTGCACACCTTTCTCTCCAATATTTCTACTTTCTTAAACAATTGGGAAAGTAATCAAGTAAACTAACATTTACCCCTCCACAAATAGTTTATCAAAACAAGATTCGTAAGAAAGACAGATTTTTCCTAATTTTAATGAATAGGATTCGATTGAAAATATGATACAAATTGTTTAAATGTGTTCCAAAACTAAATCAAAATTGAATGTAAACTTATTCATTTCTAGTTGCACATTCAAATTATCAATTGTGATTTGCTAAAAATATTGTTAAATTGTTATAATTGCTCCAAAATAAATAAGTTAATGATTTAAATCTGCACTAAAATAAACATAACACCTATGTTAAAAATAAACACATAACACTAATAAAATAACAGACTTCACTCGTTGATCGGGCTAAGTCTCCGGTATTACCATAACGCAATTTGATCTATTAAAATATAATTTACTAGTACAATAAAAAAGTCAAAAAATGATTAATAAACCTTGTCATCCATAATAATGTGTTTATTATACCTTTAGAAGACACTAATGAGGATCGTCGATGTCATCGACCTTCATCTAAAGCACCTACACGATCAACTTCCACATGTTCTACATCTAAAAGGGATGAAAATACTTTGAATGATGCCAAATGAACAAAAAATAGGGAAAAATATATGAAAGAAAACACCTCTCGAAATTTGGAAAACTCTCCAGTTCATCTCGAGTCCTAAAAGCCATTAAAATGGCCTAATTTGTAATTTTTGCAAACAATTCTGTTTCAAAAATTACATAGTCATGAAACATACCCTATTTAAATAGAAAGAAACACCTTATCCACCACTTACAAATCATGGGCATATCAGTTTGGGAACTTAATATTTTACTACAAGTTTAGATTTCGATCCTAATTTTTTTTTTTTTAAATGTGGTTGGAAGGAAATTTTACATGCATAATGTTTTGGTAGTTGAAAGGATTTTAATATCCTGTGTGGATATTACTCCACCATAGATGCAGCCAAACCTTAGTTTTTTTTTTCTATATTGGGAGTTTAACTCCTTTGCGAGCTCATTGGTGTGTTTTTTTAGTGGTTTAAATGTATTGGAAAGGTTTTTTGGGGTACATGCGATCCATCTTGGCTCAACCTATTGCTCGAACAAGTTATTATGCTCATTGGATAAGTAATATGGCTTGGTCAAAATATCTTTCTGAGATGGTAATGTACTAAGGTGGTTGGAACATTTAGTTGCATTATGGTGGAAGGAAACATGGTGGCACGAGGACCCACCACATGGATCAATATTTGCATGAAATGTGTCAATCTCTACATCTTGCAATGTTCTATGATAACTTTATAAAATAACACAATACAAATGGGATACTATAACCGAATAATACAAAAACCAAGTCCTCTTCAAAAATTAGAGTGGACCCCATTGTTTGAAACCCAATTTTTATATATGATTTTTGAAGGCTAGAAAATAAAACATGATAAAAAACTTCCATGGTTATTTTTTCCTCTATCAACTCTGAAATACAAAAATATGCTCTATGTGCAAGCTAGGGTAAAATTTGACGTGTGCTTTCTTAGTGACCTAGTTTCAACTCGAACTATGACTAATGGAATTAGGATCATATGATGTCCTATTCACGAGTTCCAAAATGTGTTGGAAATATCTCGAGTTATCTTACACACTTGTAATGGTTTAGGGATATTTTGGGAGCTTTTGACCTCCTATAGTGTCCTCCGGATCGAAACACCTTTCGTCAAAGAATCTACGTCAAGACTTGCACCTTCTACCCCTATAACCTTTAGGTGGAAATTATTCTATACAGGCTTCACCCATCCTTGAAAGTAAAATATCCTTCAAAAATATTTTGAATCAATAATTGATATAATTCAAAGAAATTTTTAGTAATTTCTAGCCTTGGAATAAAACCAAAATCAACACTCTCAATAGAAGATAAATCCTCCTTTGGCTCTATGGGATTTGACAAGGTTGATATGTGATGGAAAAAGTACAATTCAACATCATTAAAATTAAGTATTTTATACAATAATCTCCTTAGAATGTCATCCATAGTGGGTAATAAACATATTTTAATGGTAAAACCTATATCTTAAACAACACAGATGAAAAAAATGAAATCTCAAATTTGACTGATTTTACAACTCGTGAATTAGACTAGTTCTCCTTATATACTATTCACCATGTATGGAAGATCAAAAAAATTGTGAATTTGATTTTAAATCATGGGAACCGTGAAAAAGTATAAGAGTGTAAGAAGTTGGCTTTTGTTTTTGAGAAATAAATATTGCTAAAATTATGCTTTGATTTCTCATGATAAAATATTTATATTTGAGCTAATAATTACATCCACATCATGCCCTCAAATATTGTTTCAATGTGATGGGATTTTCCATTCATTGGAAGCTACATTAGTGAAAAATTTGTGACTCCACCTTCTATTTATTAACCGAGTGATAAATCATAAATATTAAATTATAATCATTGTTTTAGAGTAATATATTATATGATATGTATTAGAGAATAAAAATAACAAAAACATTAATTGTTTAAATTGATTTAATAAAATCTATTACATGTCACTTTTACACATATATTTTGAGATTAAAAATTGATGATAAAACTATTAAAGACTCACATAAAGTCCTCCGACATCAACAAATTAGGCACTCAAGAATCGAAAATAGAAATAATTTCCATACATGACCTAATTTTCATGCTTAATAAAATTGGTATATTGAAAAATTTATAATATCTGAAAGTATTTTTGTATAACCATATGAAATGATCAATATGGTGTTTACAGTATATATACAACCCTTAAATTGAGGTTCACATTAAATAGTCAAGCTTCATTAAAAGGTTTACATGTCAATTATTGGATCTACCGTTTGAATTTTTAGGTTTTCTAGGGTGTCCATCGTGTGTTATTAAGGGTGAAATTTTTGTGCCTAGAATATCCAAATTTTGTTATTTTAGCTGACCCATTAGTGCTTAGGTAATTGTATGAGTGTTTAGGGTCTATAATTTACTATAAATACACTTTAAAGTTAGGATATCAATATGTAAAGACAAGTAATGCATAATGTGATACCCAAAAAAACTAATGCAACACTTGTAAACACTTATATAACACCATAAATAATACTATTTAGACACCCTAAAAAGTAACATGATATCTTGATTCTTAAACAATCATGTAATGCCCTATAAACTATTGTGACACCCTAAACACTAATGGGTCACCAAAAATAACACAAAATATTATACGATAATGTAAACCTTAAACCACAAGTAGTAAAATATAAGCACAAACCTAAAATTGTATTCACTAATACAACTCCTTAACAAATAATGGATCACCATAAAGAACACAAACTTTATTCCCGACTCCATTTCTTATCTCTCTTGTGAATCTATGATGTAGTTGTAAATATTAGTATGAATTTTATTTTGAGTGACTATTTAATACCATGTCAGAGCCCCACATAAACTAAAACTTAAAATCAATACCCTCATTATTAATCTATTACCAATAAAAATAATTTTTGTTTAGTTGTTTAAAATAATTACCTCACATTGGTTTTGTGAGTTCTAGATTATTTTAATTGTTGATTCATGTGTTGGTCCTACACAACAAATATATTTATGTTATTAAGTAGAGTTTTCACTTCTAATTTTAGTTGAATCTTATAGGGTAAAAATTTTGAGCTATGTTAATACGAGCTTCATTTATTAGTGTCTCTTACGCTTATATTTATGGATTTGATATTAAATCTTGTAGGTTTAATTAATTTAGATATATTTACAAGTCAATATTATTTATCTGGTATTGATTTAATAAAAATAGTATTGAATCTAATTTCAAAGTAATTATTGTATTTAATGATCTATAAATGCTAATGCAAAATATGAAACAAGAAAAATTATATGTAGAATACGAAACCCAAAGTAAGAGAGAGAGATAGAAGGAGCTAGCAAGTTTTCGCACAATCTGGAAGTGATTTGGGCTAGGTAAAGTACTAAACAGAGTAAAAACAACATCGTAAATGATCATTATAAATTTTGTAGCTCAAGAATAATGCTGATAGGGGCACCCAAATTACGACATAGGCTTCTCGGTGTTAGTGACTTAATCTGGGCATTGGTGGCCATGTAAATGCTTAAAATCTATTTTCTTTTGTGTCGCATGGGTTTTTCAAGTAGTTCTTGTATATTACTTGATGTTTTCTACTTGATCACCAAAGGTACCTGTAACCAAAAAAAGGTTCACCTCCACATAGCCACAAACCACATTAAAAATAAAAATAAAAATTTATAATGAAGATTCATAATGACCTTGGTGGTCACCCAACAAAGTGAACTTATAACCGAGTGTTAGACTACATCTTAGACTCCATGTAGTTCTTTTTATATATAGAAATTATTCCCTAGGATTCCCTTGTGAAATTTTGCATTTGATAGTGGGCTAGATATTTTTAATGATGCAAATGTGTAAATGGAATAGAATAAAATCCCCCTTACTATGTTGTGTATGTAGAGTATACATCCCTTAGCCCTTGAATGGAATCTAGGTGGATGTATTTGGAGTTCTCTTTGTGCCTTTGGATATAATCTTAGATGATAGTAGTAATGGTTAGTGCTTGGTCCTTTCTTTTTACATCATAACTATTTATTTAGATGATTCCATTATTTGAATATTGTAATTGACAAATGGAATGCTGAACCATAAGTGAAAAATATTCCCAAAAGATAAAATAGACCCAAAAAGAGTGAGTAAGGTAAGAAAGGTTTAGGAGCACTAAGGATGGATAGGAGCACCTCGAGCTAATGTCATTGTTGGGTGATAGTGTCTAAAGGAATAAAAGATAAATGAGATAAGTTCCAACTGGGTTGTACGGTGTGTAAGACTAAAGAGAAATCTAGAGACAAAGAAAAGAGGCCAAAGATAGTTTTCAATTACTAGTTTTCTCGGCTTAGGATTCATTTAAATGCTAGCATGATTTTAGGACCTAGAGACGTACCCAAATACGTGATGTTTTGTCAATATTTGATCCCACTTCATGTTTTTGAGTGAATAATCGATAAAATAAAGATTTATAAGATGAGTACCTTATGATTCTATAGAGAGTGTAATCGCGATAGCATGTCAACTTGGGTAAGTGAAGTGCGAAGCGATCACAAAGTGAAGTGTGGAGACTAGGAAAAGGGAAGTGGACCCTAGGGGTGAAGTATATGTGTAACATTTACATATTTTTTTGCTTTTATTTTCTCATACAAGATGATTGTTTTTGTGTACTAAGGACAAACATACGAAATAAGAGAAAAAGACTAGTCAAAGTCCCGTATATGAAAACTCTAAGTATGTACCTTATTTATATAATTGTAAAGGATAGAAAGTTGAGCTACATTTCTATAGAGAGTGAATTTTTGGGATATCTCATGCCTTGAAGGGTTTTTGGGTGATCTCATGCCAAGTCCAAGTTATTTTGCCAATATCACGTCAATAGTTAGTGTTGGGAAAAGAGCTCTATATTTACTCTCCTTCCTTGAATATGGCCCCATAAGCACCACTTCAGATGGTACATTCCAATTTTATTTAATTATCCTGAATTTGTTATAAATTGTTCTAATTTAAAGAGATAGAATGCATTACTCAGTAATTGGTGGCGGTGCTATTACTTAGAAATAATTTGAATTTTTTTGTAAACTATGATGATTTTATAAAATGATTGTATGTTCCCCTAGGAAATTAACACCCAAGGGAGGACACAGGTGCCTAGGAACTACTATCTGATACTAGGTGCCAGGGTCTACTCTATTTTTAGACACAAGTCAAATTATAGGTTGTTACGGGATTATATTCCAATGATTTTTTTGTATTGTTATGATCTGTGTTATAGGGGTGATTTATATACCCAAAATATTCCCCCTCATCGGGGGTGTATGCTATGAGATAAAGAGAATACCACCCAAAGGAGAGAAATTTATGTTGATCTTAAGTAGATGCCCACATGGGTAGGGGATGTGTATGGTAGAAACTAGGGAAAATGCAAACAATTTGGGATAGTAATAAGTGTTAGTAGAAAAGCTATCATGCAAGAGAAAACAATATAACATGAGAGTAGTAATACAATATGGAATGTGAAAAGAATTTTTCAATCGTGTAAAATCACTCACAATGTCACAAGATAATTATGGTCAAAGATACCAAAATCATATAATGATCCATCAAGACATAGGGTATAACTGCAAAAACTAACATATAATAACAAACAATAAAAAAGAAAATGTATCGATAGCCATAGTTTTGTATATTCCTTCAAAGAAAATTCTATACATGAAGCACTCATTAACATGTTAGAAAGATAGAAATTTTGTCAAAATGTATATGTATCAAAGAAAATTGAGTAACGATAATGATAAATAGTGAATAATATATGAATAGAACATGTGATACATAGAATGTGAGAGTATTGAAAGTATATGGCTTCAATATCCTCTATGGGACTAGTAAAATGTACAGTTCCAAGCATCATTGCAGCGTATGACATGCTCTAAGATATCTACATTCACTTCCTCCAACCAAGTGAATGTGCTTGTGTGTATGTGATAAAGATAGTGACTTACCGAATATTTTGCTAATATTGTAATAAAGTTATAACATATAAGTAGAAAATTATATCAAGACTGAATGCAACCAAGATATGTAAATTTTGAATGAGTGCGATGGTATGGTAGGTAAGGCATGAAGATGATGGGAACATCGTATCCACTACGGATGTGTATTAGATGAGTTACCTTTATAAAATCCATGTTAATAGTATAAAATGAATCATATAATAAGAGTGTGTCATCGAGAAATGGGTTGTGTAAGAATGGATGCTATAAATATTTAACATAAAGTATTGAGTGTGAAGTGTGGTTGAGGTGAGGTTCATTTAATAATTAGACCCTCAAAATTTTAGTATGAAATTTTGAGGTTAAGTGCATCATAGGGTAATGACGATACAATGTGTTTATTAAAGTGTTTAGAAGTTCTTAGAGAGATTAGATATGGATCAAGAATTTGAAAGTGTAGCAATAGAGACCGAGAAAACCAATTATGTTAGAAGAGAAAAAGAAAGTGTGATGGCCCCCATGTGTGTAATTATAGAAGGATCAAGTAAATTCATCTAGGATATCATAAGTTTCAAGATCATAGCTTATTGGATTTGTATGGGATAATTTGTAAGAAATGTTGTGGGGTTGATCATAAAAAATATCTTGTGCAAAGTGTAGATTGTACATGCCGATAACATATTCTTCATAAGTAAAAGGTGGTTGCGGAAAATCATGTACATACCACCGAGTGATACTTTGAGTATGAATCATTAAAAATAGAGATGCAGCCAAAAGGAATGGGAAATGTGATATTTGTCTGATTGGGATCTAGAGTTACTCTAATATACTCAAGCCAAGACCGACCACGTGTGAGTGGAGAGGAACGAGGAGTACATGAAAGTAAGTATGATAAATAGAAGATGTGGAGGTCATAACAAGCATTAACGAGTACACATCTTTGATAAAGGTGAGGAGAGTGGGGTCATGGGAGGAGATGAGAAAGTTTTATCATATTTAGAATTAGCCATCACGTGTGAAAAAATTTCAAAGAAAGTTTGATCAAATGGAATATGAGGCCAATAAGAACCATGTATGAAGAGATTTCATGTAAATTTGTCAAGTTGTAGTGCGAGTGAACTTGCGGATATGAAGGATGTTGTATGATTTCCAATGGATGGACAATACCTAGAAAGGTATTTTGGTAATATTGGAAGGAGGAGGTTTATTGAATTGATACTCACTAGAACTAATAGCATCAAAAGTTTTGTGGAAATAGGATTCATCTATTTTAACAAAGTTAATATTGTGTAATTTTTCACCATTAAGCTCCACAACATAAACCTCATCATGAAAATCGTCGGTGCTAACATTATCTTACTTGATGGCATTGTCAAGCATATTATTGGGAGTGGAGCTAGATGTGGGATATAAAGGAGCCTTGATAGGTGAGGTAGTGATATCCATAGAGGTGGACACATTGGACGATAGGAGACCAACAAAGTTTGTAGGAATGGACAGAGTGCATGTGGAGGTAGAATAGGGAGGAGGGGCACTAGATTGAAAAACATTATATGTGTTGATATTATGATATGGAATAGGCTTTGATGGAGCGATGGGCATGGAAATGACAGGGTTTATTTGGTAAAAAATTAATCAAAGAGGGTTAAAAAAATAATATATTGATATTCATGATGTAGGAATTGCACAAAGCTATGAAATGTAGAGGAACAATATGCATTGCATGAATCCATGGTCTACCAAGTAAGGAATTGAATTGAAATGAAGCATTGATAAAAAAATAATAGAGTAGAAATAATATTAGGCCCATCTTGTAGAGGTAAAGTGATAGTTCTCATGCATATGCGAGTAGTGGAATCATAGCCATGAATTAGAGTATAGGATTTATTTATTAACTTATAATAAATGTTCATTTTCCGAGGAGGGATATAACATGTATATTTATATTAGATCCATTTTCAATGAGAATGTGTTCGGTAGAAATGAATAAAATAGTAGTAGTGATAAGAAAAGGTGCAAAAGAATTGCTAGCAACCAAAGGAGGGATATCCTCAACACTGAAATATATGGTGTGTGGTATTTTTTAAAGGATTGAATGAGATGGGTAAAGGAGACATGGTAATTATTACTTTCAATGTGTATGGATTGAAGGGAAACCTTTAATGTATGATGAAAATTGGGTGAAATTTATAAGAGAACATAAAGAGATTATTTTCTTGGTGTATTTCTTAAGCTTCTCAATGATGTCATAACATTTAGAGGTGGTAGTAGGAGCTGTAGAAGTAAGAAGTGGTGTGATAGAAACAATTTGAGCTATAGGAGGAAGAGTGCGGTGAGTGGTAACTACGTTGATGGTTAGATTAGGGATTGGAGTAATGAAGTTGGGAGGACATTGAGTACAAAACTATATAAAATCAATAGCAATGGTAGCCATGCAAAAAAACTTGGTTGGAGTATAGGAAGGATAAGATGATCGATCTATGAATTTAGAAGAAGGGGATAGATTTTGATGCATACTCAGAAGGTAGGGTCTGAAACATCAAGTTCGCTGAATGATTTAATAAAAATACTATTAAATATAATTATGAAGTAACTACTATAATAAGTTATTTTAAAATGCTAATATATAGTATGACATAAGATAAATAACATGTAAAATATGAAATCCTAAGAAAGAGAGAGATATAGGAAGACCTATCTAGTTTCCACACAATATGGAAATGATCTATTAAGGGTAGAGTTTTGAATATACTGAAAAGAGCATCATAAATGCTCACTATAAATTCTGGAGCTTAGGAATAATGTTAAAAAGGGGTACTCGAAGCGAGACAGGGGTGCCTTAGTTGTCGTGAATTGATTTGGGTGCTAGTGGCCATGCAGATCCTTAGAATCTATTTTCTTGTATGTCGCACGTGATTTGCTAGTATTTCTTGGCTATTTCCTGATATTGGCTCCTTGATTAGAAAAGGTACCTATAACATGGAAGAAATAAGTTCACCTATATATACCCATAAACCACATCACACTTAAAAAGAAAATTCAAAATGTTGAGTCATACGTACCCTAGAGGTTATTCAACGTGATTGAACTTATGACCGAGCATTGCACTACATGTCATACTCCATTTAGTTCTTGTGTGTGTGTAGAAATGAAGCCCTTGTGTAATTTTTAACTTGATAGTGGGATAAATCCTTCTTAATGATGCAAATGTATGTATGGAATATAATAAAATTCCCCTACTTATGTTGTGTATGTAGAGTACAAAACCATTTTCCATTGAATGGATTTTATATGGATTCCTTTAGAGTTCTCTTTGTGCCTTTGGATGCAATATTAGATGATAGTAGTAATGCTTAGTGCTTATTCCTGTATTGTTAGCACATAATTATGCACTTACATGATTCCCTTGTTTGAATTTTGGAATTGATAACTTGAATGTCGACCCATAAGTGAAAACTATTTGCAAAAGATAAAAGAGATCCAAAAATATCTAGTAAGGTAAGAAATGGTTTGGGGTTCCTATGAGGGACAAGAGAACTTGGGAGCTACTTTCCTAGCTAGGAATTAGTTTCTAAATCCACACAAGATAAATGAGTTAAGTTCGACTGGGCTATAGGGTGTGTAAGACAAGGAGAAATTAAAACACAAAGAGAAAAATGTGAAAGGTAGTTTTCAATCACTATTTTTATCTCTTAGGAATCATGTAAATTCTAGCATGATTTTAGGACCTATAAATGTAACCAAGTGTGTTAATTTATGTCTAAAGGTATTGGGTTGGATTAGACATTTGCTATAATTTCTCGTCAGAAAAATTTCCCCATGCTTTAACACTGAAATATTGGGGACCCTTTGATGTGTTTAGTAAAATATTGAAGCCATTCTTTTCTTATAAGAATTAAATATGTTTTAGTTATAGTTTCTTCACATTATTTTGTTTAAATTATGATTCTTGGACTAAGAATTTTTTAACATAACCATGGTATAAAGTGTGACATTGTAGGATTTTTATTTGTAAAGGAAATAAGCATTTTTATGTCTGAAAGTTTGCATACCATAATCACATTATTAGCAAACCCATCAATGTTTATTCATAGTTTTCCTTGAATTTTCTGATAGGTTTTATGCTTTAGAAACAAACAACTGGTAGAATTTTGTCCATTTTATACTCTTTAATAGATATGATTAAGACCTGACAGTTTTACAGTTTTAAAACTATGCGTAGCTTACTAATTCATTGGCTATTAGAAAATTTACAACACATGTATCTATAAAATCTTACAAACCATAAATTTTCAAATGAAATGACATTAATTATAAGCTATTCATTCATGTTCTCTTCAAATAATTACATCCTCAAAAGTGTTACTAAATATTGAATAACTTGATTTTGAAACAATGTGGAGCTATCTTACTAGCTCACTTGTTATTATTTCTTAAAAACTCTTATCGAGTTATTGGTTATCCAAAATGTGAAGTAGCATGGAGTATTCTTATTGGTTGAAAAATGAAAAGGTTATCAAAGGAATTACATTAGGAATTTTGAAGTAACTTGGATCTCTCTTATTGGATCACATTTCTTAATGACTAATAAGAGCCACCAATAAATTGACATTGCAAAAATAAGATAAGCATGGAGCTTTCTTGTTAGTTCACCCTTTTTGTGATTGATACATTTTATCTAGAATATTACACAAGAAAACATACCTGATAGAAAGGTCATATAATACTAAGGGACCCAAAGAACCATACATATGTGGAGTTTTCTTAGTGGCTCCCCTTTTACAATCGACATCGTTCAAAAATTTTACAGGGAAACTATATAGGAAGGTATCAAATATTTCTATTTTGAATCAATAGGAATTAGAGGTGAAAAGACATGTAAAATCCATGGGAATACATGAAGAATCATGAAAAATGGTTTACTAAATCCACATCACTTGAAAAAGGCACAAGTAGCTTAAACTCAACATAAACCATATATACTAATGGCTAAATATCAATGTTGTAGCAATATGCGACCATTTTAGCACCAATTAACATGATTCAAATAAGATGAAATGTTTTCATACTTGAAGCACCTAATATTAAAGCCATTATAGAGCTTTGGAGTAAAAATTATATTAATTACAAAGAAAAATAGTGTATTTGTATTTTTAGAGATTAAGAGCTTTGAATATCTACATTTTATCAAATAAAACAAATCTTATCATCAATAGAGGCTCACTTTCACACTTTCTTTTCAAAAAAATTGTTTAGAGACATGGTTTTGATAGAAAATTCATTAGTGTAGAGCATTATAAAACCTTTAAAATGGAATTTAACAAGGCTTTATTAATTTATGAGTATGATGATGATCTATAACAATAAAAAGGGTAAGGTATGGATATTTTGATGTTCATTCAAAAAAATATTATACATATCTTAGTGGGTAAAATTGATATGTTACCTTGTTTGAAATTGATTTAGGGAATATTAGATGACAAGATGAGCTACAAAAGGGGTTATTGTATCAAAAGGAGGTAAAATGATTGGTAATATTAATGATAATTTCATAGCTAATTATTACCATATCCCTCCATTTAATATTTATTTCAATCAAGGAAAAAAGGAATAATGAGAAAGATCAACTATGCTCGGGAATTACCTAAAGGACTTGACTAGTTTTAAATCTAAAGTCTCCACAAAAATAATGCATATAATATATTTAAGATGTGGGGTATACAAGGAAGGATAACCAGATCATACCAAGCCAAGAACACAAATGCTAATCAAACACCATGATCAATAAGATGAAAGAAAATTTCTAGATTAACTTTACATAAACTTTGTACAAACAAATGAACATCAATATCATATATTATTATGGAACTCAATGAAATATAATGAGAATTATCCTTTCTTATATATGGAAGGAATAATAATCTAAGAACCATTCAAGGTCATAGATGTAGCCATAAATAAAGGAAAGAAATAGTCATCAAAGAACTAGTCAAGTCCATAGATTTAGGAGAGAACTAGACATCAAGGATCTAGTCAATACCATAGATCAAGGAAATAACTATACCTAATAACTAGATACTATCCCATGAATATCTAAATAAATAAAAAGAAATATCCGCACACATAAGTGGGTGAGTATAAATACTGATAAAGGTAAATAAAGTGCATAGGTGAACATGATATAAGGTAAAAAGATACTCTAATAACCCCCTCAAGTGAAGCTAGGGGCCAAAATAGAAGTGGCATGTCCACAGTATGAGTCCCGAAAACTATGCCTAATGAGGTACTCATGTACAATATATTCATGAATAAATATCAAACCAAAAGAAGGAAAGAATCTTGCTAGAAGAAAAAAGAAAGAATAAGAAGGATGATGTTCTCATGAACACCCCCCAAGAACAACTTTTGAAACCCTAAGTATTCCACGCAACTCAAGGTAGTGAAGTGATGAAAAGGATTCATAAATATTTCTATAACCTACTGCTAAGTCAAAATGTACTCTAAGCAAAGAACTCCATCCTCAATGTGATTATGAATGAAGTGGATGTGTATGTCAATATGCATGGTATGCTAGTTCTCAACTTGGTTGCAAGAAATGTGAATTATACATTGGTTGTCACACCAAACTATAGCCGGTGAATCCTGTGGGCATCCAAACTTTATCAATAATTTTCCAAACCAAATAATCCAATGACTCGCTATAACTGTTGCCTTATACTCTACGTTTGAAGATGAAAGTGCAATAGCATGTAGTGTTTTGCACACCCAAGCAATCGGAGAAGAACCAATACAAAAAGATATCCGAAGTGTAACATCTTTCATCAATAGAGTCTACCCAATCTGAATCTGTATATCCATTTGAATATATCCAACCAATTATGTAGAACCCCTAGTGTAGTGTAGGCGAAAGTGGGAAGTACCCTACAAATACTTGAAAAATACTCTTAGCATCCTAACAATGACTATTATGAGGAGAATGTGTAAACCGAGATACAAGCCCTATTGTAAATGAAATATCGGGCGAGTATGATTCAAGTACATGAGACTCCTAACCAACTTCCTATACAATGTAGGATCACAAAGTGGTGTGGTACATATGTAATTAAGAGTAACCACAGTTAAAAAGAATATGTACTTGGCTTGCAATAATCCATATCAAAGCATTAAATAAGATCATGGGTGTACTTTTAGTGACTCAAATGAATCCTTGAACTTGTTTGATAAATCTTAAAACCAAGGAAATAGTGCAATAACCAAAGATTTTTCATGTTAAACTATGTAGAAAGAGCCCTCTAAATAATATAAATGTGGGAAGAAGTGATGCGAGTAAGTAATAGATCATCAACATACAATACAAGTATCACGGTATCCTTACCAAAATGCTAGAGATACACTATATGATCGGGTGAAAACAAAAAAACTAGTAGATAGAAGAAAATAATCCATATTCTCATACCAAGCCCGGGGATTGTTTGATACCATAGAGAGACCTTCGGATCCAACAAACAAGAGAAGAATCCTTGAAAATCCACTTACTGGTCCATGTATGTTTCCTCTTGTATATCTCCATGTAAGAAGGCACTCTTCACATACATTTGGTATATGGGCCACCCTTGTGATGCAGCAATAACAAGTATAAGGAGTACAAAATCCATATTCGCAATGGGTGTAAAAGTCTCAGATTAATCAATACCTTCAACTTGTGAATAAACCTTTACAACAAGATGATCCTTATACTTGTCAATGGACCCATCAGCTACATATTTGGTTTGGTATACGCACTTTCACCTAACCATCTTTCCTCCTTTAGGAAGAGATACCAAATCCCAAGCATGATTCTTCATCAAAGAATAATACTCAACTATCATCGCATCATCCCTCTGTATCCCATGAGACTTTGAAAAATACTTTCGATCCTCAAAAAATTCCTCACACAAAAGCTCAAACCTTTAGAATGTGTGTGATGATGCATAGTGGGTGGAAGATCATGTATGAAATAAGTTTCCTCAAAAGCGTAGTACAAGCCCACTTAGACATAGTGACAACATCGGTGAGAATAGGATCCTTAAACACATATATAACCTCCTCATCAACCTCCTCAAATAAAGGATCCTCAAGATGACATGAAGAAGGAGGCATGAAAGAAGAGGAAGAATCATGAGGAGTGAAGTGCTCATCAAATGGAACATGTGTTCAAAAATAATGTCATGAATATTAGAATCTAGAAGTTGATAAGCTCTCATGCCCTCAAAACACCCTACAAAGATCAAGAGTTTTCCCTTCTTACCCAAATCTTTCCTTTTATTCTTTGGCAAAAAGGCCCAAACATGGATCCCAAAGACTCAAAAAAATGATACATCTAGCTTAGTGTTGGAAAAAGCTTCCTCTGGAGTCAAGTGATCAAGTGTTCTATGTGTTGTGTGATTCTCGAATGTAGTTAGCACAATTAATTATACACTTGAGTAGATAGGAGTTCAATCTCTAGAATGCATCATATAGTTAGCCATTTCCTTCAAATTTCTATTCTTCCTTTCTGTTAATCAATTATGTTGTGGAGTATGAGGAACGGAATGCTGGTGAATAATGCCTTGATTTGCCAAAAGTCACAAAACTCATTCCTAAAGTACTCCCCCTCATTATTAGTGTGAAGGTTATTTATGCAACTAGAAGATTGTTTCTCGGCAAAATCCTTGAAGAATTTGAAGTGTGAAAAAACATCACTTTTTTACTTGAGAAAATGAACCCAAGTATGTCTAGAGAAAATATCAATAAACGTAAGTGCATACTTAGCTCCATTAAAAGAGGGGTAGGAAAAACATCAAGTCACTATGCAAAAGCTCAAGTGGTGAAGAAAGCAGATCTTGGAAAAATTCTTAGAAATGGTTCTTGGTGTTGTTTTCCTAATGCATAGCTAGAGCAAACTCCCTCAAGACTATAAACTCTAGGAAGACCATCTACTATACCATGAGTTCTCAACTCCTTCAAATATTTGTAATTAAGATGTCCAAATATTTCATTCCAAAGCTTACTCTCTTAATCTACTTGAGAAACCAATCTTGTCACTATAGAGGAAGTTTCATCAAAACCCTCAAAGTGATATAGTCTACAACTGTGATAAAAAATACCTTGAGAAAAAAATGAATTTGATTGTAACAAAGTTCGTACTTCTAACCCATGTGGTGTAAAAGTAATTGTTTTCCGTTGACCAAAATGAAAAATTTGATATATATAAAGTAAATTTGTAGTGATGTTAGGAACATATAGTGCATATTGGATACTTACACCATTAAGTTGGTATATGACCTATTCCTTTAACAAAAATAAAGGAATAATCTCTAACCTTAATTTTGGAAGTATAACTCAAGCCTAGAGAAACAAAAGACTCCATGGAAGAAGTCGTGTGATGAGAAGCACTAGAATCTATAACAAAACTATATGAAAGTGGTGACTAAGACCTCCCAAAAACATTAAGTTCTTTACCATGTTGATTACAAGGAGGTGGACTGGAGATAGAATTTTTTGTTTCTTCATTACATCCTCTAAGGCTTACACTCACTTATAACACCTATGTTCTTCATGATTACTACCCCCACAAGAAGAGAATGAAATGTTAGACTTATCCTTGGATTTAGAAGAGTCCTTGTGTATAGAGTTGTTTTCTTTGGGTTTAAGAGCACTTTGATCAAGAGAAGGGTTGGATTTGGTTTTAATTTTTGGTTTTCCCTTGCCCTTAAGATTAGATGCAATTAATTCCTTTTGAGAGGTGGAGGACGACAATTTGGATTCTTCCTAGTAAGTCTTTCACAAAATGTTTCTAAGTTAGTAATTTTGAATGTGTCACCTAAGGCATCCATGCTAGAGAAAAGGTTGAAGAAAAAAATTGGAATGGTCCTCTCAACTTAGATAGAATCAAGTAAACAAACTCTTCATATTTTTATTTCTTCCACTCCCCTTCAACTATTTAAAAAATGCTTGAACTTGGTAAGATAGTCTATAATTGTTGGAAAATCTTGAGGACTAAGATAGGTGATCTCAATTTCAAGTTGCATGTCTCTTATATGATCCACCTTACTAAATAAATCCTCCAATTTCTTCCATATTTTAAAAGGAGATTCACTTTTTTCCAAATGAAACAAAATACTATCACTTACATAAGTTTCTATCAAACCCAAACACTCATCAAATTTTCACCGGACTGAAATTTCTCATATTCTCTAGTGAACATTGGTTGTTCAAAGAAGAAGTTAAAGCGCATAACCCTTTTTGATTGATTATTATTTCCATTATTTTCTTCCATGTGTGGAAATTATGTTTTGTTAATGGCTCAACATGATCTAATGTAGAATTAGACGCCATCCTCAAAAAAATACCAAAAGAAATGAAATAACCAAAAAATGCAACAAGACCCCAAACAAATGCAACAAGATCCCCCTAGATTTTGGAACTTTGTAAAGAGTGCTTGTACCAATAAAAACTTTATGATTATATTGTGATTCTCAAAATAAATATTTCTAATGGAAAGAGCAGAAAAAACAAGAACTTTTACAAAAATTAGCACTCAAAACCGAGTTACCAATCAACAAATACAATCTTTTCAATATTATGCTATACTATTTATTTTTGTTGCCTCTAAAACAAAATAAAATGCTCTTTCCTTCACCACACAAATAAAATGAAAGGGGCTTTAAGCCCTCCCTCATATGACCATACCATATGACCAAGGGCTAAGGATTTCAATGGATTAACAAAGTAAAAGGGATTATTTTTATACCACTCGGTTTCCCAGATATGTTTCAAAAAAATGGATAAGAAGGGGATTACATATAAGTTTATTCATGACATCTTCATGTGGAAAAGGGGTAAAAAAGAAAAATTGCACCTATCATCATCTTATTTTCTTAGTAGATTACACAACCCTTGATGATTGGAATAAAAAAATAATATTGGTAACACATATAACATATTCTCACTTTGATTACCATACTTTAAGGTTTTTGACCAGACATGGAGATTGACACAATTTTTAAAAACACTCCTGGTATAGTTACTTTAACTATGTGTATTAAAGTCAAAATGATGAGTCTACATAAATGATACTAATGACAAGGAAGTGGATATTAACATGAAGAAATTAAATATTACCTATACACCATTTAGAAAAACTTCCGAGAGATAGAGGATTAGATCTTAGGTGAGGGTTATAACAAGACCTTGAAGAAGAAAAGGGCTCGATGATAAGGTTGCATACCCTAGACAACATAGAAAGCCACTTTGGATGGGGTGATTACTTCATCTAAATGAAAATAAGGTCTGTACTATTCTACACCTTCTCCAAGACTTCAATTTCAAGCCCTGTGAGGACTACAAGAGTATATACAATTCCACAAGTGAATAGTCCCATTACAAGTTCCTTCTCGGTAAGTACTATTTCAATTTTTGTGACTTACCCTTTTATCTCCTTCATTTGTTTTCATTTCCATAGGAATGGATTATTTTTATTTTATTCTATCTTCCTTAGGAAATTTCACTAGTAGTATCCTCATTTCTACAATTTCTTACTCGAGGATGAGGGAGTAGGTGATATTGATAATGGGATATTAGGTTCCACTAATTGTAAAACTCATCCTTTCTCCTTCCCTATTCTAACTTCCAATATTGTTTTCCCTTTTAACTATCCTCTATTGTGCCATAAGTAATAGTTCCTATTGATCCTCTTCTTCACGTATTCCTTTCTTTCTCTTCCATTTCCAATCAATGCATCGTTATTTCCTCATGTCATTATAGTTACCACTTCTCATCTTGTTGGAATTATTATTATAGAACTAGAGTCACTGATTTTAGCTCCTACCATAATTATATCTTCTTCTTTAGCCATTTCTTCCAATCTTCTAGCTATTATTTCATCTTCAACTCCAACATCATCTAACACTCTTATAAGAAGATCTTCACATTCTACGATAAATGAAGCAATGCATATTTTTGTCCCTCTTCAGAACTTCCTTTCCTCCCTAGTATAGTGAGCTTCTTATTACACTTTTTCTTCATCCTATCACACTCTGTCTCTGAAAATGTTCTACTAGGCATGCATATTCCACTTTTCCCGTTATTTCATACATACCCATTTCTTCTTTTAAGGCTCTTTTGGTTTATTAGAATAGCATGAGCCATCTCTTGGCACATCTAAAACCTGTCCAACCTACTCTACCTTGAAAATCAGCAATTTTACCACTAGTGGTAAGGTTTTCCTCTCTTGTACCCCCAATAAAGACTCTTGTATCTACTATCCTAGGATGAATATGGAATCCTATGGACAAAGAAACCTTACCCCTACTATGACACAACTTGAAGAGCCAAGGTCATAATAAATTATGACTCCCATCTAAGAACTCTCAAGAGGGTGATAAAGAGGAATTTTACATAAAAGAATTTCCTATATACATTGAAATAGAGAAAGACATATTGAGAATCTCCAAGAGGGCCCATATAGCAGAGAAAATCATTGATGTATATCCCGAATCAGTCATTAATTTCACTTAGAAAATGACAATTGATTTAATGAAATTAATGTAAGTTTAGATCGATGCTCTCCATGTCAAGAATTACATAATAGTGATGAAGAATATTATGCCCAATTTACAATCGGATTTGAGAACATTTTATGATTTTTTTGATCCATAAAAATCATAAACATGTTGTAGAGAAGAGGGTTATTATAGGTAGAGGGACAAGATAAGTGTATGACCAGTGTGAGAGCCATGATGTATAAGGTTGTTATTCTTATAAAAATGGTCTCTATATCAATTTTTTTTCACAAAAATTCATGACTTGAATGCATGTAATATTTTCATGGGGTACGTCTTAAGTTAATTAAGTGATTGGGTGGAAACAATGGAATATTTATTTAGATAACTTTGGGGAGATGTTAATAAATCAACCAAGCTTCTAGCTAAACCTCAAAAAACTTCAATGTATCAACCAAAAGGGAGGTTGATTCAAAACCCTTCTCTAAGTAGAAATTACAAGCATTTATTTCCACTCTCACTACTAATTTTACATAGATAGACACTGTCCAAGAAAACATTGACCGAATGACACTAGTGACTTTTTGTGAATGGAAAAGGGAGATAACTTCACTTTTAAGTAAAAATTATATATCTATTTATAACATAGTCTCAATTCTCATTTTATAATTTTCTAATTAATTGAGGCCACCTATTCTAGACATGGTCTATATTGAAAATGAATTCAAATCCTATGAAACCAAGCTACAAGTTGAAGCTCCAAGTAGAACTTAGATACGTAGCATATTTCGTATTTTTAGGATTTAATATTGAAAATTTCTTAGTCTTAAAATAGAAAGTATATGTTTTCTTGCATGAAATACTTATACTTTGTGTTATATTAGCATTTCATGAATAATTAGATATATTCTCATGGTGGTGGAAATTTTGTTTAAGTATAATAGTTGTTTACCCTCTAAGGAGGAATATTTTTATGATGGAAACAAATGGATTGTCTAAGCATTGTTCGTTAAGCATTTTCATGCATATTTATTTCTCAATTATATTGTGAATTTTTTTAGATTTTTTTAGTTAAATCATTGTTAATTTGCTTTATATTGAATTCATGAATGTGGAAGTAAAATCTATTATCTAAATAATATATTGATTTTTTCAATATATTATTTGAACATCTATATTACATACCCTTGAATGGAATATTATAATTTATTGATAGAGGATCATCTTTATCATTTTCTTCAACAATTTGTAACTTTATTTACATTCAAATGGTGGAATAGATCCATCCCTCTATCTAACAGGGTAATCTATTGTATATGTCACATTTTTATCATCCCATCTTTTTCATTAATCAAAATCTATATTGTTAAATCCATTTTTTGGGAAATTTATTCACTACATACTATGATGCATAAATTCTCAAACACTTTTCCATTTTTTTGTCAAGCTTGTTCTCAGTAATTTCAATTTATAAAGGAAAAGGAACTTAAATCTATCTCATATTCAATCGACCCATAAATATTTGTTTGTCATAGATCAACCAATTAATATAACTCATCCAATGAAAAACATTCGGTCATGTTTTCTATTGAAATTTTCTTGATGTAATTTTTAACCATAGCTCAGTTATTGGTCCACACTTTAGGGATAATCTAAATATTTTAATTTCTTAAGCATTATAGAGGAAATTTCCTATGATTGATTAATAAAACTATCCTTGTAAAATAACATCTATAATATTTGTTCCATTTTTATGAATAGGATTATTTTTATTTTGAATCAATGTAGTCAGTATCTTCTAGTAGCCTTATTACAAAAACCTTTCATTTCAAATAGTATACTAATGGGTGGGATTTACTAAACCATTACTTCAGTTAATATTCCCTTTTAAAATGTTCCCTTATTTATTATAGTAGCGAAGTTGCAATATTTTTAAACGTTACCCTTATTGATGATACAATGTCATTAAAGAGCATCCTGTGACATTTACATTCTCAACCTTACCATTCACGATTTGAAAGAAGTGTATTGGTATCTCATATCAAATCATAGAAGCATAGAATTCTTCAAATAATTTGAACCTTAAAAGCTATAGGAAAATCTAATAATTATCAAAAGTTTCCAATTCTCAAACTTTGGACTCAAACAAGTGGTCTCATGTTGAGAAAAAAATATTATGTTGTTAGACAAACATGTTTCCTCAAACTAGAAAAATTAGCAATATCTCATTAATTTCATTGGATTTTTAAGTAAATGATGCATTTCATCCAACATGGAAAGGAGGACACACAATATTGGAAATGTATCTATAACTTAAAAATTATGTATCAAATCATGTGCCTTTTCCAAAGCCATGCGATTTTTCCGCATTATTCCCAATAAGGATTAAAACACATCGTATACCCTACAAAATAATATATATAAGGCAATATTCCTAGTGTAAACATATTTTAGTAAACTATGCCCTTTTTAGTCCTTCTACAACTATTTACAATTCCTTGAACCTTTTAGGATTATGAAAAAAATAACCATGCACCTCTTAAACAAGTTGTTCAACTTTTTTTTTAGGTTTAAATTTAGTGAATATTTTGGATGGAAGATTCAATCATTGATCCATACAATGAATGAAAATAATATATGGTAAATGGGATGATTATATTTATAAGTATATACATCTACAATGAACTTTCATTATAATTTCCCATCTACCCTAGCACATACCATCTTTTTGCAATTGTAGAATCATCCATACCATTGATATCCTTCAAACTTATTATTACCAGTTCACCAAGGTTTTCATCATTGGAGTTAGATTTCATGTTTTGAATATAAAGTAAGTGATTTCGTCTCACACGAATCTCAATAGTATAAACATGAACACTTAACTAAGTAGTATTATCTATTTATGTAACCTCATCAAAAGATTAACACACATATCATGTAGACTTAAGTTTCTCTTTAAAGTCTTCTATTTCAACCATGTTTATGCATTCAGACAAATCCTAGCCATTAATTTAAGACTAATGAGTATGAGGAAAGTGTGGGAAATTGAAAAATTAAAATTCTTCTTATGATTAAGAAAATCTATTATATTTTCAAAATGTGAACAATAGTTGCTTAACTCGAACTATTTTACCTAAAAGGGCTATTTTGAATGAACTTGTCAAATTTAGATGTAATTGACCCTCCATTATATGCAAATATTCTATTAGTTATGTTATACTCCTAAAAATATTTTTATACCTAATATGTCAACAACTACCCATAGTTTTCCATCGAGAAGCATTATTCACAACTTTAATTAAAGTTTGTTTTTCATAAGTCTTTCATACATGCTTCTCAATAATATCGAATTTAAGTTAATTTTTCTTATCCTTGCACAATTTATATCTATATAATGTAAAATTTCATATTTTTGGAGTTTTATCTTTATTGAAACTCCTTCCCAAGTACAATTTTCTTAACTTTCTCTTCTTCTAGGTGTCCCTTGAATATTTGGAATGGTTGATTTTTTTAAAATTTTAAGTACAAGACGTTTCATCCCTAACATTCAATAGGGAATCTGATGACGCCCTAACACTACAACGGAAATGTAAATCATCGATTGATGTCATTTCAACCTCATTTATTGGGATGTCTTCAAGGAGATGCATTTCATTATTGTCATCAATGACAACATGAGTAATCAAATCATCAATGAACTCATTTTTAGTTTCATTTCAAATGAAAGTATTATCCCTTTATAATTCTAGAGAAGGATGGGATTATGTAGATGTTTTATCAATTTAAGATATGATTTTTTGTATGCCATAATAGGAGGTGTTGTAACATTATTTTTCCTAAGGTTCCCATTTAAGTTGTAATTTTCTTGTAAGGAAATGTTTTGACTTAACTATGATGAGAAGAAAATCAACTAAGGCACTATATTGTTCCACAACATGGAAAGAAAAATGACACTAGTGATGATGCACATATGTTGGAAGTACCATAAAATTGAAAAAAGAAAATTACTAATAGATTATATCTTTTCTAACATCCTAACTTAAAAAAAAAAGATAACAAATGTGACATGATATAAAAGAGGCTTTAAATTTGATCAATATTGAAGAGAATTACATACACTAACTAAATATAGGATGTAAAATGCAACGCTTCAACATGCAAGAATATGATTTAATTGAAATTACTAAGTAATATGCTAAATCCTTTTCTACTACCTGGAAAAATCACTAAATTGTAAATTCATAAATAATTAAAATAAATAAATTTGTAGACTAAATATTAAATAGATCTATGTGTATAAATAATTTGGGAATTCAATCAAATTTTAAAACTTCTCCCTAAAATGTTAGCTATCGTGACTAAAGGGTCCATAGAATTATGTGTGATCAAAGAATGTTATGAAATCCTAGCCCATCAATTGCACAACGATCCATGAAAAAAACAATAGGATTAGATATTTATTGGCTATTTGCATGGGGAAATGTTTTGTTATGTATTTTATGGGGGAAAATGTGGAAAATAATGTAGTCATCTAAATAGAAAAATGACTAGTCAAAATGTTTACTAATCAATTATGAATATCGACCAATAAAATTTATCTCGACTCCTTTAGGGTGGCCTTTCTTCGATAATTTACCTTTAAAAACCTATATAATAAAACTAACATTGTCTCATGTGATAACCTAGAAATCGTATGGCACTACATTGATATATTAACTTTTAACCCTTATAGAAGGCACCCAAAGGCCCTTAAATCTCACAAAATCTCTTGTACAATAATTAGGGTATGGATTATTATTGGTGTAAACATTCCTTCTAGGTCAAGGAATAAACCTATCTCATCCTAAAGTACTCAAACATCTCTTTTACAAGTATTTTAGCAACATACAAACTCAACTAAACCATGTCAAATAATTTTCCAAATATAGTTGAATTCATTCGGATATATTATGTTGTGTAAATTGAGGCCTCTTTAGAGTAGTGTTAATGTTAGTGGTGCGTATGGGGTTATAGTAACCCAATTAATGTTCGTGTTAAAAGGTTTTCCATCCATTGTTAGGGTTTAAGATCTTATTCAAGTATGTTTAGAGGATTTACAACATGACCGACAATTAATGTCTAACAACGATAAAAATTTATAAGAAGGCTACACTCTTTGAGCATTGGAGAAATAAAATCTAAGAAGGTTCAAGACATTATGATAGGGTCAAGACAATATGTATGGTTTTAAAATAGTTGTATGATCCTTCGCTAGGTTAGTTTCCATCACGGTTCAAGGGTGAAACATCATCCATCTTATATATCCTTCTTCTAGTAGTCTACACACCCAAAAATTCCTAGATCCATATTGTTGTCACGTGCTTCTGCAAGGAATAATTCAAACTTGGAACATGACAACTTAACCATAATGTCAAAAAAATGATGGAAAACCTTCTTAAACACATCTCCAAATCAGTTCGCATTCTATGTCATACATATTATAATATTAAAGGTAGTCATATGTGTTATACAAAAATTTTCTAAGTGTCTTAAACATTGTAATAAGGTAATTCATTTCTTTTAGTGCGGTGCTTTAAATGGTAAAATCTCTTGTAAGCCTAAAAAATATATTTTTAGCAATTTTGGGACAAGTTTGCATTATCCCTGATGGAACGAAAGGTTAAAACTCATCCGAATATGTTATTGAAGGTATATAAACACTTCAAAACTAATTTTAGAAGATTTAGGAAAGTTATATGAGTCTTGGAGTAGAACAGTGAAAGCATATTTTTCACGGGTAAGGAGGTTATGATCAAAATTGGTACCTGGACTTTAATAGAGTATTATCGAGCTCTTTGATGATTAAAAAAGGAAAAAAGTAAGCATATAAAATAATTAAGATCCCTATTCATGATGGAGTCAAAAGTTATTTACAAGACATGGTTTTTCTTAGGGAAGATCAACAGTACTCGACTACTCTAGTTGTCTTTGAATGAAAAGGGGATTTTTTTGACAAAGAGGTAGAATAATGTCTTGAAAACAACCCCATTGATATTGGAATTATTTTTGGGAGCCAAAATGATTCAAATTTTTGCATGAAACTACCTTTCCAAGATCTAGGAAATGTATTCTCAAGTTTCACCGACTTAGTCATTTTATCAATTTGGTTCAAGTGGCAACTTTTACTATCCCGACTTTACCAATTTTCCCAAATTTCCCTCTTGTCCCTAGTATAATGGGCATAAAAAAATTCATCACTTCCCTTCATTATCTTATTTTTGAATTCATCCTCACAAGGCCCAACGACTTTCCAAGATAGCTTTGATTTTAACAGGATATACCATGTTGTCCTAAAATAAAAATGATATTTTTAGAGAATAATGTAGAATTGGGTCTTGGGAACCATATAATTGATATTGTAATTATGTTAGGATTCAAAATAATATAAAAATTTCATGTAAAGAAATGTGAAATGTGTTCTCAAGCTAGCAATTTTCTTAGTTTGATGGGTAGCGGTATTATTGTCCCAACTATCCATAGGATAGTGTGGAAAGTGGGGAAAATAATATGTACCCCACCCTTTAGTCCCATTCATGGTTCTTAAAATTACCTCAAAATATCTCTGCAAAGGTTGCTTGAAAATATCCCTCCTCCATCTCCCTCTCATTCAACCTTAGAGTTAGACATGACATGCCGAGAATGAGGCACAATGTTTGTGCACCTATTGACCTTGGGAATGTGGGGAAAGTGGGGATAGTTGGGAAAAAAATTTCCTTTCCCGATGCATCCAAAATCATACTCCATTCCCTAGCTTCTCCCTCTTGAGATTTTACTTTTGTATGGTCGTCACCGCTCAAACATGATTAATTGTTAAATGTTTCCTCACCCGGTGCAACCAAGACTTAATTGTTGAATCCATGAAGAATTAAAATAACTAAAAATATTTATAAAACCACCTACATGCTATCCAAGGCCTTCTATAATGATCATGACCATGAAGATTGAATGTTGCAAATAGTCCATGCAAAAATCAAAGCATGAGTTCCTTATATGAAGTTGAACACAACTAGAACTCGTTGTTTGCACTTGGATCATATTTTATTATTTCAAAGATTAAATCCAACAATAAAGGCTAACATGAGGTTGTAAGAAGATGAGATCAAGGCTCAAATTCACTTCCCAAGGTTCTAGTGGCGTAATCACTTGAAAACTAGAGGAAACGATCCGTAAAAATCTAATTTCATTTAAGATATATTTTGTGCTACGAAGTCCCATTTTTAAGGATATTGAGGAATTTTGTTTTCATAAAAAAATTTTAATCCTTGAAGATTTTTCAAATTTCCCGAAGATCCTGTAGGTGTAATCATTCGAAACTCGGTGTGAAGTTTCTTCAAAAATCTAGTTTCATGTAAACTACTTTTCATGTGATGGAAATCCTTATTTTTGAGATATCATGGAATGGGGTTTTTTCATTATTATCACTCTTAGCATACTAAAAATAGTGACTCACTCAATATTATAAGTTTTAATAACTCATAAAAATTTCAAATAGTGTAAAATAAAAGGCAAAGTAAAATTGGTAATGGAAACTTGCTAAAAAATAGCAAGGCATCATCAATGGAAGAAAATTGAGTATTCCAAAATGTTCAAAATGTTAGAGTTGAGAAAAATAGGTGATATATATCAAAATATAAGGTCCTTACCGTACTTTCTAAAAATAGAAAGTCTTTTTTTTTGAAGAAAATTGTAGTTGGCTCTAATTTCACTTACATTTCCCCTTTTGACATCCTCATAAGGTTTTAAGCTTGTTTCATTTCTCAAACATGGAAATTCACTATACACATAGGTCTGAAGAATCATCTTAGGCTCGGTTGTGATAATAATAAATGAAAAATATCTCAAGTATGCAACAGTGAAATCTAGAGATAATGTGAAACTACAAAAGTGTTAAAAGGTGGAAAGAACTCCATTGATTCATCAAAATAAACCATCAAGATTACAATCTAGTCTTGAAGAAATCATCACCTTGTCTCATAAAGAGTTTTAAACTTATCTTAGTGTGTTGCGTGAGTTGGATGAAATTGAGGTGATTGAGGTTAGTTGAGTTGAACTCAAAGAGCTTGAAGAGTTGGGTGAGTTGGGTAAGTCAAGTGAGCTAGGAAAGATGGCTAAGTGCACCAATTAGGGGGACCAAAAGAGGAAAAGAATTTGAAAATGATAAAAACACAATCGGGTTATGGTTTCTTAGGCTTGAAACTCATGAACCTAAAATGCATATGCATTATAACACATTCATGTTCACGTTTCATAACACTAGATACATGTACGCATTTTAAGCTATATGAAGTTTAAGAGGGTCTGAAGGAGCCATATTTACTAAAATAAATCCTAACTTTGAATTTATTTTAGTAAATATAAGAAGTTAGGTCATTCTACACCCGATGGAATTTTTCCTGTAGCTCTAGGAGTTATAAGCTAGAACATAGTTTTTTCAAAATATAATCTTGTCAGTAGTTACTCATTTTTAGAATTTTGGCAATGACGTAAAACTTTCGAGTGCCATATATATTATAGTGAGTATTTGTTTTTATCAAGCATATAATAATTTTTTAGGTTTTTTGACCTTCTGGATTGGTTTATATCCCTACCATTGTTTAAATTGGTAATAATTCTAAAACTTTGTCCATAATTCACTTTAGTGAGCACGAATCGGCTCTATGATGCTTGTCTACTTCTTACAAAAATGAGGTCCTCACTTTTTAGATAGAGGATTTATCCCGGAATGGGATTCTTGTCCTATGAAAAATGAGGTGATTGTAATATGCCTCCTCCTTAAGATTTGATCAAACTATTATGTGTTGAATGATTTTTTTATGAATAGTATGTAGTGAATTATATCAAGATAACTCGATGATTGCTAATTCTTAGAAACATGGTGCTACATATCAAGATCATCCCTTCACCTTCCATGGATCTGAAAACATCCTTTCATGGATTCAAATTCAATATTATCATACGTGTCTTTGTTCATATGTATCTCATAGAGATAGACGATGCCTTAATACTTCACACATGATGGTCCTCAATAGCTTGGTGGCATGGATATTTCATTTTAGCTTGTTATTTGGAGAGATTTGGGTACAATGACAAATTCAAGATATGATTATCATCAAGTCACTCCTTGAGCTCCACATTTCACCTTTAAATATGATGAATCCTTCACAATTCAATTTATTTCAACCAAGATGAAACCTAGGTGTAAGCATGCTTATGGTACATGGACACCTTTTTTCTCAAGTTGCTCCTCATGGAAATGGGTTTCCTCCTCCGGATAGGGGATGAATCCTTGAATGAAATTTGAGTATGATTTACATGTTCTTGACCTCCATACTTCACTGAAACACTAAAAATCACATTTTATGATAAATGAAACTATTCTAAAAATCTAATTTTTCCTACAACTCAAAATTTAGGTCCTATTTCATTTTTAAATTAGAAGGCAAGTGAAGCATTTTCTAGTTACTCAAGAAATATTTAATCCTTAAATCAATGTTGATTATTCCACCTTATATATTATTATAATATCCTTCCAATTCCTATTTTTTCATCCTAAGTCTTTCCAGAACTCCAAGAATCATCCAGAGAAGTCATTTTTTACCATTTAGGGCTTAGGGTTTAGGGTTTAGGATTTATGGTTTAGGGTTTAAGGCTTAGGTTTTAGGGCTAAGTGTTTAGGGTTAATGACATAAGTTGTAAGGTTTATGGTAAATAGATTTTATGGTTTAGGTTTAGGTCTTAAGTTTTAAGGTTTAGGGTTGAGGGTTGAGGGTTTAGCATTTAATGTTTATGGTTTAGGGTTTACATACTAGGGTTTAAGGTTTAAGGGGTAAGGTTCAGGGTTTAGGTAACAATTTACATGGTTTTTAGTTTATGGTTTAGGGCTCGGGGTTTAAGGTCTAGGGTTTAAGGGTTAGGATTTAGGGCTCAAGGTTTAAGGCTCAATGTTTAAGGCTCGGGGTTAGGGCTAAGGGTTTATGCTCACCCATTCACTCATTGAAATGTTTTTTGTCTTACCCATTCTTATCAATATTGAAAGATAATATTCAAATAAAAGGGTTCATCTACTTCATTGGAAGAACATTCAAAGGGAGTCATCACAATTTGATGCCTTTCATCTACTGATATTTTTAAGGAGGAAAATTCTCGATATCCAAGAAAAATTCGGTACAAAAAATTGTTACCTAATACTACTATATTATTTTTCCCATCACATGAGAACTATTTCACTCACTATAATGTTCTATGACTTACCCATTCTTATTAGCATGAATGAAATTCACTAATTCACTGGCAACCGACTCCCATTGAGAACTAAACAAGAAATATTTACTAGGTGATTGCTAACCCCTTTATCTTCTTATCCATTCCCATATTTTTATACTTATTTTGAACACTTCATGAAGATATTTCAATTGTTTGCTATCCATTCCAGTAGAGAAGATATTTCAATTTCTCTAGAGGAAAGGATACTGCAGGTGATTTGGTTCTCATATTATACCTCTGCATTAGTATATTCTCTATTTTTCTTCCATTTCATTTGAGATTAATTTTTGTGTTGCGATGGTTATTATTTCTATCTTCCAATGGGTGATCCTAACTTTCATAATACCATACATGAAAATATGATAAATGTTAAAAAAATTAGAGTGTGAAGAAATTGACATTCAAGAGCACAAGTATATGTGGGGAGAAATAATTTTGGAAGAGTTGTGTAATATGAATTGCGAAGGAACAAGGTAAATTTCATATCCATTTAGTTATTTATCGCAAATCTCATAAATAATGTAGTTGTACAAGAATACTCAATCATGGTTCTTGGTACAAGACTAGGAATTATTGATGAAATATGGTATGTGGTTTAGGGTTTAGGGCTCATGGTTTAGGGTTTAAGGTTTAAGGTTTAGGGTTTAGGGTTCATGCTTTAGGGTTCAAGGTTCAAGGTTAACTTTATAGGATTTAGGGTTTAGGGTTAGGCTTTAGGGTTTAGGGTTTAGGTTTTTGGGTTTAGGGTTTGGGTTTAGTTAAGGATTTAGTGTTTAGGGTTTAGGTATTAAGGATTTAGTGTTTAGGGTGTAGCTATTAAAGGGTTTCACAATTTAGGGTTTAGGGTTTAGGATTTAGTGTTTAGGGCTTAAGGTTTATGGTTTATGGTTTAGGGCTCATGGTTTATAGTTTATGGTTTAGGGCTTAGGGCTTAAGGTACATGGTTTAGGGTTTATGGTTTAGATTTTAGGGCTCATGGATCAGGGTGTAGTGTTCAAGGCTAAGGGTTTAGGGTTTAGGACATAGGGTTTATCATTTATGGCTCAAGGTTTGGGGTTTGTAGTTATGGGTAAAAAGGTTTAGGGTTTAGAGCTCAATGATTTGAATATAGGGTTTAGAGTTTAGGGCCCATGGCTTAGTGTTCAAGGTTTAGGGTTTATGGTTTAGGGTTTATGGCTTAGGGTTTATGGTTTAAGGTTTAGGGTTCATGATTTAGTGTTCATGGTTTATGTTTTATTATATTTTTTTAGGGTTTAGGGTTTATAGTTTAGGGTTTAGGGCTCGGGGTTAAGGGTTGAAGGTTTAGGGTTTAGGTTGTAGAGTTAAGGGTTTTGGGTTTTGTGTTTAGGTCTCATGTTTTAGGGTTTAAGTTTTAAGGTTTAGGGTTTAGGGATAATGGTTTAGCATTTAGGATTCGAGTGTTTGGGGTTTCAAGTATAGATTTTAGGGGTCATTTTTTAAAGTTTAGGATTTAGTATTTATAGTTTAAGGTTTAGAGTTTAGTATTTATAGCTCATGCTTCATGGTTTAGGGTTTATGGTTTATAACTTATTGCTCATGATTTAGGGCTTAAGGATCGGGGTTTAGGGTTCACGGTAAGGGATTAATGTATAAGTTTTAGGGTTTAGGGATCATGGTTTAGTGTTTAGGGTTTAGGGTTAATGGATACGGGTTAAGGGTTTAAGATTTAGGTTTAGTGTCTAGGGTTTAAGGTCTAGTGGTTATGGTTTAGGGTTTAGGGTTTAGAATTTAAACGTTAAAATCTTTAGGCTGATTGGTGAAATCCTTAAAATTAGAGTTATCAAAAATTCACCGCCAAGGTAATTTTGATAGCATGCACAATTTATTTAGGCTGTGAGCAAGTAGAAATGGTTTGAGGCCTAAAATAAGGTTTTTAGGTGTCCATTAGATTTTCTCTAACTTCCCTATCTAAAGAAAAATCCAACGAGATAGCAGAAATTTGCAAAAAAATTAAAAAATGATGTCAAGGGCCTATTTTACTTGCTAATCGGGTTTGACGGTTTTAGATGGATCCAATGCGGGTCATACCAAGGCTCTTTGTACCAAGTTTGGGGCTGAAATACTAAGGTAATAGTGATTTGTTGAAAAATTAGAATGGCACGTCCTAGGTCAGCAAAGGAATAGGATGGACAAGTAGAGCCCAAAATCACTGATTTCCCCACATGATAAAGAAACTTAGTGTATTGCGGAGATGGCAGAAAAAAGTCTCTAGGAGAGTCGGGCCATAAAAAGTTGCAATAACCACTAGTAAGGGAAATGTGGAAAAGGTAGAAGTTTTTGTCCCACATGGTCTATGGTACGAAATGACAAAGGTACGCATGGAACCCAAAAAGTTGATATAGCCGCACTCAAAGAAAAGTGTGTGGAGCGGAAGTCAACGGCCCTCACGGCCCGATCAACGACGGATGTGTGAGAGAGAAGATCCCAAATCAGGTGATGTAGAAGGAGGCCCAAACGGTCTGATTACCATAGGGACATGAGTTCCCCGAAAACTCGCAATACCCGTAATACAAAGGAAAATTCAACGCCCGACCCCCAAACTTCAAACGGTCATAACTTTTGACCCAGAGCTCGATTTTCACAAAAATTGACTTTTCGAAAGAGCTACATACTCTACGTGAAAAAAATTATATTTTTTTTTTAATTAGAGTATCTTGGTAAAAATAAAAGAAACATATCCAGCTCTAATAAATTAAATACTCAATCTCATAAAATGCAAAAATCATTGGTAAACTCAAAATAGCTACTCACACTCAAAAATTCATAAATTTTGCATTTCTCATCAAAATCGGGAAGCTTGGTCTAATTGCAATCATTACTCCAAGACCAATGCATAGAAATCCATAAATTAAGAAATTGATGAAGATTTAATTCTTATCTTTCTTAAAACATGGCTAGGTTGAGAACAATGATTTTATTGGTGGTTGTGAGAACATTTAATGAAACATGGGCATACATTTTTCACTACTGTAGAAAATGGGAAAAAATGGGAGCCTTTTGAAAGAAATATAGCATCAATTACACTCATTTATGAAAACTTGCAAGTGGTTGAAAAGACAAATCTGGGATTGCAATTCTCTTTCCCCTTCTCAATTCTATAAATTGTAATCCTGTGCTCATTTGTAAGAGAGTTGGTCATTTTCTCTTACGCCCTCTCTTTCTTTCTTCTCTAGGGTCGAATGTGGAGTTTAATCCTCCTATGTTTGCATTGTAATGTAATTTTATTTCCTCTTTCCCACTAATAATTTACTTTGTGAGCTCATGGAATAAAAAAATCTGTCTCATGATGCATTTTGTCCATCCTTTGCTTATTTTATTGTCTCTTATTGCCTCTCACCATTGCGGGGTATAGTGTGTATATCTCTTGATTTCTATCATAGGTTTTTAGAGTTGTGTTTAGTGGGAAATAAATGGTGTTCTGTGTGAATTCATCTTTGGTTTGTGGTTCACCGTGTCCACCCTCTCCATTTTCACCTCTCTCCGTTTCAGAAATTGGATTCTTTTCTAACAACCTCCTTTTCTAGTGTATCACCATTGTTAGTGTAGGATTTACTTTCATGCACTCTCTCTCCCTAGTCCCTTGGAAATTTATATTAGGATAAGATAGTTTTTCCTGCATTAGAGTAGATTTTGGCAGGTAGTTTATGAGTAAGAACTAACTTTCTCTAGAGGTCTATCTCAAGTAGTAAGTCCCACAACTTGGAGCTAGCACCCATGTTACCCAATCACATCGTGAGCTCAAGCACACACACTTGCACAAATCTAAGGGTGCTATAATTCGGTGATAACAATTACCTATCTACTAACCATATTATACTATAATAAACTATCTCCTAAATTGTGACTCATAGAGTGATGAGACTAGCTCCATAAGGTGCACAGTGACCATAATTTCTTATATTTAGTAAAATAAATTTTAAGTGTAAGAAATAATAAAATATAAATAATAATAAATGAAAAATTAAACATTTGTTTTTGTAAATAAAAGCATTCTAAGAGCACATATAATGTTTATATATATAAAGAACACATACGTATTTTGTGTTTTTAACTTTTTCTAAGCCATGCATTAAGGCTTGGATCTAGTTTGGATCCCCAATCATGAGGCATGGAACTTCACAAACACAACAAAAAACATTTTTTGTAGGAAAATTCAAAAATGCCACTTTCGCTATGATAAATCAAAATAAAACAATCAATTCGTTTAAACAAATTATACCACAACGTAAAGCAAAGTTTCATCTTTCTAAAATTATGATTTTTCAAAATTTCTAACTAATATATGGTTTCCATATTATTTATTTTCTAACTAGGCCTTTTTATAGATATTTTTGAAGTTCAAACATGTCTATCTTTTGTCATGTAATTTTTTTGGCTCACCGAAATTAAAAAATATATATGCTAGCCCAAACTAGGCCTAATTCTATCCATATTAAAAAAATAATAATTATTTTTGATATTTTTTAGGTACTTCAGGGGGCATGATAAAAGATTTGTTATGTTTTTAAACTTAAAATTATTGTACTAGAAAAATCGTAAAAAAATCAAGTTTAAAAAAATAAAAATTGGAGCCCAAACTAGATCCTCTTAGATATCTTTCTACCAGTGTTTTGAAAAATACTAAATGTTGCTCAAAAAATGGTGGGGGCATGAAAGTCAATATATTATGTTTTTTTGACAAAAATATGAGCACATGTTGGTATTTTAGTTATTTGAACCACTTAATCTTATCCATTTTCAATAAAATTTAGTATTTTAGAAACTAGACTCTAAATGTTACGATTATTTTTATACAACATATTCCAATTTTTAGTGTAATTATTTCACAAAACTCGTACAATTAATTTTTTTATTTTTCAGAAAAATGTGTCCATTTAAGACCCTTTTTCCCCCATATTGGTGCAATTACCAATATATCATCCTTCTTCCTTCAAGATCTCACATCTCTCAAGTTAGTAAAATAAATGTTTACAATGTTTTAGCACAATTTGTAGGACAAATATATATTAATGAAGAAGTTTGAGAATCATGAAAGACATTTTTGAAAGTCTATGGAGAAAGAGATTGATCCTCTCTCTCATTTTGAGAGAAAAAATTAATATTCATGAGTGATTCTCATGTTCATCGAGCAAGAACACATCGAAGGTCTTAGAAAATTATTTCTAAACATTCATTAGGTAGCTGAAGTATCCATACATCTGACAAGAGGAGGAAAGTGGTACCATCATACCTTAGATAATCAAGTTATACTTCAAAAATATCTTCTTTAATAGATCATTCAATACCTTTCCCTTATACTCATCTCTTTCTTTCTTCTAATTCTTCATTGTACAAAATCATGGTATTTTGTCCTATCTAGTTAAGAGACAATATTTGTAAATTGTAAAAGCATTCTCTCAAAATTTTAAGCAAGGTAATTAATTTGTCTCTTCTAAAGGAAATAGAATGGTCAAAAGTGGAATGGGAACATGAAGATTCATCTAAAGGGTAGGAAAAAGGTCAATTGACAATGTTATAAATTGGAATGGATTCTCCATTCCGGATAAAAAGGATCCTAGATTTTTATAATCTATACTTTCTAGCAATTGTGAATTGTATTTTGGATGTGAACTTTATATCACAAAAAAATAATAAAATCTACATTGTTCCTTTCCCTTTTCTCATGATTCCTCTATTCTTTCTTTTACTGCAACTTTGCAAGTATGGTGATCAAGAAGAAACTTGGTATCCTTGACAGATGAACCTAAAGAATTGTGTGTCTCTAGTTTATCAGTATCATTAATTGCATTGTTGTTTTCCTCCAATTGAATGTTTAATTACTCTGGTTATCATGTGTGAACTTTGTTATTTCCTACTAACAACAATAACCCTCTCTCATAATTCCTCTTGTTTATCCCCCATCATTGTAATACCCTTCATTGTAATCCAAATAAGTAGCTTGCCATGGGTTTAGTGAAATGTGCATGTGTGATCCATGGCCTATTTTCCCAAGCCACAATAATTACATAAAATAAGGATAGTTATATTCAAGAATGGGAGCCTCTGCATACATAAGAAGGAGCGACATAGCCATATGAGCATTGGTCGATACATATTATATATATATATATATATATATATAACATTATTTGGAAACTTGATTAGGGATATATCTTCCCTCTCATACTCATATAGATCACTAAAAATACAAAAAATAAAAAAATTGAAAAATACCAAGAATACTATATGTGCTCAAAAGTCGTTTTGTAATCCTTTTGAGAAATCTGCACTTTTAAATTTTCCTAACTTCCGAAGTACTTGTAGAAAAGATGAAAGAAAGAAGGTAAAATCGGTCGATAATATGGGTTGTGTTGTTGATACCAAATTCAAGGGAAAAAATGGAGAATTTCAAACTTCCCATCATACTTGAAAGAATAAAAATTCCAAAAATTCTCTTGAAGGTCATATTGAAGAAGTAGTTACAAAACCACTAGTCTTCATAATACAAAAAGAATAAAGAGAGGATGAATCGTAGGATGAAAGAGAATAACCTAATATTGAAGCATAAGTACATGTTACATGGGGATAGAACACTAGTCCGTTAGCTTTAACTCCACCACTCCATGAACTTCCACAAGGATCAAGAAAGGAATTTTTGAAAATCCTATGGAGATAGAAAGTAATATCCCGATGATCATATCACGCTTCACCATATCTTATGGCATCCTTGGAGTGTAGAATATATATTTTTTAGTGCGGTTGTTCATGGAAACGTTAGAAGATCATGTAGGAGATTGGTTCTAGTACTTTCCTTCATGCTCAATCGATGATTAGGCTAGTATGAAAAATTAGTTTGAAGAAAGATTCAAAACCACCAAAGAGGATCATGCCCTCATTTCTCATCTTACTCGGATGAGAAACAAGATTTCATAGTCCATGTGAGAATTCATGGAAAAATTCAACAAGTTGATCAACAATATTTCCATTTTTTCTTTTTCTACTGCATACAATTTGAATATGTTCTTCATAAATTTTGAATTTCCTAAAGTAAGTTTCATTCTACTGAGAGGTCAACCACATAATTTGGACCATGATCAATAATTTTTTTGTTGAGGTGGAAGACGACCTCATATTTTAAGTTAAGATCAAGAATGCATTAACAAATCATAAGGCCCGGGTTTTCAAAGATCGGAGAGATCATCAATTATTGCTTTTAGGTTTGCGAATGACTCGAAAATGCTGAAAAGGGAAGTTTATTAATGAACATATACTATAAAATTAAACAAAAACTAGATTATAGGATCACCTCTAAGGCTTAACTTGGAATCTCCACTAATCAGAGCCATATGCAAGATCAATCAATATGGATAAGAAGATATTTTAAAATTATAAATTGAATATGAAGGTGTAGAATAACTTGCATGGATCGGTTTTTGTGAGTGCACACTTGATGATGAAGAATATATATATATAGTTACTCATATGTGGTGTTCACTTGATCGCAAAAGGATAAAGAATGATCTTACTCGGTTTCCTGAGATAATAAATTGAATACTCTAAAGGAAACTTAATGAAAAATAAAAATGAAAGGAGGATCATCAAAGTATGCTTCCACAAGGTCTTCTAATAAGAAACATGAGACTACTTCAACAAAGAATCCTTAAACTTCCATTAAAAAACTAGTTTCTATTGATCTTAAGAACATCCATGTCAAGGAAGCCACAATCCTTTGTGTTCCTACAAGTTCCTCATCCTTAGATATCATCGATCTTTAAAAAAATCCAAATTCAAAATTTATGAATACGAGTACTTGAGAAATCAACCTAAAAACTTGAGATAATTCTTCAACATATGAAAGGAAGTAGCTTTGCTTCATTTCCTAAATATTCTACCACAAAAATACTGCCTCTTGCATCTCAATCATATCCATCTCTAAACTTTATTACTTCTACACCATTCATCTCTAGAAAGGTAGAACCCTTATATAGCCTTGTTTGTCAATGGTTACAAGTTGAACAATTGCATCATTGAATGCTGGTGCTTCGGATAACGTCATGCCTAAATTTCTTACTAAATCTCTTAGAATATCTCTTTCTTCTACCTTTTACAATTCCTCTCCATGGAAATGAAAGAAGTTCCCCTTATGGGCTAGATCAAAGATGCTAAACTAGCATTAGAATATTTCCCTACTAAAAACATTACAATGATTCTCCTTGTAGTATACATGCCCTCCTCATATGGTATGTTGTCCAGCTGAATATTATGTCAAGATTTTGGTGTAGATATGGAGATCGATTGGTCACACACCACCATCTCGGCCAATGGTTAAACAAATAAAATACTTCCCATCATAAAAATGAAGTATGTTGTTCAAACACCATATGACCGAATGAGAGAAATCCTATGTCAAAATTCTAAATATTACAAATTTTTGTGACCTTTGAGGATGATTTAAAACTACCTATGTTAGGAGAAGAATGTCTAAGCATCACATATCTAATCAAATAACATCGTAAATATTTGATGAGATCAAATTTTGTGAGAATGAACTTCTCATGGGATGAGATCATAAATGGAATTTCTCCACTAGATATCAATGATGGAGATGAGTGTCTCATCTTGCAATAAAATAATCTTTAAGTTATTATTCATGTGGATCAAGAAGACGGGATGATGCTCAAAAACATCATGAAATGTAAATTTAATGTTTCCAATCATGTTCTTGATGCTCAACTTGTGAGGTTCCATTTGATGATTATGCTTGTGAATATGGAAAAGTCTCTTTCTCATTGGAATAAGATGACAAGAGATATGATACTAACAACATGTTTCTACCTCTCAAACAAGGACCTATTTAAGGAGATGATGATTTCATCATGGAAATGGATTTCTTGGTTATCGGTGAAAAGAATGGGAAAATAATAATGAAAACATTTCAGATCCATTGTTTTCCTCATTCCCTTTTCACGAGGATGAAAAAATTCTAGATGGAAAATGGAGAATTTATTTTTTCTTGATCCTATGGTTGATTTTGATCAAAATGGAAGCATCCTCAATAGGCTTATACTTTTACTGTTCACTTTTCTCAAGAGAGGAATGCTTTCAACATGAAAATTGATTTCAAAGATCAAAAAATAAAATGAGGAAGATGATAGTTTTCATGTTATATACCCAACCCTAAGGTAATTCTCTTTCCAATAGGATTATGCAATGTAAATGCCACATTATGTAAGGGAGAATGTTACAAAAGAGATGGATTATGGAAAATGTGATTTGTTGATATAATTGAGAAATAGAGAACATCAAGAGGGTGGGGATACAGCTAAAATTTCCCAAGCATCTGTCATGAATAAAAATTTAGAAGTCATGGTCATGAAACAAATATGTAATGAAGAACACTTTTCTAGGTATGGAAATGATAAGTAAAGAATGATCAAGGATCATCTTCCCATGAGAAAAGACTAATTAGAAAGTGGAACAAACTTGGGAATGAAAGAGATAATACGAGAGAAGGTTTTAGAGTGATAAAGGTAATTAAATGAATTATTGGATCATAAATTTTACAAGTGGTCATGCTAGGTTTCTTAAGAAGCTGAGAAGAGGTTCACATTTGAGAGATATTGTCAACAGGTTTATGGAAAAAGTCATCTGGTGATGCCCATTTATGTTGTAAAACTCAATCCAAATTATTACTTCAATTTAATCAAGTTGTCCTTTACATTTACAGAGGTGATTTAGGTTGTTTCCCTTTTTTCATTGTGTGTTTCTCTTCCCATTTCGTTGTTCCCCTTCGTGTCTTATATTTTTTTCCTATTGTGTGTTTGTTTCTTGTCATGTGTGTTCAATAAAGTATTTTTGTTGTGTATCTTTGTGGTTATTCCATAAGCTCAATAGAAATGGAACTTGTCCATGTATTGTCTTGACATTTTGGGGTTCTGTTTACCATTTCCTCATTTCACTTTATGCAAAAGAAGTCCCCAAGATAAATCTAGTTGTTGTCATGTGTTTTTCAAAATGAATATTTCAAAATTGGAACATGAAAACTTAACCCTAGTGTCAAACATTTTGCTTGAAAACCTAAAAAACCTTTCTAGATCAGTCTTCCTTCTATGTAATGCCTATCCTAATCTTATAGGTCCTCTTATTTTTCATACAAACCATCCCTAAGTGTTTGAAACATTGTAATAAGGTCATTTAGTTCTTTCAATACAGCTTCTTTCAATGGTGAAATATCTTGTAAGCCTACAAAGGTTACTTTAAGCCATTTTTGGATAGTTGTGCTTCCTCGGGGAAAAAAGGAAAGGATAAAACCCATATAAAGATGGTATTGAATGGATATAAACACATTTTACCTGATTTTGTAATATGTAGGAATGTTTCAGGAGTCTTAGAGAATGAATAGTGAAAGCATGATTTTTAGGGGTAAGGAGCTTATAGTCAAAACTAGTACCTCAACTTTAATGAAGTAGTCTGTTAGCTCCATGTTGAGTCAAAATACAAAATTCTAACTCTTATAAATCTTGAAGAGCCCTAGTTATGATGGAATAACAAAATTCTTTACAATATATGGTTACTTTTAAGGGCATATTATTTTTTTACAGAATTGTCTTATTATCCCCAATGAAAAAGGTATTTTTAGAGGATGATGTAGAGTAAAGGTTTAAAAACTATCTTAGTGATCTTATAATTGACTTGGGAGTGAAAATGATATAAATTTTTTTGGGGAAAACTTCCATGGGCTTTGGAAAATGTGTTCTCAAGTTTCAAGGACTTTGTCATTTTCTTAGTTTGTTCAATGCCATTTCTTATTGTCCTCACTTTCCCAAATGTCCCAATTGTCCCTCTTTTCCTTGGGATAGTGGGGCAAGTTAGGACAAGAAAATTTTCCCCTTCCCTTCCTTAGCTTATTTTTGAAGTCATCCTCACAAGGCGTAAAGACTTTTCAAGGAAGCTTTATTTTCACATTTATACCTTGTTGTCCCAAAATAAAAAATGTGATTTTTGGAGAAGTAGAATAAGGTCTTAGAAAACATCCCATTAATCTTAGAATTATATTGGGAGTTAAAATGACATATAATTTTCCATGAAAATATATCATGGAGCTCCAGGAAATGTTTTCTCTACTTACCTAAATTCTCAATTTGATGGGTGGTGAGTTTTACTATCCCAATTATACTTGGGATAGTATGGAAAGAGGGAACAATAAAATTGACACCACCCTTCATCCCTGTTCATGGTTCTTCATATGATCTCAAAATAGCCCTGGAATGCTTGAAACTAGCGCTCCTCCATCTCCCTCTCATTCAAGTGTGCAATGATACATGACATGCCCAAAATGAGGTGAATTATTGTGAACCTCTTATCCATGGGATAGTGGGGAAAATTGGGACATAAAAATTCACGAATTCCCCATGCACCCAAAATCATACTCCATGTCGTAGTTTCGCCTCTTTAAATTTACCTGTCGTATGACCATCTAAGTTTGAAAATGAATGCTGTAACCAAAAATACATTTTTGAAGTAATGAAGGATTCAAATACCTGAAAATTATTCACAATACAAAATTCATGTTTTCTAAGGTCTTCTAGAATGATCATGACCATGAAGATTGAATGTTGCACATAGTCCTTCATCTAGAAATCAAAGCATGAGATCCTTGTATGAGGTGGAACACAACTAGAACTCATTGTTTATACTTGGATGATGTTTTTATCATCAAAGATTCATTCCATAATTAATTTATTCCATTATGTAGAAAAAAAATATAGAGAGGATCAACTTCACTTCCTAAGGTTCCAGTGGGTGGAATCACTTGAAAACTGGAGGAAATGATCTTTTGAAAATTTAGTTTCAAGTAAGCTAGTTTATGTGACATGAATTACATATTGTTTAGGGATATTGAGGACTTTTAATTTAATTATCATTATTTCCTCCTCGAATAAATTATAAATTTCCTAAATATATAGAAGGAAAAATCATCTCAAACACAGAGCGAGGGTTCTTAGAAAAATCTAGTTTCATGTAAAATACTTTGGGAGAAATGGAAATGATTATTTTTTGAGATATTAAGGACTGATTTTATCTCTTTATTATACTCGTTAACATACTAAAAATATTAAATTAGTCAATATTTCAAGTTCTAATTACTCGAAAAATTAGAAAAAGTGAAAATAAAAGGATGGGTAAAATTTGTAATTTTGCTGGATAAAAAGAAAATTAGCTTTTTGAAAATAGAAAATTGGTAAAAATATCAAGGAATCATCAATGGAATAAAATTAAGTTTTTCAGAAGGTCATAATTGAGAAAAATAGGTGATATGTCTCAAAATAACAAGTCCTTCCCATAGTTCCTAAAAATAGAAAGTGTATGTTTTGGTTGAAAAAATTAGTAGTTGGCTTCGATTTCACAACCCTTCCAATTTATGACATACTAAAATGGTTTTTACATTTATTTGTTTCTTAAAAATAAATTCAATCTTCACAGAGGTCAAAAGCATAACCTTGAGCTCAATTTTGTCCATAAGTAAGGACAAACAACTCAATTGCATAGTAGGTGAAACATAACGACAATGTGAAACTAGAAAAGTTTTTAAAGGTGTCAAGAACTCAATTTATTCATTAGAAGATACTATCATACTTAGAATCTAGTTTAGAAGAAAACAACATCCCATCTCAATGAACTGGTTGAACTGACCTCAATGAATTGGTTGAGCAACGTGAGGTTATTAAGGTAGTTTGAGGTAAGCTCGATGAGTGAGTTGAGTTGATCTCGGTGAGATGGGAAAGCTGGTTGAGTTGGGTATGTCAAGTGAGATAGGAAATATCTCATCCATATTTCTTTAGGTTCTCACATCTCACAATTTGTAATCTTGCATTTGAGTTTTGTCCAAAAGTAAGGACGAATAACTCAATTGCATAGTAGGTGAAACAAAAAGACAATGTGCAGCTAGAATTTTTTTAAAGGTGTCAAGAACTCAATTTATTCATCAGAAGATTCTATCATAATCAAAATCTAGTTTAGAAGAAAACATCATCTCATCTCAATGAGCTGGTTGAATTGACCTCAATGAGCCGGTTGAACATGAGGTTATTAAGGTAGGTTGAGTTAAGCTCGTTGAGTGAGTTGAGTTGATCTTGGTGAGATGGGAAAGTTGGTTGAGTTGGGTATGTAAAGTGAGATAGGAAATATCTCATCCATATTTATTTAGGATCTCACATCTCACACGCGTTAGTAAAAGTAAAGTTTGTAATCTTGCAACATAATTTATAGGACAAAGATTTAAGTATCAAGAGGTTTACACATCGTGAACGAGAAGTGTGAAATTATAAGGAGAAAGATACTTGACCCTTACTCGATTGTGAGATAAATAATGCATCATCATGAGTGATGTTTGATTTCATATCAATATCACATCGAAAGGTACTAGAATAGTGTTTATAAACACTCATTTAGAATCCCAAAGTATCCATGCATTTCGAAAGTGGAGGAAAGTGTTACCTATTAGTGTAGAATCATAACACCCCAAATGTCCCGAGTCCGAGATGGGAATTGATTGCACAACATTGGACCATCTATCAAGTTGTGGGACTTACAAACCTAGATGGACCTCCGAGAGAAATTTGTTTCTGCTTCCTAATCTACCTTCCACTAGCTACTCGAGTGTAGGAAGAGATAACCTATCCTAATCTAACTATTCCAAGGGGACAGGGGGGGGAGAGAGAGAGAGAGAGAGAGAGAGAGAGAGAGAGAGAGAGAGAGAGAGAGAGAGAGAGCCTACACTAAGTGGTGATACACTAGAAAAGGAAGTGGCTGATCATAGATCTGACTGCCTCAAGTGGAAAGACATGAGTAGAGGAGAGGGTAGAAAAGATACACCATGGAAAAGAGATAGATTTCACACGGAACACCACTTCAAAACCCATTAAGTACAGCTCCAAAACCTACAATAAACATCAGAGTATGCATAATATACCCTGTAATGATGAGAGGTAAGAAGAGATAACAAAATAATTAAGGATGGACAGAAGCATCACGAAACATATTTTATTGCTCCAAAAGTTACATGGTACATCATCAGTGGGAAAAAGGTAAGGAGATGCCATTATAGATCCATGAGAGGAGGATTATAATCCACATTCTACCCTAAGGAAGAAAGAGAGAGGGGGGGGAGAAACAATGACCAACCATTTTAAAATGCCCCTCCTTTACAATATATATAAGAATGAGAGAGAAAGAGAGAAGGAAAATCAAACTCTATTCCAATCACCCCTGAGATATGCATTGAATTCCACCTCTAACATTGATGGGTGTTGACACCTATAAATTAGCTTTGAACAATTTAAAACACTTAAATTGTGCTAATTATCCTTTTCCCCACAAATTGATGACATATCGTCAATAATGCTCATCTTCTCTTCTATCATCATTAATGAATTATAATAAGTAATTAATTAAGTCTTATATTCAACAAATACCATAATTAATGACCTTTCGTTAATTAATCCTTCCTTCTGTCTAAACTAATTAATTAGCTTCCCCTTTCATTAAACCAATAAATCATTATTTAATTGATTTAATCCTTCTATAGTATAAATCCACATTAATATTTCTCTAAAAGCTTTTATAAGTTTACACATCTATTAAATAATCATCTAGATCAATTAATAAACCCAATTTATCCACGTAAATCACTAACGGACAAGCTAAACTCTAATAAAGTTAACTCAACCCTATCTAAACCCCCTTATCCATAACTAACTCAACATATCTATAATCACACATAAAAAGGCATGTCAACATCCCTTTATCCATTGCGATATATAAATATCCCTCCTCCTACCTTTACACTTACACCTATTCCTTGAGAAACAAAAGTGAAGCATATAGTAAATACACTATAGCCATTTTTTCATCTTGGAGCATTCTTCATTGGAGAGGCTAGCTACTTTCATTTCTTGTATTCATCCATCCAAGTTTTGAAGTCATATGGAGATATGTCAAATGGTCTTGTAGCCATGGATTGACAAGACTCCATTCTTGAAAACCTTGGGATTCAAACATATAATCAAACCTTTGATTGCTAAGGATCTAAGTAGGTTCATTTCATTTTTAGCATTCAATAGAGATAGAAATTAATGGATTAACATGTTAGTTTGAATATTTGTTCATGTTCTAATGCAAGGATGTTAGTAGATTAGTTTTTCTTAAGCTCTAAGCATGATGGTGCATTGAATTTGATTTAGCTTTGTTTTAGGACTATTAGGTGTTAGTTCTAACTCTTTTTACATTTCTCACAAATACATGTACGCAATGGGATTTATCAGAAGACCTATGCCTCCATCATTATCCATTCTTGGACAAGAAAGAGCACTATTCTTCATCATGGTGGTAGGTGAGAGACTTGAAAGCCTCAAAAATGTTGGGCTGAGGCATTAATGGAGGTAGGTGAGAAGTCGGTGCTGATATATTTCCAAAAATCCTCTCCCACCAAAATCCAAGTTTCCAATTGAAAGATATGGCTGTTTGAAAATCAGGGTTGTGACCACACAATATTTAAAAGAGTCTATCCATAACGGGTCCATGTGGTAGCCTCGTGCATCTTGAAGATTTGGCTCCTTCCTTTCACTCTTGAAATCACACCGAAATGACATGTGGCATCTTCCACAGGCTCCTTTGTACTCGTTTGTGTTTGGCTTGAATCACTCCTATTGGCGGGGTTTTTGTGCCTGACTGAGACATGTGGAGGCTTCGTGCTTGTTTGGAAACTACCCCAGATTTTTCTGTTGAAGTTGCACAAACCAGACACATGGAGGCCTACATAGGCTTTTGGAATTTTCAATGACCGACCTTTCCTCTTCGGACTATGGGACATGTGGCAGGTTGGTGCTTGTTTGGGAACTACCTTTTGGGACACACCTTTGAAATTACACTAGTGAGACACGTGGAGCAACCGCACATGTTTAGGGATAACCTTTAGATTCACCTCTTTGAAAGTGTGCCAAAGAGACACATGGCTCCTTACACTAACGGCATCCTCCTTTATTTGTATTTTGGTGAAGTTGCCTTTGCTTGGTGGGGCCATATGTCTTACCCTAGACACGTGGAGGCTTAGAACGCATTGGAGAAACCACTCGAGTTTTACTTTTGAAATTATGTTGTCTTTGACACATAATTATTTTCACGGGCCTTCCTCTGGTTAGAATTTTCAATGAACACCTCTACCTTTTCGGTCTGGACACGTGGCACCTTGGCGATAGTTTGGGGCTGCCTCCATATTTTCTTTTGGAAATTACACCAAGAGGCACGTGAGGCTTACACTTACCTTTTGTACTTAGCTAATTTGATTCTGCTCCCTTTTCAGTTCTTAGACACGTGGAAGCCTCATGCTCCTTTGATTCTCCACTTTGGGTCGTACCTTTGAATTTACACTGATGCGACACGTGGCATCCTCTGTTGGTTCTCTATACTTAGCTAATTTAAATGGCCAAATATGTCCCCTCTTTTAGACCTAGGACACGTGGAAGCCTCATGCTCATTTGGTAACTGCTCCAAATTTTATCCTTGAAGTTGTGATGAGTTGACGAGTGGCTCCTTCCACCGGCCTTTCCACATTTTAACTTTTCAACTATCGACTTTGTCCCCCTTATTTGACTCTGGGACACATGGAAGATTAGCGCTTGTTTGGTGTACCCCTTTGTATTCTATCCTCGATGTTGTGTTGGGTTGATGTGTGGTAGCATTTGTGGGTCTGTGAATGTTTAACGACCGATGAGACCCCGCGGGCCCGCACTTGAAAATCTGTGTCATTTGTAAAAGTTAAAAATTTTAAAGTCCCCATGAACCACCGACTAGCATTTAGACTTGGGAAAAATTTCATCCTTGGCCCCGCATACCCACATTTTCCCATTTTTGGGCAAAAAGACATCTTTGGGCCCACCGCCCACTTTTTCCACTTTTCATAAGTAATCCTTCTCGGTCCCGCAGCCCCGTAATTTTAACTTGTGTCTTTTACAAAAAGGAAAATGTCGAAATGTCTCCCACTACCTAGCTAGTCCACAATTTCCATGGGCAATAAATCTTCCCTAGTCTTGTCGGCCCACTCTTGGCAAAAATCCTTCCCGGAGCTTACCGACCCGTAACTTAAAAAATATGAAGAGTTATAAGGACTTGTTTACATATTTGAAAGGGGAAAAAAATTCCTATCTGATGGAAATGCTATTAGGGGTCTTAAGTGCTTAAAATATGTGAAAATTCAGATTAAAGCATAGAAGGGGGAAAATGGTGTTAATTGACCCAAAATAAGTGTGAGCTTATTTGGGTCAACTATTAATCTGAGAATCACAACACCCCCAAATGTCCCGAGTTTGAGATGGGACATTCGATATCTCACCCACCTCGGATGGTGTCTTTCCCTCCTCAAAGTATCAAAAACACAATGTACACCTCCCGGACTTGTTTCGCGCTTAGTCCGGGAGGTGTGTTGCTTACCTTTGGAGCTTTGCAGCTCAACCTCATGCTCTGAAATGAGCATGACTAGTGGGAACTATCTTCTCTCTAATGAAGTCAAATACTGATAGGGAATGGTCCAGTCCTCTCGAATGTCTGATGGTTCTGAATTTCAACTCGAATAATGGAGTCTTCTTGTTAACCTTCCTGGATGGATGGTGTGAGAAAGATGACATCTTCTTACCTTTTCCCTTCCTTCTCCGAGAGGAACGTGGAAGATCATGGTCTTCCAACCTCAATTCCAGAGGGCTATTATGAAGCATAGATTGTTCTACTTGAGGGATATCCTTCATGGAAGCAGGCTCATGTTCTTATGAGGTAGATGATAGGGGAGAAAATGATGTTATCTCCTCAGGATCCTATCAATCAAAGCAATCTTCCAAGTCTAACACGAAGTCTTCCTCCTTATTGTCAAACTGCATGTGCTCTACCTCCTCCATGGTGTCCTTCTAATCTGCAACTAGATCACCATGGTTCCCTTATTATTCAAACATGAAGTTTGAAATCTCAAAATATTTTTCAACATCAGCTCTTGAAGGGGATGAAATGGGAGGAAGAACTGAAGGTTCTTTTGTGGCCTGCTTCGCACTTGGAGCCTGTGAAACTGTATAGTCCTCCTCCATTCATGGGTTCATCAATCAAATCAGGCCCTTGAAATGAAAGAAAAAAATATTCAATGATGCTTTCTTCATTGAGTGGCTTCAACTCTGATTTTATCTCTCCTAGCTACTCCTCTTCAATGGGGCTTGGAGCTGGTTGTTCTTCCTGTCTCCTGATTGGTTGTGCAACTTGGATTAGATTAGCATCCTCTTTAGACAAAGTGCCATTATGGACACTGCATTAAGAGCAAACAAAATATTGATCTTATCCTTCTTGTTCTTATTCTTCTTCTCCTACAAACTCAACCTCAGCCACCACCATCTCTTCAACTCTGACCTCCTCTCGTTGTTTTAACCATCAAAGGGATCTTTGTAAACCCAAATCTGGAAGCCCAACTCTTCATATTGTCTATCATTTCTTCTCTTTTTGGTTCTTCTTATTTTTTTCTCCTTGACTAGATTCTTGAGTATATTCCTAACATGGACTTGGGAAAGCAAGAGGAGTGGCAGGTTGGGGTTCAACCAGTTTTGTTATTGTTTGTGGTGGAGAGGGGAGTGGAACTTCTTATTTGTTTGGAGGGATGACTTCTTGGGAAGGAAAAGGGAAGAAGAATTGAGATGAGGTGAAAGATTAGGAGATGGAGAAGGGAAGTCAACACTTGGGGCAGCAAGTGAGGGGCTTGACTCTTGATCATGCTAAAATGATGGAGTTTGAGAAAGAGAAAATGAAGGACAAGGAGCTGGTGACTGACTTACCCATTGACAAGGTTGTCTTGTGTCCAACTCATAAGCCTCACTCTCTTTAATCCACTTGTAAAGAAACTCCATCCAACACTACTATCAAGCGTTTAGATTGGGCTGCATGAAGAGGTGGCCAAGACTCAAGTGATCATCCCGAGTGTAAATTTCTGTCCCAAGAAGGAAATTTATCCATCAAACCAAGGCATGAATAACTAATACAAGCTCAAGGTCATGAGTCGGATAATTGAGATCATAGTCCTTGAGTTTTGAGACTCAAAATCAACCATTGAGGCCTCGTGCATCAACACACCTCCTCATCCCCGCCAAAGAAGCATCTATGCAAACAAAGAAATCACCACGAGGGTCTGACACTTGTAAGAATAGGTGTTTTCATGAGGCATTCCATAAGTTTCCTGAAGGCCTACTCTCATCTATCTAACCATAAGAACTTATTCCCTTTACATTTAAGGAAGTGATGGGATGCGTAACTCGAGAAAAGTTCTGAACAAATATCTTGTAGTATCCTGTAAAACCCATGAAATTGTGCACCTTGGTCACACTAGTGGGTGTTGGAAATACATAATGGCTCTAATCTTAGAAGTATAATCTATGATACCTTCCCTAGAAATGATGTGACCCAAATACTACACCTTTGACTGAAAGAATGCACACTTCTCCAGGTTCCCGTAAAGTTGTTTCTCACAAAGACAATGTAGAACCTGAAAAGATGCTCCTCATTCTCCTCACTCATCCATGAGTATATCGAGAATGTCATCAAGTAACATGATCACAAATTGATCCAAGAATGTCCTAAAAATCCTGTTCATCAAGCTCATGAACAATACAGGGGCATTTCTTAGACCAAAAGGCACACAATTGAGAACTCATAGTGCCCATATCTCGTGTGGAATGCTGAATTGTGGATATCTACCTAAGCAATCCTCAGTGATAGTATCTAGACTTAAGATCAATCTTAAAAAATATTTTTTCCCCCTTCATCTGATCAAACAAATCATAAATGTAAGGAAGGGGGTAACAATTCTTTATCGTTACTTTATTCAGCTATCTGTAGTCCACACACAACTATAAGGATCCGTCCTTCTTCTTAACAAAAATAACAGGTGCACCCTAATGGGATACACTAGGATGGATTAGGCCTTTCTCAAGAAGGATTTTAAGATGAAAATTTATCTCAATTAACTTAGGTGTGGTCATCCTATAAGGAGCACGTGAGATAGGCTCTGTTCATGTAACCAATTCAATATGGAAGTCTATCTCACATAGGGGAGGCATCCCTTATAGCTCACTAGGAAACACATCGAAAAACTCCTGCAAAATGGGGTGATCTTCAAGTGAAGTTCAACTATCCCCGTCATCTAACCTATTACTAACATTAATAGCATACAACTTACACACACATTGTGCACACCGCTTAAGCTACAAAGCGGAAATAATGCAAAGAGAAATTGGCCTCCTAACTCCAACTATCAACTCAACTCCCAAATCATCTTTACATGATATAATCTTATGGTAACAATTAACTTTGTCTCTGTGTAGATAACCAATCCATGCCCAAGATGACTCCATATGAACCCAACGAAATGATACAAAGATTTGAGGTAGTGGTGAAGGGTCCCAAATCTACTACAAACTCCTTAATTAAGGAGTATACATAGATTTTGGCTCCAGAAGCCATCTCGATGTCCCAACTAAGGCCATCTCTAACTTCTGCCAGCTTGCAACACTCTACTAAAGATGGTGTAATAAAGGAATCAGATGAACTAGAATCACATGGAATAGAGGTAGGAATACCACTAATGCTACCTGTAGTCTCTATCACAATGCCCCGATGCTCCACCTATTGGTTCTCAACCACTATATAGATCTGATGGCTATGTCCCATGTTGCCAACAATAGGCTCTAAAATAGGCACCTTACCCTTGTTACTAAGATTTTATGGGAACTCTCTCCAATGATGTCCAAGAACACCACATCCATAATAACTACCTTGTATTTTCCAATGAGATATGATTCCATCAAGTACTCTAGTTGTATGCGTCATGGATCGTAATGATCCAAATATGGACTATTTTGGTCGTTGCTTTGACTAAATCTTGTTGACTAAGCCCTCGTGCACCCATTTGGGACCCCTAAGGAGGCCCCATACTCTTTCCCATATTAGCGTCAAATATCTCGTGGATTTTTAATGGTGGAAGAGCATGCTGATGTTTTTGTTGAGGTGGCTACTATGGTGGCTTGAATGAAGACTATGCAGAACCATCTCCACCACAAGGAGGAGGAGCTGACCCCTTGACCTGTTATCCTTCATCTATTGGATTCGGCTCCGCACTCTATCCCCGGCCTACTGATTTTTCCTCCTAGTCTCTTCTAGAATTTAGGTCTTCTCGATGGCCTCTACTAAGGTCTGTGGGCAATGAATGTGTAATGCATATCCCAAATTCAAATTAAGGCCCCTAATGAACCTATGAATCCTGACCTTCTCATCCTGCATATAGTCAACATACTGAAGTAGGTCTAGAAATTAACTCCCATACTCTTCTACTATCATGGATTCCTAATGAAGGTAATGAAACTATTCTATCCTCTATTGAATAAACCTCCTGACAAGTATCTGCTCCTGAACAACTCCTCAAAGTGTTCCAAAGTAACTGCCTCTCGAGTCTACATGGAGCTTCTACTCCTCATTCCTCCACCAGACACCTTATCCATCCCTCAAAAGATGAATCACAACATGAGCTTTCATGTTGCTAGTACATGGGAAAATGCTTGAAGCACCTACTCAAGCTCACTAACCAAGCCTCTTCCTAAAAACCACATGTATCTCCAAAATAATGAGATGGGCGTAGCTTCAAGATCTCTCTGATATGATCTGCATCTAATGATTGTTGACCCCTAGGTCTCTCTACATACTCCTCCCTCGGCCTAGGGCTCGAGATTTTTCTCTGTGTCCTGATATCCTATCTCCATGTCCCCTCTAAGGTGAATCCACTCTAGCTGACTCCATGCAAGATTTCTCTTCCCTATGCTCATCGTTGTGTTGTGGAGATGCACGAGCCTCTACTGATGGCTCTCTATCCTTTATGGCAGGTCGTCCTCCTAAGGATCCTCTGTGTATAGTGGCATTAACATCATGTAGTGTATGTAATATCTGAGGTAAAATATTCACTACATCTTGATCTGGAGGTGGCAAGTATAGGTCTACGTGCAAGAACGTCTCGTCCGGTCCTCGCCTCCTGCACCATTCTAGATTTTGTTTCATTTTTTGTTTGTAAGTTTTTTATATTATACAAATATCATACAATTTTGTTTTCTAGGTTTACAGTTGCACTAGGTTCAATGTTCATGTTTCATGTTTTCAAGTTTATTCTAATCAACATCATAATGATATAAATGTTGAAGAGGAGTGAGCACTACACTAGGTCACCAATGACCTACTCCAACAAAAGAAGGCACCTTGATAACAACTCGGAGATAAGGAATTTCTTCAAAAGGGGTCATAATTTATACACATGTCGAGATAAGAGAAAAAGGGTACCATGGCTTGAAATATCCAACAAGGAGGACTACTCACATTTGTGTTTCAAGGGCATAAAACATGAATATAACACCACATTATTAATAACATAATCCATTAATCATGGTAGGTGGAAAGATTTTAAGGTTCAAATAGTCACTACTTCCTCCATGATGGAACCATAAGGTCCATCGATATGAACATAACAATTAATCCATTCTAACAAGGTGACAAAATCCTTATGTATACTTCTATAAAATTTCATACAACTAGTGAGAGGTCCCAAAATACTCTAGCATGTAACTTACATTGTAACCATTATACATATGTTTATTTTTTGATATAGTAAGGGGGGTATGGGAAGTACTCAATCATTACACAACCCAAATCCTTAGGGTGCTATTAATATTAGATACTCATACAAGTAGCTCAAAGAAAATTTTCAATTAGTTTGACCATTCAGATTATATCCCTTACAAATTTTAGGGCATGCAATAGCAATTTACATAATTAAGGTGGTTTATTTGTACATTCTACTTGTGTTCAATCCCATAAATTTATCTGTTCCATATTCCAAATTATAAGACACAAGTTATAATTATGTTTTCCAAGCATATTTCTTATAAGTTTTCTAATTAATGCATTCCTTATATTATGATATCCTATATCTTGCATCATTAGGGTCATCACCAATGTTGACATGATTTCTTGCCATTCTATATAGGTAGAAAAATTTATTCATTCTACTTCTAGGGGAAGCATAAGAGGTTTCTTTCTATTTTCACAAAGTTTTATTTCTTCTATTAAACCACAAAGTTAGAGTAAGGATCCATCTTCCTAGTGTCCAAATTTACTTATAAGTTTCAAAAGTCCAAGATTCCCAATTAGAGATCTAATATGCTTAGGTTTTCACATAACCAATTGGATTTTAATGGGTAGGAAGAGTTAATCTTATCACATTATTCAATTCATAGGAACAAGAAGTCATTAACCAAAGCAGAACACACCAATTTTACAAGAGTTTTCTCAGAAATCACACACATCACCGATGCATTTGTGACTCCCAAATTTTTACCACTCAACACCACGATAGAACCCAATAGCAAACCATGAAAATTAAGAATTATTTTTATGTTTTTGAAAGGTTATAAGGCCTTAGCAAAGATTTTAGTTAAATCTCGTTAATAAAAGTTTAAAACAATTACATGGCAATCGGAACTAAAATAATGACTAATATTTTAAACCCAATTTCAAAATGATGTTATGATTTAATTCTTTCTCTTCTAGACTCAAATATTTTATTTAAATAATCCTCATTTAGCTTTTCATTATTTAACTCCATAAACCTCTTATTAAAATAATTTATTCAAGGTCCATAATCAATTTTATATTAAATCATACAAGGATAATAATCCTCTAGTGTTAATGGTATGCACATTATTATAAAATCATTATCTCAAAAGGGAAAGGTGCACAACTTCTTCTAACCCCTTAGGCCCCATTTAACACTACACACACATATTTTTTATTTATTTCATTCCTACATAAATACCCCATCACTTAAGTGATGTAGGGTTCATCCTACACCATTAGATCTAATATTTCCTAGCCCTTAGATTTAGGTTTGGCAAAAGTAACCCTAGAAATCCTTATGGAATACCATATATTCATTTCTTAAACCTATTCTCTCATTTTCTCTTGTTTGGATTTGTAGGTTAAGGAAGGAGGAGAAGAAGAAGATGAAGCCATGGAGGCCATTAAAGAGGGTTAGAATCTTTTTTTTTTTAAATCTTTTGTTTAAGACAAAGGTCTACCCATTTACTTGTAGGTGTACATCTCTCTTCTTCTTTATTTGTTTTTATATAGTATTTTCTTGTAGGTTAATTGTATATACAATGAGTATATACCCATTTGGGTAAAACCATAAAACCTACATAAATGATAAGTACATGTATACATATATATACACATATGTGTATATACATGTGTATGTGTGTGTGTGTCGATATAAAATGTTTATTTAGCTTCATTTTAGAAAATACCAGAAATTTATATATATATATATATATATATATATTTTTTCATACTGGCCTTACCATTATGCGGCCTCTCCTTTAACATTTGGCCCGTGTTTTCACTTATCGTTGGCTAGGGTTATATATTCACGCATTTAACCCTAGCCAACGATAAGTGAAAACACGGGCCAAATGTTGAAGGAGAGGCCGCATAATGTTAAGGCTGAGTATAAAACAATGAGTCGTGTTTATTAATATTTTTATTTTTTTTGTAACATTTTAAAAATATATTGGGGCTTATATTAATGGGGAGGGGGTTCACCCCACCCCCACTCCATATACTTGTTATATGGGGTGGACGTGGGGTCTAAGCCTCTCCCCACATTAATATAAGTCCCCATTGTATTTAAAAATGTTTAAAAAATAAAAATATTAATAAAGACGACCATTATTTTTAATCCTCGGCCTTACCATTATGTGGCCTCTCCCCCTAACCATATTCCTATTTAAAACAAATTACCATCACAAGGAGTGGTCGCGGCCTAAAAGACTCCACCACAAATATATAAAAACAAAACTTTATATTTTTTGTTTAGATTTTATAAACAAAAATTTCCTCCCCTTCAAATGCACCAAGGAAAAGAATATAAGTTTTTAGTTATTAATATATATTGGTACATATATATTTATTGTAATATGAAATATATTAATTTCTATTAATAAATTATTTATACAATGATATTATAAATATTATGAAAATAATCAATGAGTATATTATTAATATATATCAATTATACACTAATAATATATATTTATTTATTAATTGAGTCTCCCATTGAAATAGGGAATGACAAGTAGTGTGGGAGAATAAGTGTTACAATTATAAATTGGTAAGGATAAAATTTACATGAACCTAGGCAATAGTAGTAGTGCACAAATTGTGTATTTATCAAAATTTAACAACTTATCACTTTCAATTTTATTTATATAACCATCTTAAGGGTATAATTAGTTGTGGTTCATTCATTTACTTTAGTCAAATCTTATTGCCACAAGAAGGAAATTTTATTAATAAATCAATCATATCTAATCCTTTTTACACATCTAGTTGGATAAGGTAAAACAAACCACTCTTAAATGAAATTTATTTCAATATTCAAGTAAACAAGGATTGTCAATAATGCAATTAATCAACATTTATTTCCCATCCAAGAGCACTAGCCTTTAAGAATAACAGATTTTCAATGTAACTCCTAAACACAAATTTTGATTTGTGAGAGATTAATTTCCATTACAAGATCATTTCAAGTTCACATTCATATGAAGTAGTGTAAATCACAATAAACCATTTCCAAGAATGAATGAGATTACATTCAATATACTATTGGTACAATTTACAAGTAGTAGAATCATAATAGCACAATCTGCAACTCCACATGTCTTTCTCCAACAAGATCACTTCATCCATTGAGTTCACCATATTCATCAAGCCATGCACACAAAAAAATGGGGGAGTAGGCAAAACTCTCCACCCAACCAAATATCTAATGAGGAAGAGAAACCTTCTTCCTCATTCACCACTAAGCCCCAACAAATAAGTAATTAGGGTTATTTAGACAACCCTTGACAACTCAAAATGGCTTCCACATACACATTCAATCAAGACATTTGATACAATAACACAATACTAATTTTACAAAACAACCAACAAGTATCCAAACACAAAGGCTTCATACTAAAGCCAAGGAGGAGAAAGGAACATGGGGTTCTTCTTATGCCTCCCAAGGGCTTGGGTGTCCACCTATGAGCCTCTAAAAACTCCATCAAAATACACACAACACTCTTATTCCTCCCTCGAAGAATATACACCACTCTTATGCCTTCCTCAGAAATAAACCTACTCTTATGCCTCCCTCACTCTAGTGCCTCCTTCAAGAAAATAACAAGTTAAACACAAATCATATTTATCAACAAGGTGGAAATCCCAACCCAACTCCCTCCTAGAGTACTCAATCACATTACTATTATGTCTCCCACAAGTTTTACTCCCATTTCCATTCCTCCCACAACCTAAAGATCAAATTTATTTCCCACAATCATAAGGAAAACAACAACCATCATCCACACATATGAGTACAACAAAATAGCAAGGTAAAAACAAGGGTGAATATCTACCTTACAAATGAAGAGGATCAAACACAAACAAGTTCCAAGCCTTCCAAAATCACAAGAAAGAATCATCCATTCTAAGCTCAAATCACCATTCTCAAGAAGACTCTCCAAAATTCCAAGCATCCACCCTCAAAATGAACAAATAACCCCAAATCCACACACAAAACAAAATAATTAAAAAATAGGGAGAGATGGGTGATGTGGCTCCATGTAGGATGCCACATCATCTCTCCTCCATCCCACATTACAAAGGTCAAACCCAAACCCCAAAGCATAATAAATTGGTGGTTGGGGAAATGACCATCCTCTTACACACTCAACCCAACCTACACCCCAAAAGGACACAAATAAAAACCCTTGTAAGGAAAGTGCACATAATTACTCTTTTCATCCATTAAAACACAAAGTAGGACCTAAAATAATTCCCTCACATCATAGGCCTAGTGGCTAGGTAATTTTAAGAGGTATGAGACAAGCTTTACTTGTCCCGCGAGTCACCAAAATGGCCTAGAACGTCAAATTCCGAATTTCACTGAGAGATAGAGTAAAAATACTCCAAAACAAACTAAATTCATTCACATCCAACACACATTAAGGCTATCAAATCACATTCATTTCCCCCTTTAATCAGATCCTAATTAGCACATGTTAAACACTTCTAAAACTAACTTAAGAGGGGTGATAAAAAAATAATAAAAGTGACTTCACATACTAAAAAAATACAATAACTCACAATTGAATAAAATCAACAAGACAAAGTCACAACTTACCCAAGGTCACTATGGAGGCCACCCCGATGGGGACCTCCAAAAAATCAACAACAACACACAAAATATGAATAAATGAGTTGCCATGGTGACCTATTGCCAATACCCCACATTCCTTCATTGTTGGTCTCCTATCCCTCATAGTTTGTTGTGCTATAATTTCCTGCAAAATAAAAATACCTTTCTGGCCTCGTGGCCATATTAATGACGTTGAAATCATAAAACATGTCCATGTATACATAACAATATACATCATCGGATATAATTATCAAACCAATGATAGAATCAAGTAATTCATTGATCATTCAATTTTCTAACATTTTGATTCTAGCAATTCATCAATTTTTATTAAGATCATAACATCAACAATCATCCAAAATATCCATAAATTACATCCAATATGTCAATACAGTAGTAATAGTTAGAACATCGAATACTAATATATGAATCAAACATATAAAATTCATCGCAATAGTCACATCATGTCACAAGTCTAACACATCTGTACTATCTATCAAAAAGTAAGAAACGTGCATCAATACCCATCTAGCAATGTCTAATGTCTAATACGATATCAAGCTCTAGGGATCCAATATAGAGTGAGTAGAGACATAACAATATAAAAATAGTAACGATATCACAATCATTCTGTAACAAGGAAACCATTCTAGGTCATCATCATATCCTTAAATTCCCATGAAGCTCTAAAATACAACTATATAGTCAAAACACAATAGTACTCTTGACGTCCCACAAATCTTATTAGTGTGCTAACTAGAATAGAGGGACAAGGTTTAAGATTAAAAATCAATTCGAAATTGATAACATGGTTCAATCAGTGTCTAAGAGAAGTGGGCATTACAACATTCCCAAAATCTCTACAATTATCGATAAAAGAGACAATGGATAGGTACATTAAGAAATCACAAATTTTATTTTACAAGTCTACAAGGTTTAGATCAGTGTGAAGGAGAAAACAATGTTTACAACTTATACTCAAAATAGGTTCACTATATAAGAAAGGGAAGGTTTCCAAACAAAACTTATACCTCTACAAGGTACCATCAACCCTGTAATCAAAATGGAAAGGGGAAGATTACTCCAAGGACATAATACTACCTCATCAAGCGGACATCAAAATGAAGAGGAAAATCAATTTACTTACTCAAACATGGCTTCTACGACCAAGATTTATAGCTTGGAAGTAGAGCTTGACAAGTACAAGGGAGCCCAAAAGCGTCCATGCCTATCTAATATAAATTTGTCACTAATAGATTATAGTTTTGTATAGGTTAAATAATACAAGAGGTCAAGTCAAAAGTATAACTATATATGGGTCCTCGAAAAGAAAAAAACACACTTATTTAATCACAATGCCCAGAGGGCTTAAGTACAACCATATTCATCAAGGGTATTTATAGTCCAAAATGTTAATCCTTTCTTAGATAACATAAAGTAACTGAGTTAGGACCCCAATATGCCCATCGGTGGACCATCACATCCAAACAATACACTATCACCATAAACCTATAATTTTCCTAGAGTTACTTCATCCCTGACATAATCCAGAAGTCCATAGTGAATAAAAAATTTATTCTAACAAGGAACAAATATCCTTCCAGGATGTATAAGAAACACAACCAGCATCAAAACTTCCAACTATATCACACAACACAGAGAAATCTCTCCCTAGAAAGGATGAGTAACAAAAGAGTTACTTCAAGGTCAGGGTAGACAAAGTTAAATCACCCCAAAACTAGAGGCATGACTTGAAGCACCTAAGAAGATAATCAAGGCACCTAGGGTGTACCCCCATATGATGAGAGATCACAATAAAAATGGTGTAGAACCAGCTCATCAACAGACAAGAAAAGAGTCACGTAACATTCTTGACAACATTTATCCAACTGACCAACAAGAAAAAAGAGTTTTAAGTCACCAATCAAAGGTAAAATATAATAAATCTTAGAAATCAAAGAAAATGGCTAAGTAACTACATTAGAATCCTTGAAAATCTTGCAATAAGATAGAAACAAGAGAAATAAATCCTCGAGCTTCTCAATAAATTCATAAAAATAAATGTTGGTTCTTGATACAATAACTTAAGTTTATGAATGTAAAACACATGAAATGCCCACATCTCATCCACTTCACAACCCTTTCTCAACCGCCAATACGAGTACTATACATTCGGCTTTGATCTAAGAACACACATACAAAATTGGATCTACTTTGACATCATGTCATGATATATATTCTCCCATACGGGATTAAGTCCACAAGAGACAACCAAAACCAACTCGTCTAACCACTAAAGAAAAAGGGAGCTCTAAACAACAATTCAACCTCTAGTTTTCCCCCAAACCAACCCCTAAAGGCTACCTCTAGCACTAATCCACAAGATTTATACCCCAAGAAATAGCACTCCAAATAAGGAAGGGTCTCTAAGGGTTCAAAACACCACACATCTATGACCAAGAGCTAGGAACCCAATGAACAAAATATCCGCAAGGAACCAAGTTCCTATCATTTGAGAAGTTCATTCGAATATCAAACTGAATTCAGATTTCCCATTAACTAGTTCGACAAGACGCCCAGTTAGGTGGGTACATCAACCCAAATAATTTCTATTTTTTTAAAAATTATTTTTAATCCTATAGATTCTAGTGTTGTAGGTTTAAGTTTTGCTAACAGGTTGACGTGTTCCCATGTTTTCCCAGGTTCCAAACATTGAAACTAGGGCTTTGATACCGAGTGTAACGCCCACATTTTCCTTCCAGAAAACGCAATAATTAATGAGGAAAAATTATGGAATATAATTTTTTTAAATATTGCAACAAGATAACCACCAACTAGGTTTTAATATTTCACAATTAATAAATACTACATATTTGTAATTTATTCACAGTTAAATTATTTTTATTTCATTCCAATCATTAACCCTTGTAAAAAATTATCTATGTCACCCCTTTCACAATTAATTAATTTGTCCTTAGAATTCAAATGTAATTTATTTACTTGATAACCTAAGGCTAAGGTCCCAACTAACCCTAGATATTAAATGGCCCCATTCAACCCATTACGCTTACCTTTTTAATTAATTTTCCATTCCCAAAAAATCACATCACTTAAAATTGTAGCATGAAATCGCATCCATTAGATCAAGTCTTTTTAGGCCGTTGGATTAGAGATGCCCTAAAAATCCTTATGAGGTCTTCTTATTCATTCTTTTACCCTAAACTCATTCATTTGCTCCATGTTTTTCAAGGTTTTGGAAGCATGCAGTGCAATGGAAGCTTGCTCATTGTTCTTGGATGGATACACACATTTGGAGATTTGTTTTGCATCCCTCTCCTAGGGTTTGCTTTACATTTTATTTGTTATTATATTATTATTTTATTTATTTATTTATTTATTTGTGTACCTCATTTGGGTATGGACATTTTTCCCCATTTTTCTAATGGGTATACACACAGATCTAGAGTTTATATTTCTCTGTGTGTGTCTACACACACACACACACACCCACTCACACTCGAGTTGTAGTCATATAAATTGGGCTGCATTTTTCCTACATTGGTACTTTAAACAACTTTTTTTTTATATATATATATATATATATATATATATATATATATATATATATATATATAGTGTGAGTGTGCATATATATATAGTCACCGAAATAATAAAAACAAAACGCGAGTTTTACAAAGCCTAAGCTGCGGTCCGCACAGTAAAATGATTGAATTAATTTGGGTAGGGTTACTCCCCACCCAACACACCTTGCATTTCTCTCCATAGGGATGCATCAACCCATATGGGTCCATTCAAATACATAGAACCTAGTTAGAGCATAAATTTTGGTCTAAAATACTTTGTTTATTTTTATCAACACTTAGCTGAACTAAATAACATTCATTACTATTTACCTTTTTATAATAAAAGATTTATTAAAAAACTTGATTGGTTAAACCATATTTAAGTTAGTTAGTATAAATATTAATATAGGATATAATATATGTATATATATTTTGTCAAATATATATATATATATATATATATATATAAATTTAGATATATTAAACTTAAATAAATATATATATATTTAGAATCATTTATTTTCTCTTGTTTTATTTGTTTTAAATGATTTATCATTCCACGTTTATTTTAAATAGAAATCGATAAGTAAAAGTACAAGTAGTTATATAAGTATATTATTAATTCAATATGTGATATAGTTATGTTTCAAGCCCTTTTCTATTTAAACTAATTGTAAGTAAATGCAAGAACATTCTTAAAATGAAACCATAATGCAACCTTGAGTCAAATAATTAAATTTGAAAATAACCTTTCCCAATCCAAATGAAGATAATTTTCATTAATAATTCAAATGCACTCTTGGTGTAAATTTACAAGTTGAAGGAGATCCATAACAACTAAATAGCAACTTCATAGGTCTCTTTTCCAAAATGTGTATTTCTTGGATACTCAATACAAATCACTCTTACATGATAGTTTTACAAGAAGATGAAAACTTTTAAAATGCAAGTAACAAAATCCCTCCACTTAGGTGGAGACAACATGGCAATTTTTACAAAAGTAGGATTCCTTGCTTGGTTTCCACAACATACAACTATCTCCAATGCTTCAAATTGAGCTCCACAATTTCTTCTATAATCCAATCACAAAAAAAAAGATTAGGAAACGCTCTCGCACCTAACGTATAATCCAATGAGAAGGAGATTTCATCCTTCTCATTGGCCCCTAAGCCTCAACAATAAGAGGTATTAAGTGGCCAAGTCAACATTTACATGGATTCAACAACAACCATTCACAAAAACTTTCAACACAATAAGCACAATACAAAAAACCATAAAAAACATACCACTTTCCCAAAAACAAAGGCTCAATATCCAAGCCAAGAGAGAGAGAAGAAACATGGGGATTCTTTAAAACCTCCCAATGGGATTAGGTGCCCACCTTAAAAGACTCCTAAAACCCAAAACACATACCGACAATAATCTTATGCCTCCCTCGAAATTTTATGCATCCCTCAAGTTGTCTTATGTCTCCCTCAAAACACTTATCCCCCCCTCAATAAACATAACAAGATAAATAAGAAATATTTCTTATTATCACAAGGTGGGAACCCAACCCAAACTCCCTCTAAATACATAATATAAACACTCATCCCTCCCTCGGTATATTTCCCAATTTTATTTCTCCTACAAAACCTTAAGGCCATTCTAATCACAAAAACAAAACATACAACATACATTCATTTACAACCATTTGCACAACAAATAGAAGTAAAAATACATGGGTGAAGTCCCTACCTTTCCATTATAAGAGTATCCAATCAGAAAGCACAACTTCAAAGATTTTCCAAGTAAAAAAACATACACGAACCAATTTTTAAAGCTTCAAACAAAGGATCCTAAAGAAATCTCCTCCAAAAATACAAGAGTGAAAATAAAACAGGTAACCCCAAAACATCAAACAAACTTCAATAAAAAGAAAAATAGAAGAGGATGGTGAGGTGGCTCCATGTAGGATGCCACATCAGTTCTCCTCAACTCAATATCACATGCTAAAAAGAAAAACATAAATCTCAATAAATTCATGGGTGACAATATGACAAGTTCTCCTTACACACACAACCCAAATGTCATACTACAAAGGACAAAATTAAAAGGTCATGTAAGAAAGTGAATAAATATCACCTTTTTCCTATCAAATCATAGAATGGGGCATAAATTTTACCCCTCACCCATAGGTATAGGTGGCAGTGAATTTGAGAGGTGTGAGATAAGCTTAACGTATACCACAAGTCTCCAAAAATAACCTTTAAGCCAAAATTCGATTTTTACATGCAAGGTTCAGTACACTACTAAAACCAATCAAATCTATAATAAAGTCAAGGAAAATATACCAAAATTAAATGCCCTTTGGTCACATCTCAAATTACTATAATTATCAAGATTAATCAACTTAAATAAGAGAACATTAACTAACACTAATAAGTTAATCACATTACTATAATAAATCACATACTCACAAAATAATTAAAATGAAAAGGGAAAACAACATATTTACCCAAGGTTACATTTCAAGCCACCCCAATGGGGACTTCCTAACAATTTATCAACAGCAAATCAACCTACACAAAACACAAGTTTTCAAGGTTACTTGTTTCCAATACCATAAATTCTTTCACTATTGGTCTTCTATCATGTTTTGTTTGTTGTGTTATAATTTTCTTGCAAAATCAAAACAATACCTCTCTAGCCTCGTGGCCATATCAATGACATAAAAAAAACACACATATACTTATCAATTCACATCATCAAATAATACTACAAAATCAGCACTAAAATCAAGCAATTTCATCAATTGGTTATAATTGCAACTTATTTCAATTCTATCATTTCATCAATAACAATAAGATTGCAAGAATAGATGGATCATCTAATCAACACTCTATACATCAAAATCCAATGTGTTAGTGTATATATATATATATAAGTGGTATCTCCATATCATCATCATTACCTAAATATCAATCCATGCATATAATTCACTCTACGATTCACCACCTATCTGTAATTAAAATATATATAATGTCTAATGATCAAATATGATAACAAAGTCCATGTCTCCACTCCAAAGTAAAAAAATTCCTACTAAGATCAATGTCAAAGATGAGTGGGCAAGACACATATCTCTTCTTAGAGAACAAGTATTAATCTATAAAAATTCAATGTAGAACACATTTACATTCTATTGAAGGATTAAATTTCTTACACTAATCACCAACTATTTTAATTAAATCTCCAGTGATCATACAAAATCGCTAATGATTCCTTTCCTTTTTCATTTTAATCGTATTTATCGTATCTTCTATCATTTTGTCATTCTATCTTTTGTCTAATTTCCTATTTTTCATGATGTGCATCTCTATAGATGATAGTGACAAGTTAGTAACACCCCATTACTGACATATACGATCTTAAGATCATTTGGCAACCCCTCATCCGGGAACAATTCGACATCATGCATGAAATTATCCTTTGTGGACTCATCGCTTTGACACGTAAAACTAAAGACATCGAAGACTAACTCGAAATCATACAAGATGAACGAGATATTTCCAAAAAAATATGTTTCAATTACTTCAAGGAGTTCAAGCTCATGATAGCCCTCGCTAGGCCACCTACCACACGAAACAAAATATTTCTATCTTTATGGAATTCAAGTTATTCCTCTATTGTTAATTACTTCCATATCATATCACTTATTTGTAAATACAAGTTGACACAATTCAAGGAATCCCATTGGTTCCTAGGATCATTCTTCGTTGAGAAACTAGTGAAATATCTATCTAAAATCTAGTATATTTAGCTAACTTTGCATGTAAGTTCTCTCATCTACTTGAAAGGAAAGTGTCTCGGGTTTGTTTTTTTCTCATGCAATCATCTTGACATTGCACTTTCGGCACAAGTATCATGAAACCCTACCATCATCTGAGTTTATGATGTTTATCATATAGTTTACAAATGAGATTCACCAAAACATATATATATATATATATATATATATATATATATATATATATATATATATATATATATATATATATATATATATATATATATATATATATATATATATATATATATATATATATATATATATATATATATATATATATGTGTGTGTGTGTATATATATATATATATATATATATATATATATATATATTTATATTATATTATATATATATTTATTTATTTATTTATTAATAGAAAACTCATAAATCCTTAACAAATTTGTTACATCCAATGAAAATAATGTTTGTTTCAATTGAAATTCATTAAATTGTTTATTAATATAAAAATTAGATTAAAAATTCTAAATGGTATCTATTTAGTTGTAATTGGGTGGTATATAATATATAAGGCAAACTTTAGTGGCTATATACCTACCTTATCTATCTTAAAACCTTAAATATTGGTATCAATATTTGCATAATAATATAGGCGATTGTATTGAAATTTACTACATAATTCTAATTAAATTGGGAATATTCTTAACATTAAATTTGTATTTATTTTATATGATTTGGATTTTTAAAATAATACTTTGAATTAAAATGCTTTAGTTAATTCTATAATTCTAACCCAACAAAGAACGTACACTAAAAACTACCAACTATGAATGAGTAAATTAGGTATAAATTTGGTAGCTACAATTAATTATTACACTATTGATTTTTGTGATTTATTTATTTGGTCTTGGCCATCATTTTAGGTATCTTAAGTAATAGTTTATTTCTTATGATTAACTTGAAGTTTATATTGAGTATTGATCTAAACTATTTAGAAGTTATAATATGATTTGTTTTATAATAGACTTCACAACTCTAAAACATTAGACTAACCTCAATTTCTTCTTATAAAAAAATCCTTTATCATATAAACAAAAGAGTATCACTAATGTACTAGTAATAAGATAAAGAAACACTTATCCATTTAATTTGAGTATAATTTTTATATAAAAATGAGAGTAAATATACAACTAGAATGAGACAAGGTTTTCATACTAATATTTTCTCAAAAAACATAAAAACATGTCAACCGCTGCTAGATGTGAATCATCACAATGAGTTAACCAAATCCCCGTAGAAAAAATTAACAAATTAAAATGAACTTGCATGCATTTTGTGTTTAAGGAACTTCACTCCCTGGCGTTGTCCATGTATCGGTGAAAATCGTAATGAAAACTAATTAGTAGGACATCATCTCTCTGAAGAAAAATTATAAGATCAATAATTTAAGTTAATTGAATCACCATGTAGTGTCCACTTCCCTTCGACACTTATTTTATTTTAATTTATATTACTATTGACTATATACATAGATATTATTGTATCATTTTGGCTTAGCACGATGTTAGAAGATAGAGATACTTGGACTATTGATGGATTCTAACTCATAGTATGATTTTTGTGGACTCTTAGAGATACATTTTATATTTATGATGATGTGTTGTTGACATATTTTTATAATTCTGACATTCAACATTCTTTTCATATGGAGTAGGATTTAACATTGAACTAATATTGTGATTTTATTGGTATTGATGAAATATAACATTGAGATGTTGTTATATTTTTTAAATAATAGCATTGTTAGTTTGGATGATGATTCAATTCATATATGGATGATTATTTATTTGTATGTGTATATCTTATATTGTATATTGAACAATATGGCCACGAGGCCGAAGGAGTTATTGTGTAATTTTTAAAGGTAATTATATCACAAAAATTAAAGGGGAATTGAAGACCAACAACAACAAAATACTAGGTGGATATGAAAATGGTCACCATGGTAACTTGTGGAATGTTGTGTGTGTTATTATTTGTTGTTAGGGGGTCCCCTTGGGTGGATGACATCCAATTATGACCAAGAGTGTGTGTATAGTTATTTTTGTTTCTCTTATTTAAATTCTGAGTATGTGATTTTAATTTTGATGTAAGTCCCTTTTATCATTAATTGATTTATGTGTCTAGATTAGTAATTTAATCATGTTACTAGACTAATTATGGATGGGACAAAATATTTTATTTATTATATTAGATGGTTATTTGGTTTATGTATTTTTAAGTTGAGTGTAAGTAACTTGAGTGTTGTACACTCTACCTCACCTTGGAAATTCGGATTTGGCCTTAAGGGCCAATTTTGGAGGCTTGTGGGACAAGCTAAGCTTGTCCCACACCTCTTAATTTATTATACCAACCCTACCTATGGGTTGGGGGGTCAAAACTGGACGCCATTATGTGTTTTGGAAGGAAAAAGGTGATTTTTAATTATACTTTCTTATATGTGTTTAATTTTTGTCCTTAAAGGGTGTGGGTTGGAGTGGTGTGTGTAAGAGGTTTGTCATACCTCTCAACCACCCATTTATTATGCCTTGGGGTATGGGTTTGACTTGGGTGATGTGGGATGGAGAATAAATGATGTGGCATCCTACATGGAGCCACATCATCTCCCTCTTCCTCTTTTCTATTTATTGGAATTTTTGGGAAGTATTTGGGGTTACTTGCTTGGTTTTGGATCTTGGATTTTGGAATGATTTCTTGTTGGAGTTGAAGGGAGCTTGGAATTTCTTGAGTTTGAAAGATTTTGGGACTTTCTTGAAAATTGGAGCTTTACCATGGAAAGGTAGGGTCTTGCACCCTTGTTTCTTCTTTGTTTTTCTTGTATGTTATGTGTTGTATGGATGTGTTTTCTTGCTTGAAGTGTTGGGTAGTGAAATGGATTTAGGTTGTGTTGAGATAGTGAAATGGGGATGAAATATGTTGGGAGGCATAAGAGTTTCTTTGTGTGTTTAGGAGGGAGTGGGTTTTGGATGCCCCACCTTGTTCTCTTTTGTTGATTTGTGCATTGTGGGACCCACAAGAGAGAGGGAGGCATAAGAGACATATATTTGTTATTATAGGGAGGCATAAGATATTTTGGGGTTGATTGTGTTTTGGAGGATTTTTGAGGTGGGCATCCAAACCCTTGGGAGGCACAAGGGTATCCCCATATTCCTATCTCTACTTGGCTTATTTTAGAGCCATTGTTTTGGGAAGTTGTTGTGCTTAAAAATGAGTGTTTGTAGTTATATTTTCTTGTGTGTTTGTTTCTTGAAAGTAAGTGTGGAAGCATTGTATAGTTTTCGTGTTTTGATCCATCCCTTATTTCCTTGTGGATGGGACTCGGGGTTCAATGAGAATGATTTCTTCTCCTCGTCATTGAATTTTTGGTTGGGTGGAGAGTGTTGCCTCTCCCCATTTGTTGTTGTGATCAAATTGAGAAAATATGGAGCCTTGTTGGAGATTTAGAAGCTTGGAGCAATTATAGAAGACTAATAAACTCTTCATTATAACTATCTTCTTGTAAAAAAATAAATTCCCACTTCAAGTGGAAGATTATTGTATTGTTTTGAAAGGAAAGTTACCTTGAATATTTGTTATTAAGATTATAATGGAAACGTAGTTGAAAATAGAAAACAATTTTTCTTATCACACATAGGTGGGTCGTTCTTGTTTTAAAATATTTGGAAATATTGTTGAAAGTGTCTTGTGAGAATGTTTGAGACTTGTATATTGCAAAAGGAAAGAAATATTAAATTCTATGGTGTTTTTTTAAAAGGCATATGATGGAAGGATAAAATGTATTTGTGCATTCCTTGTAATGGTTGAAATAGAGCCAAACTTCATATGTATAGGTTTAAATAACTTAAATATAAAATTGTCTTTTACTTGGTCAATAAATTAGATTAATGCCTAAATCTAGTAGATTAAAGAAATTACTTGTTTACAAATTTGGTTATAGCCTCATTGGAGTATGTATTTTCATTATTAAGTGATTACATAGTACTTAAAAACCCAATGTATATTAATGTAGTATCTATTAAAAGTAGGGTTGACTTTTAACCTCTTATCAAAACATCTATCAAAGTTTAAAGAAGAAAATTTTAGTGCAAGATTTATCTTGCTAATATTATTATCAATAGCTTCATTACTACATATTGATAGTAATATTAATATTTTAAATATTAGTGATTTTAAAATATCATTAACATTAATAAACTTATTGATATTAATATATTATTATACCATTAAAATTAGATCATTATCTAATATTATTATTAAACTAATATTATGCATATATATATAAATATATATATATATATATATATATATATATAATATAATATATATATATATATATATAAAAAATCAAATGAAAGTCAAAGTGATATGGTGTTGGTTGTGGCCATTACTATTGAGTTTTATTAAGTAGAGGGTGGGGAGGAGTCGCAACCCCATCCCCCACCCCATACTTATATGGGATGGGGGGTGGGGTCGCGTCCCTTTTCCACCATTCCCAAAGACTATAAACTATGCCACGGGTGGGGTTGAACCCCAAAATTTTTGTTTTTAAAATCTATGTAACCCGATCCACGAGTTTAGAAAACTCGCCATGGAAAAGTCTCATTTGGTTTTGTTTATAAGTTTTTACTTTAAAATATACATACATACATACATACATACATACATACATACATACATATATATGTATGTATGTATGTATGTATGTATACATGTATGCATGTATGAATGTATGTATGTATGTACACACACACACACACACACACACACACACACACACACACACATGTATATACATGTGTGTGTGTCTTTACATCTTTTCTTTGAGTAAAAGTAAATGAAAACAAAATTAGTAATGTATGGATTTAAATATACATATACAATATATATGTGTGTGTGTGTGTGTGTGTGTGTGTGTGTGTGTGTGTGTGTGTGTGTGTGTGTGTGTGTGTGTGTGTGTGTATACCCTCTCACCCAAATAAATATATTTACAAATTTAACCATATCACTAAAATGGGAGAAAACCCATATGCCCATTCGGGAAAATATTGAAATAATGAGGTGAGAAAATAAATAATATTCATTTGAAACCCTAGGTGAGGGTGTTAAAAAACAATAAATGAAATTAATCATTTGCATCCTTCCAAGAGCTTGAGATGGCCTCTCATGGCTTCCTCCTCCTCCAACATGCAAAACAACAAAGAAATAATAACTCAAACAATGAGAAGGAAGATTTTTCATAAGAAAACTTAGGGATATTTAGTTTTACAAATCCAAGGGCCCAAAATGAATCCATCCAATGGATGAGATTCATCCCTACAAAAAGTGGGTGGGAAGTGGATGGGAGAGATCTTCAAAATTTAAAATGAATAGGTAATTTTTAAGTGGAGACACTTAAGTAGTGAAAAAGGGTTGGGTGTTATTATTCTTTTAACCAAAATGTCTTTTAGAGGCATTTTAATATAATGTCAACTATTACCCCTAGAGGGTATAATATAACCTTATTATTTAAGAATGGTTTAGTTTCCCATAACATTAATTTGATAAAATTTAATTTCCCCCATAGTTAAACTTACACAAAATAGTCCCAAGGGTAAAGGAAATATTTAATGAAATAAGGGGTTTGCGACCACTTTCCACCATTCCCAAAGCCTATAAACTATGCCACGTGGGGGGTTGATCCCCTTCCATTTTTTTAAACTCATGTAACTTTGATCCATGGGTTTAGAAAACCGAGGCCATAGAAAAGTCTCATTCGGTTTTGGTTATAAGTTTTGACTTTAAAATATATATACATAAGTATATACATAAATATACACACACACACACACACACACACACACACACACACACACACATATATGTGTGTGTGTGTTGTGTGTCTGTGTGTCTTTGTACATCTTACATTTGAGTATAAAATAAATGAAAACAAAAATAGTAATGTATATATTTATATATACATATACAATGTATTTGTATATATACCCTCTTACCCAAATAAATATATTTACAAATTTAACCATATCACTAAAATGGGAGAAACCCATATGCCCATTTGGGAAAATATTGAAATAATGAGGTGAGAAAATAAATAATATTCTTTTGAAACCCTAGGTGATGGTGTAAAAAAAAATAAGAAATGAAATTAAGCATGTGCATCCTTCCAAGAGCTTGAGATGACCTCTCATGGCTTCCTCCTTTAACCTGCAAAAAAATAAAGAAATAATAACCCAAACAATGAGAAAGAAGTTTTCATAAGAAAACTTAGGGTTATTTGGTTTTATAAATCCAGGGCCCCAAATGAATCCGTCGAAAGGAAAAGATTCATCCCTAGAAAAAGTGGGTGGTAAGTGGGTGAGGGAGATTTTTAAATTTTAAAATGTGTGTGTAATTTTTAAGTGGGGACACTTAATTAGTGAAAAAGGGGTTGGGTGTTATTATTTTACTATGACCCCCTTGAGGGTATAATATAACCTTATTATTTAATTAAATATTTCCTTTACCCTTGGGACTATTTTGTGCAATTTTAACTATGGTGGAAATTAAATTTTATCAAATTAATGTTAGGGAAACTAAACCATGCTTTAGACTAATTAAGTTTATTAAGAGGTATTGAGAGTTTTATTATTTTATTATATTGGGGATTAAAAGGGAAATTATATTATTGATCTAAAGTAACTTAGAAACAAGATTGTGTTAACTCTTAATTTGAATCTTTTGCGAGTATGTTTAAAACAAAAAAAAATGATAATTTTTCTAGTTTGACCTAGGTTGTTCTTGGGTCTTGTGTAGGGTAATTTAACGGGCATTGCACTTTAGCTAACTTGAGAACACGAGACATGAACATTCAACTTGGAACTTTTTTAAAAAAACCTAGAAAACAACTATGTCGATATTTGTATAATATAGTAAACGTAGAAAACTAGAATAAAACCTATAATGATGAACTAACTCTCACGTTGGTCTATGTAGGAGGTACGGACCGGAAGAGGGGTTCTTGTATGTAGATTAGACTTCTCACCTCTAGATCGGGATGTAGTGGCCATTCTACCTCATATTTTATAGATGCTTCAGACGTTAATGCTACTATACACAAAGTATCCTTAGGAGGATGACCTATCAGACATGATAGAGAGCCATCGATTGAGGCTAATTCTTCTCTCTGCAACACATGGATGAACATAGGGTAGAGAAATCATGCTTTGAGTTAGCTAAAACAAAGTCACTTTAGAGAAGGCATGGAGACAGGATTTTGGGACACGGGAACAGATCTCGAGTCCTAGGCCATGGGAGGAGCATGTTGAGAGAACTAGGGTTCACCACCATTAGTGCAGACCATATCAAGGAGATCCTGAAGCTACGCCCATCTCACTATACCTAAGATATAGTTGGTTTTCGTGGAAGAGTCTTGGTTAGTGAGCTTAGCGTATAATTCAAGCTCTACCCATGTACTAGCAACACAAAAGCTCATGTTTTGATTCAGCCGAGGATGGAGTCGATTGTCCGTTGAGGACGGAAAAAAAAGCTCCATGTAGACTAAGAGATAGTTAAGTAGGAGATCTTTGAGGAGCGGTTCAATAGTAGGTATTTATCCAGGAGTTTTATTCATTAGAGGATAGATGAGTTCCATGACCTCCGTCAAGAATCCATGATTGTATCTGAGTACGAGATTTGATTTCGTGACCTACTTCAATATGTTGACTATATGAAAGACCAACGACGTCTAGACTCGAAGGTTCATCGTGGGTCCGAATTTGGATTTAGGAGGTGTGTTGTGCATTATTTTCTTTTAGACCATAAGCAAAGGCCATTGAAGAGGCCTAAATTATAAAGGGGACTCGGGGAAGACTCGGTGAGGATAGGGACAGAGTGCGAGCCGCATCCCGTAGATGTAGGATAATAGGTCGAGGGGTTAGCTCCTCCTCCTCGTGGCAGACATGGTTCTACATAGTCTTCATTCAGGCCACAACAACATCCACCTCAATAGCATCGACTCGTCCCACCATTCGGACCTCCATATAGATTTGAAGCTCGGAGGTGACAGAGTATGGGGCCTCCTTGTAGGGGTCCCTTTAGGACATGTAGGGTACACCAAGAGCATAGTTAGTAGGAACTCATCGTACCTCAACATTCTATAGCCCGATCATCAAGATCATTGACACAAACCTCTAGAGTACCGGATGGAGCTGCATCCCATTGAGGAGGACCAAGTAGCTGTTATGGAGGTGACGTTGTTGGACATCATTTGAGAGAGTTCCCACGAACCCTAGTAATGTGGGTAAGGCATAGATTTTAAATCCTATAGTTTGTGACATGGGACGTAGCCATCCGATCTATGAAGCGCTTGAGAACTCGCTAGGTTGAGCATTAGGGACCTATGCTAAAGACTACAGTAGCATTGGTGGTATTCCTACCTCCATTCTGTTTGATTTTGGTTTGTTTGATTCTTTTATTGCACTATCTTTAGTAGAGCATTGCAAAATGGTGGCGAGTTAAACAAGGTCATAATTAGGACACCGAGATGGATTCGGAGCAAAAATTTCAATAGACTCCTTAGTCAAGGAGTGTGTAATGAATTTGGGATCCTTCACCACTACCTTTGATCTTTGTATCCTTCCGTTTGGTTCATATGGAGTCATGTTGGGAATGGACTGGTTATCTACACATAAAACCATAGTGGATTATTACCATAAGATTATATCATGTAAAAATTTTCTGGGATTGAGATAGCAATAATAGGAGTTAGGAGGCCCATTTCCATCCGCATTATTTCTCTGCTATGCAGCTTAAGTAGTGTGTGCGACGAGGTTGCAAGATATATGCTATCATGGTTAGTGTGAGATCTCGAGGATGATTCCAGTGGGTCATCTCTTGATGAACATAACATCTTAAGATATTTTTCTAATGTCTTTCCAAGGGAGCTACCATGGTTACCTCCCCCATGTGAGATATATTTTCACATAGATTTTATTTCGGGAAGATCCTATCTCATGAACACCTTATCGAATGACTACCCCCGAGCTCTATGAGCTCAAGTTACAACTTAAGGGCCTTCTCGAGAAATGCCTAATCCATCTGAGTGTATCCCCTTGGGGTGCATCGGTGATTTTTGTAAAGAAGAAGGATGGATATTTGTATTTGTATATTGATTACCGTCAGCTGAAAAAAATAACAATCAAGAATCGTTACCCCTTTCCACGCATTGATGATTTATTTGATCACATGAAGGGGGAAAAATTATTTTCCAAGATATATCTTAATTATGAATATCATCACCGAGGATCACGGAGGTAGATATTCATCGATATCCTTCCATATGATATATGACCACTAAAAGTTGATAGTAGTGCCTTTTTTTACGAATGCCCCGTAGTGTTCATGAGCTTTATGAATGGGCTGTTTTGGATATTTTTGGATCACTTCATTATCATTTTCCTTGAAGAAATTATGATATACTTATGTAAAAATCTGGCTCACAAGAGGAAACTTTTTAGTTTCTTTGTGAGCAAAGCAACTTTACGAGAACACGGAGAAGTGTGTGTTCTTATAGAGGGAGGTGCAGATTTGGGTGACATCATTTCTAGGGAAAGTATTGCAGTCCATCCTTCAAATATATAAGCTATTATGGATTGGCCAAAGACCCACTAGTGTGTCAAAGGTGCACAACTTCATGGGTTTGGCAGATGCTACAGGAGATTTGTATAAGATTTTTCTCAAGTTATGCACCCCATCACTTCCATTTAGCAAAAGGGAAGAAAATATATGGTCAAATAGATGTGAGCAGAGCTGTATGAATCTAAAGGAATGCCTTCACAAAAACACTTATTCTTCCAAAGATCTAGACCCTCGAGTGAGTTCTTCATTTACACGAGATGCTTCTTTGGTAGGTTTATGAGGTGTATTGATATAGGAGGGATGAGTTGTTTCTTTTGTCTCGCAAACTCAAGGATTATAAGCTCGATTATCCAAATAATGAGCTTGATCTTACATCATATGTACATGCTTTGGTTTGGTGGAGATACTTGCTTCTTTCTGGGGAGATTTACAACCAGGAATGATCACTTGAGACTTCGCCACTTCTTCACGCAACCCAATCTCAATGCTCATCAATGGCGTTGGATGGAATTACTTTGTGAGTATGACATGGGAGAAGGAGAATGTTGTTTTAGACTCCTTGAGTAGATGGAGACATATGGCTATGGCTACTTCAAAGGTGGGTACATATTTATTGGGTAGGATTTACAAAGTAGCTTCCTCATGACAGCCTTCTACCGTAGAACCAAGTCAAAGATTTAGTCTCAGAGGCCCCTTGAGGGGAGATTTGAGGGATTTTCATTAGAGGCAGATGGCCTTATTAGACACAGAGGTCGAATATATGTCCCTAGAGATGGAGGTTTGAGACAGAACATTTTAAAAGATGATCATTGTGCACCTTATTCAGCCCATCCTAGGGTAAATAATATGCATGCCACCTTGAGACAGATGTACCATTAAAGGGGACTACAGAGAGAGGTATCTTACTTTGTGTCATGATGTTTAGAGTATCAAAAGGTGAATGCCAAACATCATCATGTAGCTGGCATTTTTTCCCTCACACTGTACCAAAGTGGAAATGGGACACCATTTCTATAGATTTCATAGTTGGGTAACAGACCTCAAGATACCACCACGACGCCTTTATGGTCACGGTGGATAAATTGAAGAAAGTGGCTCACTTTTCTTCAGTGAATACAACCTACACAACTAGTGTAGTGGCATGAGTATACCTTGATGAGATTATTAGATTTCACGATACTCTATAGAAAATCATTTACAACCGCAATCCCTTGTACACTCCTCACTTCTGGACTATGATGCAGTATGCTCTCGGGAGGAAGATAAATTTTAGTATAGCTTATCATGATGAGACATATGGATAGACGAGTAGGTGAATCCGATCTTAGAGGACATGCTGAGGATGTATGTCATGGACCATTAGTTGTGATGGGAGGAGTATTTGTATTCGGTGGAGTTTTCCTATAATAATAGTTTTCAGAGTTCGATAGGCATGGATCCTTTTTAGGAACTATATGGTAGAGAGTGTAGGACACCATTGAGTTGGGAAAGTTTAGAGGACAAGGTTTCTCTTGGGCCGAATTTACTATAGGATATGGAGTAGTAGGTTGTTATGATCGGTAGGGATTGCAGGAGGCTATGGACACGTAGAAGAAGTATGTGGATCAGCATAGGACAAATCATAGTTTTGAGGTGGGCACAAAGGTGTTTCTTCATTTCAGGCCTCATAAGAGCCCTATCTATTATGGAAAAGGCTCTAAGATTTCTCCTAGATTTGTGAGTCCCTTTGAGATCTTGGAGTGTATCGGTCCTTTGACCTATCGTCTAACATTACCACCCAGCTTGTCTCTCATCAACAATGTATTTTATATTTCTATACTTAGGAAGTATATTGTAGATCCTTTTCATGTATTATATTGGAGCTCATTATAGGTACAAGATTAGGATCAGGGGCAGGTGATGGTGGAGTTCGGCTGTATTCTAGAGCACAGGACCCTGGGCCTTCGAGATAGAGATATTGACCAGGTTTGATTCCGGTGGGATAAGTATGATGGGACCGCCTCTACATGGGAGGATGTTACATTTCTATGAGTCAAGTTTCCACACCTATTTTAGTGACTTCCATGTAGAATTCGAGTCGAAAGGGAGGGAGGTGTAGTGCATGTTAGTGTAAAATCACATCATCCCTGAGTTTCTACAACTTAATGGGTTGAGACTCTCAGTGTCATTGCATAACATGGAACATCTCTCAAAGCATGGGAATTTGAAATCGAGATAGCTCTCTAAATGAAGGCAAGTTAATATTCCTCTGTTCAAGTGCACATGTAAAAATTGTATATGATCTACTCTAAAATCTACTCTAACTTGCCAAGGAGACAGGGGGTAAGAAGATGCAAAAATTAAACCTAAACTAATAGAGGTGATGCACCAAAGGATTGCTAAACGATGGCTCTGCTATCAAACACAGACCATTAAAATGTAATAAAACTACCATGCACATATAACCAATATTGCAATGAAATATCAGATAAAGGAAATGAATACAAGAGAGGGTTAAAATCATCCACATACATGTATTATTGCTTCACAAATTGATACATAACATTGCAAATGGCCAAAAAGAAAAAACTTGCATTACAATCTTAATAGTAGGCTCGGACTCCAAGAATTCATCTACGGACACTTCAGAGAAGAAGGGAGGGCGTAAAACCAAAATGTTAAACCCTTTATAATGAGCAAAGCTCTTACCTTTAAAGATGAAGCAAAGAGAGGAGAAGAAAGAGGCAGGGAACCTAATATGGAAACTCAAATACCACCATCAAAGCCCATGCAAATCCACCCATAATCTATTAACTTTTCCTCTCTATGTTTGTTCGACATGTTAAAGAAGGAAAAAAATAGATCAAATCAAATTTGATCTAGTTATTGGAGAAATTAGATCATTTATTAATGGCTTGAAGACATTTTCCTATTTTACACCCACCTAACCTTGTCTAAATTCAAGTTTCAAGTATCCATGTCGTAGATGAGGTCGAGACCTTTCCAATGATACCATATTTGTTGAATTTTGAGCATTGGATCGAAACATATGCCCATTTGAATACTTTAACCAGATCCGTACAAAAATGGTGAAAAAATCTGATGTGCGAAATGGGTATGTGGGCCTGAAATTCACTTTGTACCTTTTGCAAAAAAATGAAAAATTCATAAAATCCCCCGCAGCTCTGCTGGCTTGAAATTCACTTTTTTTGAAAATCCTCAGCGAGCCTGAAATTTAAATTATGCCTTTTGCACAAAATTCACAAAAGTGCAAAAGTCTCCCGCAACCCTGTAAGCCCACGTCTTCACATTTTGTATTTTTCATCCCTAGGCCCATCGCCTCATTTTCCACTTGACGAAAAGTCTTCCCCTGTGCACGTCGGCCCACTTTTGGTGAAAAATCCTTCTAATTCCTGCCATCCCGCATGTAATTTAGACTTGACACTCGGCTTCGCCGAAGTGTTGGCGAGGTGCGGCTAAATATTATACTTTACACCTTTTGAAACAAAAGCCAAAAAAATTCATAAGGCTTCCGACGACCCACTTTCCCACTTTGACTTGAAACATGACCACGTGGTGAGCTTGCAATCATTTGGGAACTACTTTTGGATTTTGATTTTGAAGATGTGCCACAGAGACAAATGGTTCCTTTCATGGCTTTTCTTAGTTTCTTTTTGTTTTGGATAAGTCCCTTTTGTTTGGTGGGGCCATATGTCCGACCTGAGACACATTGAGGCTCAACACTTGTTTGGGATTGTCCCTCCCAGGATTCTACCTTTGAAGTTATGTGGAAGAGGCCTATGGAGGCTTCGTTAACCCTTCTATACTTAGCCAATTTAGGCATGTTTCCTTTCTCAGACCTGACTATGTGGCAGGGTGGCGCATGTTTGAGTCTCCGCTTTTTATTTCATTTTTAAAGTCGCATCGAGTCAACACGTGGCACCTTCCATTGGATCTTCCCCATTTTGAATTTTCAATTGTCGACTATGTCCCTTTTTGGACTTGGGACGCATGGAGCCTTGGCACTTGTTTGAGTCTCCCCGCCTTTTCCTTTGACCCTTGAAGGTGCACTTTTTTAAACACGTGGTGCCTTCCATCTACACACTTATACTTAGCTGATTTAGGGCCTCGAGTGAACACTGCCTCATCGGGTTCTATGACACATGGAAGCTCCTTGCTTGCTTGGGGGACCACCTTTGGCTTTGACCCTTGAAGGTGTGCCATTTAGACATGTGGAGGCTTCCACCAGAACTTTGACTTTTCTATGGCCAATTGCAACCTTTTGAAAATTTAGACACGTGGAGGATTTGCACTCATTTGGAGACTCTATTTTGGACTCTCACCTTGGAATTATGCCGAGTTGACACATGGTGCCTTCCACGAGTCCATTGTTTAGCCCCGATTCAACTCATATGAAGTTAATTCTGAAAACTTTGTGCCTTTCCCTGTTTTCCTCCTATGATCCTCTAGCCTCCTATGATGTTATTTGATCCTTTTCCGACCACTGCACTTCCATTGTAGAGTCTTGACTATAACATTACTTGTTGAATTTGAAATGTGGGCTCGTCAGACAGAGTCAACCCTTAGGTTTTCTTATGTGTGAGGTCATGTTTGATCAATTTTTCCACCGGGAAAAATTGCGATAACAATTGGCGACTCACGAACACATATTCCTACTAGATGAAGAGACCAGTAGTCTTGGAAGTATCCATTGGGCATAGAGTCATGACTGATAGCCTAGTACTCGATCTTTCCACAAACCATGAGCCCAACCGCCAGCACTTGCTAACCACGAACTCGCCCTAATGTCTACACTCTTAATGTTTTCAAGAAAATCATGGAGATGAGATTATGAGAGTAGAACATTGTTTTGACATGGGATTTTACTCCGTCCACGAAATAGGCTCCTCAAAAATGATTTTAGTTTCTATGTATTTATTTTATTTGATATTAGCAATTGTTACAAGCAACAATGGGTCTCTCTTGTTGTTAACAATGAAGGGGTTGGCGTATGGTATGGCTTCCAGTGACTCGCTTTCCCACTTTGACTTGAAACATGGCCACGTGGCGATCCTGCAATCATTTGGGAACTGCGCTTTTGGATTTTGGTTTTGAAGTTGTGTCGAAGAAACACGTGGTTCCTTTCATGGATTTTCTATTTTCTTTTTTTTTTGGCTAAGTCCCTTTTGTTTGGTGGGGCCATATGTCCACTCCGAGACACGTTGAGGCTCAACAATTGTTTGGGATTGTCCCTCTAGATTCTACCTTTGAAGTTGCATGGACGAGGCACGTGGAGGCTTCCACTAACCTTTTCATACTTAGCCAATTTAGGCCTGTTGCCTTTCTCAGACCCTAACTATGTGGCGGGGTGGCGTAAGTTTGAGTCTCCCTTTGTATTTCATTTCTAAAGTCATGTTGAGTCAACATGTGGCACCTTCCATTGGATCTTCCCCATTTTGACTTTTCAAATGTCGATGTTGTCCCTTTTTGGACCTGGGATGCATGGACTCTTGGTTCTTGTTTGAGTCTCTACCTTTTTCTTCGACCCTTGAAGGTGCACTATTTAAACATTTGGTGCCTTCCGCCTACACGCTTATACTTAGCTGATTTAGGGCCTCGAGTGAACATTGCCTCATCGGGTTCTAGGACACGTGGAAGCTCCTTTCTTGTTTAGGCACCACCTTTGGCTTTGATCCTTGAAGGTGTGGTGTTTAGACATGTGGAGGCTTCACGGACCTTTGAATTTTCCTACGGCCATTGCAACCTTTTGAGACTTTAGACACGTGGAGGATCTGCACTCATTTGGAGACTCTTTTTTTACTCTCCCCTTGGAATTAGGCCGAGTTGACACATGGTGCTTTCCACGAGTCCGTTGTTTGCCCTGATTTGACTCGTATGTAATTAATTCCGAAACTTTGTGCCTTTCCCAATTTTCCTCCTATGATCCTATGGCCTCCTATGATGTTATTTGATCCTTTTCCAACCTTTCACTTCCATTGTAGAGTCCCAACCGTAACATTACTTCTTGTTGAATTTGAAATGTGGGCTCGTAGGACGAGTCGACCCTTAGATGTTCTTCTGTGTGGGGTCGTGTTTGATCAATTTTTCCAGGGAGGAAAAATTGGGATAACAATTTGGTGACTCACAAGGACATCTTCCTACTAGATGAAGAGACCAGTAGTCTTGGAAGTATCCATTGGGCATGGAGTCATGAATGATAGCCTAGTACTAATCTTATCCCTGAAACTATGAGCCCGATTGCTTTTGCTTGCTAACCTTGAACTCCCGCTCCGATGTCCGCACTCTTAATTTTTCAAGAAAATCATGGAGATGAGATTCTGAGAGTAGAACATTGTTTTTACATGGGGGTTTTACCTATCCCTCGAAATGGGCTCCTAAAAATGATTTTAGTTTCTCTGTATTTATTTCATTTGATATTAGTGATTGTTACATGCAACTATGGGTCTCTCTGTTGTTAAAACCGAATGGCTTGCGTATGGTACCTCTGGAGAAATACAAATCAAAACTTATATACAAATACTAAATCATACATGCCTTAAATAAGACATGCAGAGTGTGTAAAAGCACTTCTTTTGCTAAAAAAAAACCTAAACTATAAAAATACAATGTGTGTATGCACTTAGAGAAATAAAACCTACTACTAGCCTACACTAACGAAAGAGACAAGCAATTTCAAACAAAAAGCCGGATCGGCAATACAAAGTTATCTTGCCTCATCTTACAATTTATAGCCATGAATATGATTTGGCAATGAATTTAGCTTTGTTGGTATGAATGAAAAACTAACAATAGGCCAATCCACCACTCAAATAATCAAGGTGGTAACTGAAACAAGACAAATACCTCTTTTAGTTGCTCTGTATTTGGATTGAAGAGGCATTGCAGCTGATCCTTGGTACTTTAAAGCTCATCCTCATGCTCAAGAGTAAGCATGATTAGTTGTGGCTTCTCCCTTGGCTCCAATGAAGCCAAGTATTTGATTGGGCAAGGTTTGGTCCTTTGAATTTTCCCACTACTCTCATATTTAACTCTAAAAATGGATTCTTCTTGTAGATCTTCCTGGATGGATGATGTGAGAGGGATGATAGCCTCATACTCTTTCCCTTCCTCTATAGCAGGTGTAGCTTTTGGAAGATAAAAATCTTCTCGTCCTCAATTCAAGAGGAATGTTACAAACTACGCAGTTGTGCTTGCATGTTCTCTTCCATAGCAACAAGTTCTTGTGGTTGAAGGATCAATGATGGGGGAGAAAAGATTACAATTTCAACCTCCTCTTCCTTATCAAAGCATTCTTTTTAAGTTTGATAGGAAATAAAACTATTCGTTGTTATGTTATAGCAAAGGTCTCTCCTCTTACATGGTGATCTTAAAATCTTCATTATTTTCACCATATGAAGCTTCATCTTCAAACATGAAGCTAGTGAGTTCAAACTCTTCCAAAAAATCAGACTTTTGGAGAGGTTGAATGGGAGAGGGGTCTGTAATCTCTTGTGCAACCGGCTCATGATTTAGTGCCTCTTGAATCTGTCTTGGTCACCTCCATATGCTCCTCTTCAACTGGACTTGGAGATGATTGTTCTTCTTCCTTCATGGATTCATCAATCAAATCAGGCCCTTCAAATGAAAGAAAAAAATATTCAATGATGATTTCTTCAGCAAGTGGCTTAAACTCCAATTTGATCTCTTCGAGCTGCCCCTCTTCAATGGGACTTGGAGCTGGTTTTTCTTCATTTTTCTTAACTAGCTGTGTTGCTTAGATTAGATCAACATTCTCTTCAGATAGAGTTCCATCATGGACACTGCATTCAAAGAAAACAGATTGTTGATCTTTTTCTACTTGTTCTTGTTCTTGTTCTGTGGAAAACTCAGCCTTAGCCACCATTGGTTCTTCAACCTTGACCTCCTCTGTTGGCTTAACCATCAAGGGGATATTTTTAATCCAAAATATGACAGCCCAAATCTACATATTTTCTATCATTTATTCTATGTTGGGTTTCTCTTTTTATTTTTTCTCCTTGACTAGATTCTTGAGTCTCTTCCCAACATGGACTTGGGAAAGAAAGAGGAGTGGTAGGTTTGGATTCAACCAGTTTTCAATTGTTTGTGGTGATGAGGGAAGTGGATCTTATTGTTTGTTCGGAGGGAATGACCGCTTGGGAGGGAAAAGGGTAGAATAATTGAGATGAGAAGGAAGACTAGGAGATGGAGAAGGGAAATCAACAGCTTGGGGTAACAAGTGGGGGCTTGGGTTTTGACCATGCTCAAATGATAGAGTTTAAGAAAGAGAAAATGAAGAACAAGGATTTGGTGACTAACTTACCCATTAAAAGATTCTCTCCCACTTTGCTCATATGCCTCAATATCCTCAATCCACCGTATAAGGTGAGGCAACATTTCACTCATGAATTCAACCTTCATTGAGGGATGTAATGTCTTGGCATAGGGTCGAACCATAGATAAGGTACCCTATAACCAATTTTGAATGATTTCATCTGAGTTTTAGCCCTTGAATGCACCATGTGTGCCTCAATTTTGAATCTCCTCCTATAAGTAATTATTCCCCATGTATTTATTACCATTATATGTGTCCCCTTGTTCTTGATAAGCTTCATGGCCAAACTGGTTTTGACCCTACTCATATGGGTAAGCATAATGGTTCTTGATCTGATCATAATGGTTGTTTAGAGGAGTTAGGAAGTACATTAGAGGCATCATCGCATTGCTATAGGTGTGAATTCCATGAGGTGAATGAAGTCATGATTGCAAAACTTTATGGAATGGGAGAAAATGAAAGATATGAAAATAATAATGGATGAAAAATTGATGGGAGAAGGTATACAACTCAAAAGATGGGTTATTGACCGATGGAGTTGTCGGATGTGGTTTTATGTTCCTCAAAAGACCTAATCCTAACAGAACACACCAACCTGCTAAGATGAATTGGTAAGGTACTTTAGACCTGTCCCACCGGGTGTGCCAAAACTATTAGTGTGGTCACACGGTGGCTTATGATTTTCTGTTTGATAATGAGACACCTTAGAAAGATGAGAAGAATATAACCTCAGTGTCCCACTGGGCATGCCAAAATTGTTATTGCAAAATCACAACACGGCTGAGTGTCTCAGAATTTAATGTGTTGATACTCTCATTGTGATTTCATAACATGGAGCATCTCTTAAAGTGTGGGACTTTGAAATCGACAGAGCTCTCTCGGATCAAGGATGGTTCCTATTCCTCTATTCAGTGCACACATAAAATTTATAAAGGATATACTCTAAAATCTACTCTAACTTGCCAAGGAGACAGGGTTAAGAATATGTAAGAAATTAAACCTAAAATAATAGAGGTGATGCACCAAAGGAATGTTGAACATTGGCTTTGCTATCAAACATAGACCATTAAAATGTAATACAACTACCATGCACAAATAACCAATATTGCAATGAAAGATCAGATAAAGGCAATGAATACAAGAGAGGGTTGAAATCATCCACAGACATGTATTATTGCTTCATAAATTGATACAGAGCATTACAATGGAAAAAAGGAAAATAAATTGAATTATAGTCTTAATAGTAGGTTCATACTTCATGAATTCGTTTAGCAGCCAGAGAAGAACGCAAGGGTGTAAAACCAAAATGTTCAAACCTTTACAATGAGCCAATCTCTTACCTTTTAGATGAAGCAAAGAGAGGAGAAGAAAGAGGTAGGAAACCTGATTTGGAAGCTCAACTAATAGCCATCAATGCCCATACAAATCCATCCACAATTTGTTAAGTCTACCTCTTTATATCTCTTTGGTGTGTTGAAGAAGGAAGAATGACAGATTAAATCAAATCCGATCTAGTTTTTGGAGAAATTGGATCATACTTTAATGGCATGAAGACATTTTCATATTTTTCACCTACCTAACCTTATCAAAATTAAAGTTTTAGGTTTCCATGTCAGTAGAGGAGGTCAAGACATTTCCATGGTACCAAATTTATTTAATTTTGAGAAGTGGATCGAAAGATATGCCCTTTTGAATACTTTGACTAGATCTCGTACAAAATGGCGAAAAACAAGTTTTGCAAATGGGTCCGCGTGCCCGAAGTTCACTTTGCACCTTTTGTGAAAAATACAAAATTCACAAAAGCCCCTTCAGCTCTGAGGCTTGAAATTAACATTTTCCCAAAATCCTCGATCAGCCTTAAATTGAAATTATGCCTTTTGCAAAAAGTCACAAAAGTGCAAAAAGTCTCCCACACCCCATAAGCCCGTGACTTTAGATTTTTTGTTTGTCATCCCAGGCCCGCCACCGCATTTTCCACTTGGCAAAAATTCTTATCAAATCATATTGGCCCACTTTTGGTGAAAACTCCTTTAAGGTCCATCATCCCGATTGTAATTTTGGCTTTAGACGTGGCTTCTCCGGGCATCGCGAAGGTTCGGCTTAATTTTATACTTTACACCTTTTCAAACAAAATTCGAATGGCCTCCACCGACCCACCTTCCCGCTTTGACTTGAAACATGGCCAGTGTGCACGCCCGCTCTCATTTGGGGACCACTTTTGGATTTTTCTTTTGAAGTTACGCCGAAGAGACACGTGGCTCCTTTCGTGGCTTTGCTTTGTTTGTTTGTATTCTGGATAAGTCCCTTTTTTCGGTGGGGACATATGTCTTACTAGAGACATATGGAGGCTCGGTCTTGTTTTTTGGTTTGTCCTCTAGATTATACCTTTGAAGCTACATGGACAAGGTATGTGTAGGCTTCCGCTAACCCTTCTATCCTTAGCCATTTTGGGCTTCTGTCTTTCTCGGAACCCGACTATGTGGTGGGTTGGCGTATGTTTGATTCTCTACTTTGTATTTCATGTCTAAAGTCACATCGAGTCGACACATGGAACCTTTTGCTGCTTTGCCCCATTTTTACTTTTCAACTTTTCAATATTTCCATTTTCAGACCTGGGACACATGGAGGCTTGTCGCTAGTTTGAGTCTCTATCTTTTGCTTTGACCCTTAAAGGTGTGTCATTGAAACACATGGCACCTTCCACTGACACTCTTATACTTAGCCAATTTGGGGCCTCACGTGAACACTTCCTCATCGTGTCCGGGACACGTGGAAGCTACGCGCACGTTTGGGGACCAGATTTGGATTTAAACCTTAAATCGCACCATTTAGACATGTGGAGGCTTCCATTGGTCCTTTGACTTTTTCTACAGTTGTTGCAACCTTTTGAGACTTTAGACATGTGGAGGGCCTGCACTTATTTGGAGAATTTTTTTTGGACTCTCCTTGTAATTGTAACGATCTGACATATGGCACCTTCCACGAGTCCATTGTTTGGCCCCGATTTGACTCATATGCAGATAAGTTCAAAAACTTTGAGGATTTCCCTATTTTCCTCATTTGAGCCTCTAGCCTCCTTTGACATTATTTGATCCTTTGTCGACCCTGCACTTCCATTGTAGAGTCCCACCTGTAACGTTACTATTAGATTTCAAAGGTGGGCTCGTAGGATAGAGTCGAACCTTAGGTTTTCTTTTTGCGGGGTCGTGTTTGATAAAATTTTCCTACGGGAAAAGTTTGGATAACAATGCCCACTTCCTTTCAACACTTATTCTATTTTGATTTCAATTAATGTTGACTATATACATGGGTATTATTGTATCATTTTGGATTATCATGATGTTAGACAATAGAGATACTTGGACTATTGATGGATTTCAACTTATATTATGATTTTTTGGTCACTTAGAAAGACATTTTATATTTATGATGATGTGTTGTTCACATATTTGTATTTTTTTGACATTAAACATTCTTGTCATATGGAGTAGGATTTAGTAGTTGAAGTAAACTTGTGATTTTATTGGTATTGATAAAATATAGAATTGAGATGTTGTTATAATTTTTAAATAATAGCATTGTTGGTCTGGATGATGATTCAATTCATATATGGATGATTATTGATTTATATGTGTATATCTTATCTTGGATGTTACGATACGGCCACGGGGCGAAGGAGGTATTGTGTAATTTTTGTAGGTAATTATATTACAACAATCGAGGTGGATTGAAGACCAACCACAAAGTGAAATACTAGGTGGATACGACAATGGTCACCATGAAAACTTATAGAATTTTGTGTGTGTTATTATTTGTTGTTAGGGGGTCCCCATGGGGGGATGACCTCTAATTGTTACCAAGGGTGTGTGTATAGTTCTTTGCTTTTATTTTATTTATATTTTGAGTATGTGATTTTAATTGTGATGTAAGTCCTTTTTATCATTAATTGATTTATGTGTCTAGATTAGTAAATTAATCATGTTACTAAACTAATTATGGATGACAAAAAGAATTCATTTATTTAGTTATATGGTTCTTTGGTTTATATTTTTTAAGATTGATTGTAAGTAACTTGAGTGTTGTACACTCTACCTCACTTTGAAAATTTAGATTTTGCCTTAAGGGCCAATTTTGTAGGCTTGTCTCACACCTCTTAATTTCTTATACCAACCCTACCTATGTTATGGGTGGTCATAAATAGACCCCATTATGTGTTTTTGAAGGAAAAAGGTGAGTTTTAATTGCACTTTCTTACATGTGTTTAATTTTTGTCCTTAAAGGGTGTACATTAGAGTGGTGTGTGTAAGAGGTTTTTCATACCTTTCAATCACCCATTTAGTATGCCTTGGGGTATGGGTTTGACTTGGGTGATGTGGGATTGAGAAGAATTGATGTCACATCCTACATGGAGCCACATCATCTCCCTCTTCCTCTTTTCTATTTATTAGAAATTTTGGGAAGTGTTTGGGGTTACTTGCTTGGTTTTGGATCTTAGATTTGTGAATGCTTGCTTGTTGGCGTTGAAGGAAGCCACGAATTGCATGATTTTAAAATATTTTGGGACTTTCTTGAAAAGTGTAGCTTTACCATGGCAATGTAGGGTCTTCCACCCTAGTTTATTCTTTGTTTTTCTTGTATGTTATGTGTTTTATGTATGTTTTTTCTTTCTTGAAGTGTTGGGTAGTAAAATGGCTTTAGGTTGTGTTGAGATAGTGAAATGGGGATGTAATATGTAAGGAGACATAAGAGTTTTTTTGTGTGCTTAGTAGGGAATGGGTTTTGTATGCCCCACCTTTTTCTCTTTTGTTATTTTGTGCATTGTGAGAGCCATAAGAGAGAGGGAGTCATAAGAGTGCTGGAGGCATAAGAGACATATATTTATTGTTGTAGGGAGGTATAATAAATTGTGGGGTTGATTGTGTTTTGGAGAATTTCTTGAGGTGGGCACGAAACCCTTGGGAGGCACAAGGGTATCCCCATATTCCTATCTCTACTTGACTTGTTTTAGAGCCATTGTTTTTTGAAGTTGTTGTGCTTAAAAATGAATGTTGTAGTCATATTTTCTTGTGTGTTTGTTGCTTGAAAGTAAGTGTGGAAGCATTGTATATTAACCATGTGTGTTATCCATCACTTATTTCCTTATTATTGGGGCTTGGGGGCCAATGAGGAGGATTGCTTCTCCTCTTCATTAGAGTTTTGGTTTGGTAGAGAGTGTTGTCACTCCCCATTTGTTGTTGTGATCAAGTGGAGAAATGATGGAGACTTGTTGGAGATTTGGAAGCTTGGAGAAATTATAGAAGACTAAGAAATATTTCATTATAACTATCTTCTTGTAAAAAAACTCAATGTTTCACTGATTCTAAAGTGTTTCTTCGAATGTTGTGAAACAGATAAGGGTAAAGGGCTAGGAGGAATACATGTTAAGATGTTGGTTGTAGGTTGTTGTGTGCATATGACTTCTTGATCCACGGCTGATCATGAGAGCTTCTTTTTCTCGGAGGAACTACCCGAAATGGAAAAAAAGACAACGAAATGAAAGTTAAACTGTATATTCAATGGATTGCCTAGTGTATGATAAATCCAGAAGTGTGATACTTCCTAGATGGATGTCAATCCACCGTTTAAAAAAATTTAATGCTAACAATAAAGGAAACCCTATTGCAATTCAAATGATTTAGGTATCACATTCATCTATAATAAGAAAATTCGCTTCACAACAGTTAATCTATGACTAAATCTTTAGGTCAAGGTCTCTATCAGTGTAAGTATTTATTAGGGTCAGGTTTGGGGCTGTTTTGGGTATTAGGTGGAGAATGGAAGCTTTGTTCTTGGTTTCTGGTGATGAACACAAAGACCGACGTCGATGCAGGTATGACCAATGTCGGTTTAGGTTAACCGCAAATACTGCTGATTCTAGAATAACCGGTGTTAGTATGGTCGTTACAGAAACTCGATAAAAATTTGGTGGGGTGACAGATCTGGGACTAGATGGAAATGGAATGGCAATGAAAGTCTCGTGTGGGTCTCGGATATATGCACGAGAATGATCAAAAACAAGATATGGGTCGTTCAAAGGTATGGGTCATAAGTTTACATGGAGGTAAAATGGTGGTGGAATGAAATGGGAGCAGAAACCAATGACAGAAGTAAAAGAATCTACCAAATGATAAATGGACAGGTGTTGGTTAACAAAGCACTTATTGTTTGTACGAGCTTGATGTCTGGTTAGCAATGGTGGGTGATCAAATGGAAGGGACTTAGTGTGGTGCTGGAACTTCCTCGGATGCTCCTGAAGGACAATGGCTCGGTGGTTACTTCGTGGTGAATATGGATACTCTAATGTGTGTACTAATGTTGGTTACCTTGCGCAACTTTGATTTCATCACCTATTCTCGAAGAAAATGTCAAGCTCTAAACAATGTGCCAAGCTCGAAATAAGGTAATTTTGGGGGTTAAATGGTAATCGATGGCGGTTCCGGTTGGTCAGCGGTGGTTTAGGGTGACCGGCGTCGGTTAGGGCAGGATTTCCTAGGTTTTCTAAAATGGGCAGATCCTTTTGATTTTCTTGGATCTCGCGCGTTTTGCTCAAGTAGAATAGAATGGAAGATTCCTTCTAACGAACGGGAATGTGGTTAGAGGGAATATAGGCTTTTATTTTTAGGGTTTGGGTAGGTCTTAGTTAGTTATGGCAACATACTAAGAATAGGTCTTAGGGTGAGGTGGCTAAGTGAGGTGGATAGGTGAGGTGGATGTGTGGGTATTATCCAATTAGGATATTTAAATAATAAATATTGGGAGGATAATGAATTAATTTAATTAAATTAATATTAGAGTGTGGTGAAGGGGGCCATGGTTAAGTGAATGTGTTCAAGGTTTTATTTGACGAGGGACCAAGGAAAGTGTGACCCAATTTCGGTGTCTCACACCCACTTCAAGTGGAAGATTACTATATTATTTTGAAAGAAAAGTTGTCTTGAATATTTTTTATTTAGAGTGTAATAGAAATGTAGTTGAAAAGAGAAAAAAACTTGTTTTTATTAAGTTGATTCATTATCTCACATAGGTGTGTTGCTCTTGTTTTAAAATATTTGGAAATATTGTTGTTGTGAGAATGTTTGAGATTTGTATGTTGCAAAAGGAAAGAAATATTAAATTTTATGGTGTCTTTTTTTAAAGGAATATGATGGAAGGATAAACTATATTTGTGCATTCCTTGCAATGGTTGAAAGAGAGTCAAGCTTGATATGTGTAGGTGGAAAGAACTTATATTTTAAATTGTCATTTACTTGGTCAATAAATTAGATTAATGCCTAAATCTAGAAGAGTTTAGAAATCACTTGTTTACAAATTTGGCTATAGCCTCATTGGAGTATGTATTTTCATTATTAACTGATTACACATTAGTTAGAAACCCAATGTATATTAGTGTAGTATCTACTAAAAGTAGGCTTGACTTTTAACCTCTTATCAAAACATCTATCAAATTTTAAAGAAGAAAATTTTAGTGCAAATTTAACTTGGTAATATTATTATCAATTGGTTCTTTGGTACATATTGATAGTAATATTAATATTAATATTAATATACTATTAAAGGTAGATCATTATCTAATATTATTATAAAAATAATATATAATATTATATATATATATATATATATTTGTTGTATTAAATAAATTTATATTAAAAAGAAAAAAATCAAATGAAATTCGAAGTGGTATGGTGTTGGTCGTGACAATTACTGTTGAGTTTATTAACTAGAGTGGTGGGGAGGGGTCGCCGACCCCACCCCCACCCCATATGTATATAGGGATGGCGGGTGGGGTTAGCGACCCCTCCCCACCATTCCCAACGCCTATAAACTATGGCATTTGTGGGGTCAAACCCCCACCAAAATTCTTTCTTTTTGCAAACTCTGTGTAACCCGATCTGTGCGTTTAGAAAACCGCAGCCATGGAACAGTCTCATTCGATTTTGTTTATAATTTTTGACTTTAAAATATATGTATATGTATGTGTGTGTGTGTATACACACACACACACACACACACACACACACACACACACACACATATACATATATATATATATGTCTTTGTACATCTTGCCTTTGAGTATAAAATAAATGAAAACAAAAATAGTAATGTATACATTTATATATACATATACAGTACCTTCTTACCCAACTAATTATATTTACAAATTTAACCATATCACTAAAATGGGAGAAAACTCATATATCCATTTGGGAAAATATTGAAATAATGAGGTGAGAAAATAAATAATATTCATTTGAAACCCTAGGTGAGGTGTAAGCAAAAAAAAGAAATGAAATGAAGCATGTGCATCCTTCCAAGAGCTTGAGATGACCTCTCATGGCTTCCTCCTCCTTCAAACGACAAAGAAATAATAAGCCAAACAATGAGAAAGAAGTTTTCACAAGAAAACTAAGGGTTAGTTGGTTTTAAAAATCCAAGGGTCCCAAATGAATCCATTCAATTTATGAGATTCAACCCTATAAAAAGTAGGTGGGAAGCGGGTGAGGTAGATTTTCAAATTTTAAAATGCATGGTCAAGTTTTAAGTGGGTTCACTTAATTAATTAAAAAGGGGTTGGTTGTTATTATTCTTTTAACCCAAATGTCTTTCAAAGACATTTTAATATAATGTCAACTTTGACCTCCTTCAGGTATAATCGAACCTTACTATTTAATTAAATATTTCCTTTACCCTTGGGACTATTTTGTGCAAGTTTAACTATGGTGGAAATTAAATTTTATCAAATAAAATTTAGGGAAACTAAACCATACTTTAGACTAATTAAGTTTATTAAAAGGTATTGAGAGTTTTATTATTTTATTATAAGGGAGATTAAAATGAAAATTATTATTGATTTAAAGTAACTTAAAATGAAGATTGTGTTAATCGTCAATTCAAATCTTTTTCGAGTATGTTTTAACAAGAAAAAAAAAAAAATCATAATTTTTGTAGGTTGACCTAGGTTATTCTTGGTTCTCGACAAATTTAGCGGGCATTACACACCATTATAATGAAAAAGTACTATGATAATAATTTACGAAACAAAATAAATTAATAATGATGTACACCATGTACAAGTTGCATAAAATAGAAGTCTAAGGAAACCACTCCAAGGAAGACAATGGCATATCGAAAATTAATAGAAGATTTTGAATTTGTCAATAGCAAGATAAACATCTAACACAAATTAGCGCAGCTCAATTTTCATAGCGAGATTGAATTTGTCATTAGAGCTTTTAGTAATTTTCTACGATTATGTAAAAACATTGGATTTCAGCATTTGTTTTTTTTTTTTTATAAATTTGATTTATGATCATCTCAAATTTCCCATGATAAAAAATTAAAGGCATATAGCTGAGGAAGAAATCATTTTTCTTTGATTTAATTTAGATGATGTGCTCCTAATCAGTGGTATTGGACCTTTATTTATATATATATATATATGTATATAGAGAGAGAGAGAGAGAGAGGATGTCAAACTAATCTAGATTTCATAAAATAAATCCAGATCACTTAAAATTCTTTCATTTCATAGAATTAAAAGCATATATTGTATAACGGTCATGGGGACAATCATTTGGCTTGAGATGACATTGGATTTTATTGAGATTTTCGTCTTGAGATGAAGCCTAAAGATATTCTACTTCATATGGTAAATGATCCTTGCTCAGGCTTCCACCATTCTAGTTCCAATGAACAGCCAAAATTTCAAATTAAGCTCACAGCTAAAAGTATTTTATAGAGTTTAAAGGTAAGAATATACAACTAATGGAAATGGAAAAGAAGATAATAACCAAGTAAAGCAATAGTTATATATTGAAAATATATAAAGGTGAAACATTTTAGCTGTCCCTAAATAACAATAAATTTGTAAAAAATGGCATATAAAAAAGTCATTCGAGATATGCAGAATTTTTTGAGATGTTGGTGAGCACTTTTCATGCTAAAAATATCTATAGAAGAATAATGTCTGAAGGCGACTACAACCACCATTGACTCATAAACATTTTCTTATAAGTATTCACAAGTATATTTTCCTAGTGTCTTAGAGAAAATGTTTTGCATATTTTGATATTCGGATCTATAGAAATCCTAGTAGGTATTACCATTGGTCACCAATTATCAAATGAAATGGTATCTCGTGTCAATATTCCTTTTCCTCTTGATAAACACGTATGCTTTTTTGATAGAGAAACTATTGAATTGTTGTGCCAAAAGACATTGGTTGCTTCTTCATGCCCATACATTGGATCTAATTTGAATTCTTTGATAGGTTGCTCTCGTTGTTGTTACATAATCATTTTATGATAACATAAGTGTGAAAATGAGATGATTATTGGGTGCCAATGATACTCCAACTATTCGAAAAGAAAAAACATAGACAGATCTGCTTTTTCTATCATCAATACTATCGGCATATTAACTCTATATAAAGCCAATGACTTCCAACTCGGTTGGTGAGGAATACAAAATTCCATACTTCGTTCTTCCAGAAAAAATGTAAGATTCCTGTGATACTTGCCAATGCGAGTCTTTTGTGGACTCCATCTACCATGAAATTAAATATACTATAAAATTCAAGTCAAGCCTTGTGGCTATTAGATAAATTATAATGCTAACGAGTATTTTAAACTATGTTGGATGGACTTTTTTTTCTTTTCTTTTCTCGATTTTAATCGTAACAAAAATGAAGTAGGAGTTGGTTTGTAATTGGACATGTTAAATATTTTTAAAATATCTATCTACTAGCATACCTATATTTATATAAATATATGCCGAGAGGTATATATTACATATATTTATATATTATATAAATATATAGGTGCCTTGTGAACTTCACCTCTCGGCATATTTTACATGTTATGTTTTGATTTATGTTCTATATGTATGTAAAATATGCCGAGAGGTGAAGTTCACAAGGCACCTATATATTTATATAATATATAAATATATGTAATATATACCTCTCGGCATATATTACATATATTTATATAAATATAGGTATGCTAGTAGCAACCGCGGGAGTTGCATTATTCATAAAACAATACCTAACTTATTTACCTCATGATCACGATAGATGATTGTAATATTTAATGTATTTACAAATTAACATAATATCAATATGCACATAATAATTAAAAAAATATTCACGACGATGATGATGGCAAAGATGTTGATGGTGGTGGTATTAATGGTGGTGATAATGATGATGAGGATAATGATGACAACTATGAAAATGATAGTGGTGATGATGAAAAAGATGACAACTATGTCACAATTTGTAAACCTTAAATCCTAAATATGCATTATAACAATGGTGATGATAATGATGATGATGGAAGATGAAAATGACCATGAATGTGAAGATGAAAATCATGATCATGATCTAACGATGATAATCATGATGATGTCTATGATGATGGGGAAATGAATACCTAAACATGTATGATAATGAGGATCACAATAATAATAATGAAAAATGACAATGACCATGATCGTGATAATCAAGATCATGGTATGATAATGATGAAAATGAAAAAGATGAAAACTATTTCCCCAATATGTAAACCTTAAACCCTAAATATGCACGATAATGATGGTGCCAATAACGATGATGATGGCAAATGAAAATGAGCATGAATGTGAAGATGATAATCATGATCTTGATCTAACAATGATTATATCGACGATGATAATGAGGGTCACAATAATAATAATGAAAAATGACAATGACCATGATCGTGATAATCAAGATCATGGTATGATAATGATGAAAATGAAAAAGATGACAACTATTTCCCCAATATGTAAACCTTAAACCCTAAATATGCACGATAATGATGGTGCCAATAACGATGATGATGGCAAATGAAAATGAGCATGAATGTGAATATGATAATCATGATCTTGATCTAACAATGATTATATCGATGATGATAATCATGACGATAATATCATGGTCAATATCATCTTAATCGCCATCATTGTCACCAATGTCATTGTCTTCGGTGTTGTCATTTTCATCATCATCATAATCATTGTCATTATTTTCATCATCATCATCACAATTTTATTAACAATATTATTAATATCATCATCTTAATTGTTGTCATCATCATCTTTGGTGTTGTCTTTTTCATCATCATCATAATCATTGTCTTTATCATTGTTTTCAATGTCATCATCGTTGTCTTTTTCATCATCAAGATCATCCCTAATCACCGTCATTAACACAATCATCATCATCGTTGTTGTGATTGTCACAATCATCATTGTCTTTAGTGTTATTTTTGTTTTCATTGACATCATCATCATTTTCTTGATTGATACAATCATTTTCATCTTAGTTGTCATCATCATCATCCTCATCATTATTATCACCACTATCGCTACCACCACCATCAATGTCATTATCGTAATCGTACTTGGTGTTGTCTTTTTCATCATCATAATAATTATTGTCATCATTTTCACGATTGATATAATCATTGTCACTATCATTATCATCTTCGTTTTCCTCATTATCATCCTCATCATTATTATTTCCACTATCATTGCCACCACCATCATTATCGTCGTCATCATCGTCATTATTATCATCATTTTCATCATCATCATAATCATTATTATTATTAATACAACATTATTGGATGACAACTATTCCACAATATGTAAACCTATAACCCTTAATATGCATGATAATGATGGTGCCAATAACGATGATGATGGTAGATGAAAATGAGCATGAATGTGAAGATGATAATCATGATCTTGATCTAACGATGATTATATCGACGATTATAATCATGAAGATAATATCATGGTCTTGATATCATCTTAATCGCCATCATTGTCACCAATGTCATTGTCTTGATGTTGTCATTTTCATCATAATCATAATCATTGTCGTTATTTTCATCATCATCATCACAATTTTATTAATGATATTATTAATATCATCATCTTAAATGTTGTCATCATCACAATCATCATCATCATAATCATTATCTTTATCATTGTTTTCAATGTCATCATCGTTGTCTTTTTCATCATCAAGATCATCCCTAATCACTGTCATTAACACAATCATCATCATCGTTGTTGTGATTTTCACAATCATCATTGTCTTCAGTGTTATTTTTGTTTTCATCGACATCATCATCATTTTCATGATTGATACAATCATTTTCATCTTAGTTGTCATCGTCATCATCCTCATCATTATTATCACCACTATCGCTACTACCACCATCAATGTCATCATCGTAATTGTACTTGATGTTGTCTTTTTCATCATCATAATAATCATTGCCATCATTTTCACGATCGATATAATCATTGTCACTATCATTATCATCTTCGTTTTCCTCATTATCATCCTCATCATTATTATTTCCACTATCACTACCACCACCATCATTGTCGTCATCATTTTCATATCATCATTATTATTATTAATACAACATTATTGTTATAATTTTATTAATATTATTAGTAATATCATTGTTATTGTCATCTTAATCGTCGTCATTGTCACAATCGTCATTGTCTTTAGTGTTTTTGTTTCATTGTCATCATTTTCACGATCGATATAATCATTTTCATCACCATTGTCATCTTCATTGTCATCATCATCATCCCCATCATTATTATCACCACTATCATTTCCACCATCATCATTGTCCTCATCATCATCGTCTTTGGTGTTGTTTTTGTTTTCATCGTTATCATAGTCATTGTCATCATCATTCTCATCTTTATTGTCATCATCATCATCCTCGTCATTATTATCACCACTATCACTACCACTGCCATCATTGTCGTTGTCATCACCGTCATCATTGTCATCATCAATATTAATCTTACTACTAAAATTGATATTATTATGATTTATAAAAATAAAAAACTCTTATTATTAACACTATATTATTATTATTATTATATTAATATTAATAGTAATAGTAATAGTAATAGACATCATAAATGTCATCCTTATCATCGTGGTTATCCCCATCTTAACCGTGGTCATTGTCATTTTTCACCTCATCCTTGTCATAATGATCTTCATCGTCCTCGATATGGTTGTCATTTCATCATAATCTTAGTATTTTTTGACATTTTCATGATCATCCTTGTCATAATGATCATCACCGTCTTCGATGTGGTTGTCATTTCATCATAATCTTAGTCTTTTTCGACATTTTCATGATTGATATAAGCTTCTTGACCACTATCATCATCATTATGATCACCATCTTCCTGATGATGGTCATGATCATTCTCCTCCGTCATCATCACATCCTTGATATCAATTATGTAGTATTAATTAAATTAAATTTACTATTATTAAATTATAAACCATATATAATATAAATTTTAATTTATTATTTTAATTATTAATATATAGCATAAATTTTATTTATTTAATATTATTAAATTAGAAATCATATATATAATATAAATCTCAATATATAATATTAGTAAGGGCCCTTATAAATATAATATTTTAGATTTTCCACTATATAGCGAGACCCCTATTCTTATGTAATTATTTAAAAGTGAGGGCCCTTATAAATATAATATTTTAAATTTTCCACTATAGTTTTTAAATTAACAAATTAATTTACTAAAGTGTTTTTTACCTTTAAATTATTTAACTATATAATCTAATTTAAAAGCTATATTCTTATGTAATTATTTAAAAGGAGGGCCCTTATAAAAATTAAATTACTAAAGTGTTTTTACCTTTAAAATATTTAACCTTATAAATAAAATATAATTGAATTTACTGTGTAATACCCTTTACTTTGAAATCCCATTTCACTATTTTATTAATTAATAAAATACCATACCCTTTACTAACCAAAGATATCAATTAAATTTAGGGAAGCAATCAATAAAAGGATTTTTTTACTACCATGTAATACCCATTTCACCCTATCATTATCAATAAAAGAAATTAAATTTACCCATTTTATTAATTAATAAAATACCATACCCTTTACTAACCAAATAGATCAATTAATAAAAGAAATTAAATTTAGGGAAGTAATCAATAAAAGGATTTTTGTTATTACCATGTAATACCCATTTCACCCTATCATTATCAATAAAAGAAATTAAATTTACCCATTTACCATGTAATAACCCATTTCAAAAGAAATTAAATTCACCCATTTACTTCTCCACACCCTCTTTACTTTAATTTTTAAAAGAAATTAAATTTACCCAATACCCATTTCAAAAGAAATTAAATTCACCCATTTACCATGTAATAACCCATTTCAAAAGAAATTAAATTTACTCAACACCCATTTCAAAAGAAATTAAATTTATCCATTTACCGCATAATACCCATTTCACTTAGCACATTTATTTGTGTAATAAAAGAATTGGTTTTTATTTACACATATTTTTATTTACACAAATAAATTTTCACGGGCATGACATCAGACTCCTCAACTCAATATATATATAAATGAAGATGCCTCTCGGCATAAATACTTGGCTTGAAATATGAAAATATCATTTTTATATCAACATACCTTAACATTTAGAAAATACGTCATTAGACCTAATTTTTAATTTCAAATTCCTTTTCATGGCCTCCTTGAACAATTCAACTAATAAAGAACATGTTAATATAAGATCACATCCATACAAAAATAATTAGTATTTGAGATTCTTCATTCATCTCGGTGTACAAAGTAGGTTCCTTGTTATTTATTAACTAAAATTAACTAATATGTTTAATATGTGGGGATAGTTAATCTAAGTTATGAATAGCTATAATAATGTAAATAAATGTAGAAAAAGTGTATGTAAATGAGCTAAATAACTATGTGAAATGAAATGCTAAGCCTAATGTGTAAGAGAGAAGAAGAAAGAGCTCAAATGAATAATAGATGCTCGTGGGACCTGCTTTCACAGAGCTGAAAAAAATCGGAAGTAGGAACGATCATGTAGAAGCCCCAAAAAAGATGGATCTAGAGTATCTAGCTAGACTAGAGCACTTGGAGAGGGACTAGGGTTTTTTTTGGGCATTTTGGTCTCAAACTCAACACATTGGTCTCCGCAAAGATCTCAAACCAATCTTACAGGGGCTATGAGGTGGTCCAAACCCTCGCTATGTGTGTCGCGTCGATTCGTTTTCCTATATTGAGTGTTGCTAATAATCTAAGATGATATAAAGAACTGCAAAGACCAATAAAAGTATGAAAACCTAAAAAACTAAAATTGAAATTAATGGGTCGATTGACCTCAACCGCCACAACAACGGGCTTACTAGTTGAGCATTGCACTACATTTCAAAATCAAATGTAATTCTAGTCGGTGTGTGTGCATAATGTGCCCTAGGTGCTTATAAAGGATTAGAGAGCCAAACACATTCACAAGACAATAATATTCTTCACAATGTATTATTTTTGCTAATACAATGGCTAATATATAGCCACAAAGGTAGGCACAACAACATCCTAAAATATAGGAACGAATACCCCAGAATAGTTATGGGTGACAATAATATATATTATATTGTTATAACTATATAACAATATAATATTCAACAACTAATTAATAACATTCACTATAATAATAATTACCAATGTAATTATTATTCACACATATACAAATGTAGAGAACTAACATATTGATTTCCTTACATTCCCCCGTTCTTGAACGTGGGGAATACATGCATTGTACTTGCACTGCTCATGATCCGGTGATTTTCAGAGGATAATAAAAAACCTAAAGAATGGTTTTGTGAGCAGTTGACCAAAAACTGAAAATGGTGGTTTTGTAATTGGTTTACCACAAACCACAAGGTGATGATTTTGTGAATGGATTACCAACAACGAAGAATGATGGTTTTGTAATTGGTTTACCACAAACCATAAATGAAGGTTTTAAGTGGTTTACCTACAACCACATCATGATATGCCAAGTACTATTCTCAACCCTCATCACATCTCACTACAGGGAATAATATAGGAATTTTTGTTGAAATCTGATACTCGTACATACATAGAAAACACTGACATAATGGAATTGGAACATTGGGATCATGTTCCCCCCTCAATGTGAAATTTCTACTTATTGAACACTGCAAATAGGCACACAATAGAAAGAATATACTCACACTACATAGATTTCACCATAGGTGAAGTGTCCCCATCGTTGGCGCATCGACGAGAGGTCGTTGAATGACCTCCAACCTTCGTTTGCCTCCATCCTCCAATTACGGGTTGCTAACTCAGCCGGATGTGATCATGAAGCTCAAAAAAATACCTCCACAAGATGGACATCGCATACAAGCAAAAATGCGTCCAATTATTGAAAAGTGAGGCAATTTTTTTATTTTTTGAACTTTTTATAATGACTCACAACAAAAAAAAAATTTCCGACTCTTTTTCAATGACTCACTATAAGACTAGACACACAAATTTCGACTAATAAAAAAATCCTAAAATCACCTATATCACTTTGAATTTACAATCATGAAACATTTAATTTTAACTAGTAACTCATGACATTAATGAAACACATTTTATCATGAAAAAATTATAAAGACACGATTTAACACTTTAAAACAACACTATTCCAAAAATCTCTTATAAATAGACTCAAAAATGACTCAATAATTATTAACCTAAAATACATTTTAAAAACTCTTAATAAAAAAATTAACAAAGGTATATGCAAAATACCTATAGACTCAACGTAAACATATAACACCATTTTGAGAACTACTACATTCACCACATGGAGGATTGATCATGGCATGGTGATAAAATTCTAGCATATGCCGTGAAAAGTGGAGACAAGCGTTGAGAAGCTCGTCATCTGACCATGCAATGTGGCATTGAGAATGGACAATTATCTGTTTTGTTCATTTCTCGGTCTTGACACCCGTCAAAGTTAATGCAAGTGGTGTTGATCTTGATGCTAGCTTCAATGTTGAGTATAAACCATAGAGATGAATATGAAATGTCCAAGAAGTGTGAATATGTGATCAGATAAATTTGTTGCATGAATTCGGGGATCAGATAGCTTGATCACATACATTCATAGTGAATACTCTAACAGCTATGCAGGCCTTGTTATAAATGCGATGGGTGGAGTCTACTGTCAATGCATGATCTACATGGGCCACCAATAGCGTAGGGATCTGAACAATAGACATATATTTTGTTTTGAACCGTATGTAATGAAATGGTATTGTTGAGAAAGGAAGAGTGACTGCATATGTACCAAGGAATGCGATACTATTCTTTAACATAGTTAAGATGATGTGGAATGCACAAATCAATGAATCGATGCAGAGACCAGGTGCTCTTATAAGTGAATAAGATTTATGTTTCTCTTTACCATCCAATAATCCTTCGAACAAGTAGAATCTGGGGAGAGCTGAAGTGTGAAAATATTTGATAAGGATTCCTCTTTGTCAAAATCCACTGCTATTTATTTGGGTATCTATGCACTGATGGTACATATGGAACCAACAACGTGTAAGAAACTATAGTGCGTACTTGCAATCTGCACAAATCTACATTTGATAACAGATTAAATTACTCCCAAATGACTCTCATGATGACATTATCACTTGGATACCAAATATAAAGGATCAGAAAGCCAAACACATTCACAAGACAATAATATTCTTCACACTATATTATTTCTACTAATACAATGGCTAATATATAGCCACGAGAGGTAAACACAACAACATCCTAGAAAATAAGAATGAATACCCCGAAATAGTTACGGGTGACAACAATATATATTATATTGTCATAACTATATAATATTCAACAACAAATTACTAACATTCACTATGATAATAATTACCAATGTGATTATTATTCATACATATAAAAATGTAGAGCACTAACATATTGATTTCCTAATAGTGCTCTTGTGTCACCACACCTTTTTAGGTAGCGAGCAATACCAAAATGTAGAAAATGTAATAGAATGAGTGTAGGGAATATAAGAGAATCCCCCTATGAAGTGTGATGTAGATGTCCTAGCCTTGTGCCTTGTGATGGAGTTATGTGGATGCAAGTGATCTCCAATGTAAGAGATGGATGCAACTCTAGATGGATGATAGTAGTGAATGATGCTAGGTCCCTCATTATGGTTTCATAACTTTATATTTATAGGGTTCTCTTGATCTACGTTTGTAATTAACCCTAAAATGGTTGAACACCAAAAAGATAGGAAGCTAAAATGGCTAGAAAGAGCCCAAAAGATGGAGGGAAAGTGTAAAAGGGGTTTGGGTGGCCCTTGTGAGACCAGGGCATCCATGGGTGCCCCAGTTGAGGCTAAAATAATGTGGGATGAGATAAGGCTGAGTGGGCATGTGGATGTAAAATATCTAGCATGATGAAATAAAATAAAACAATATTTCCAAAAGATGAGGGTTAATTATTACTTTCTTCACTCAAGAATCTTCTAAATAGTAGAATGAGACCCAGATAAATAATGTATAAAGTGAATGATTTTGTGATTACATTTTCTCCCAATCTATATTAGTGAGTAGAAAGCTCGATAACATAAAGTAGATAGAGATGTGTCCCTGATGTCCATGAAGATTGTAGTAAAAATGTGCCAAACGACTAGACAAAGCATGGAATGGAAAAAATATGGAGGATTGTGAAAAAAATGATGAAAATGTCCAAAAATGTTATGAGAGTGAACCTAGTGCGGAATGCATGCATTGATGTTGATGTTTCATTGTACTGCATGGTTAGTATAGCGTGTAATGTCACGAAGTGTCGTTGTTTATGCCGTTGTTTTTGTTGTTGGTTGTTCCCCCAACTAAATATTTGTTTCGCATATGTCCGCACCTACAAGAAGAAAATGATCATGTAGTTAAATATGCATCTATGTAGGTGTAAAAAAATGTTAAAGACACATGTAAAAGTATATAAATGTAAAGTATGTAAATTAAGAAGTGTAAATTGAAGATGTGCACCTGATCCATGTCGATAAAGAGAGTGAAAAATGATATCTTGTACTACCGGTGTTTTTGGGTGATCTAATGGCAGAGGCCAAAGAAGTATAGGGAGGAAATTCTCTATGTCCTCAATTCTTTAATTGCTTCCCTGAAATGTGTGTGAAGATATCTTTATACGATATGTGTATTTTTCGATGATCCAATGACAATGGTAGAAGAAGTATTGGGAGGAATTCTAGTGTATCCTGGAATCATTAAATTCTCCCTCGAATCCTAAGGATAATATGTTTTCTAAATGCCATTGTGTATGGAGCTTGTAGACGAGTCTGAAATTAATCTCTGTATGTAAACCCAAAATGCAAAGGTAGGAAAGTGGACTAAACTAAATTGGTTTAAATGTGTTGTGTTTGTATTTAAAACCCCAAATCATGCCTCCTCTTAGGGGGACGCATACGATGTCGCTAATAGGATAATATGGCTCCATAAGAGGACCAACTACATGTACTCTTAAACTCGGCCTATATGAGAAGGGGATGCACTTGGTGGAAACCAAGGCATACAAAAATAAGGATGGTTAGCCAAAGACAAATGTTACGATGAACAATCATGCATGTAATAGACAATGTGTAAAATACCAAACAAAGTAATATAAACACGCCAGAAGACAAAAAAGCTACACAAAGTGGGTTGCAAATGTGGGAAATCCTCACAATGTTGTAAGACATGCAAAGGCCATCATGGTCGCAAACAAAAGACAAATGTGCACACCAAATATAGGGAAAATTCCGCATACAAGAAGTAAATGAAGAAAGACAATGTAACAAACCAATATGGAAGTAAGTATTCCTTCATAACAAATGTTGCACATGAAGCACCCATTAGCATGTTATACATATACTAGTATGTAAAAATATTCTATAACCAAGTAATGTAAAGTGCTAAGTACAAAATGAAATAATAGAACCTTTGAAAGATGAATGTCGACGCCTTTAGCGACCAGTGTAGGAAGGGTATAAAAAGACCATCCATGTTGTGTGCAAGGGACCTATATCTACATTATAACTAGAAAGATACATGAACACACATGTGTGGGTGATATATTTAAAGGACATACAACTAAGCTAACTAGCATGTGTAGTAAACCCGACCATGAACAAACACAAGTAAGCAAGAGTAAAAGAAACTATAATATGTAACATGTTGTTGATGGATGGAATGGAATGCAAAATGGACTGATATGAGCCACATTCCTTCGAGTGAATGGAATTTTATGCAGCGACGTTTATTTTATTTTCCACCTCAGCAATAAATAATGAACCTTAAATGAGAGTGTGTGATCGGGAAATGGTCGAAGTGTGTGTTGTGTCTAATGCAATGTGATGAATGCATATATGTGTATTGATGAGATGCAACCTAGAGATGATGTGTGCATGAACACTATATCTTAAGAGTATATCATGACAAGATGGAATGTATAAGTGATGATTTATCCTAAGCACATATCATTATGAATCTGAATGGGTGAGTGATTTTTTAGCCTTAAGTGTACATCACTACAATATGAGCAGTGGTGATGTAATGTAAGGTGTATACTAATACAAAATGATAGAATAAGTGATGATTTAGCATAAAGTGTATGTCATTAGGCTTAAAATGTTGCATGGTGAAAGGTTGAATAGTAAATGTGTAAGGTCCATTTGATTTGTAGACCCTCAACAATCGAGTATGAACTAAGGAACTAAATTTTGTCATAGGGTAGTGAGTGCAACACGTAGAAGATGATGTATGATGTGTGATGATTTAATGACCATCTGATGAGTAAAATATGTAAATATGCGATGTGTAGAATGTAATGTAAGATGTGTAGAATATGTAAAGTGTAACGTATGGAGTGACATGTAATGTATGTAGATAGACTAGTAATTTATTATGTAGGATGAGGAGTGTATGATGTTAGACACGTAGACAATATAAGTATGATATACGGATAATGATGACTAGTATGATGTGTGATGAAATGTGATGTGTAATCCCTATAGTGTAGTGTGTGTGGTTCATCAATAATAATCCCTCAATAGTTAAGTGTGAATGAAGCAAAAGTGTGTGTCATCGATGTGGTTGAATAGTGTTAATCTAAGAGTAGTATTTCTTAAGAAGCATTATGTTGAGTGGATTTTAGAGAGGTTTACCTAAAAGGGTGGGGAGATGATATACCCCATCACCAAGCTTATTAGTGATAATGTACAAAAAAATTTATTAACTAATATGTAGTATGTGGAGATAGTTAATCTAAGATATGAACAACTGTAATTATCTAAATAAATGCAAAGTGAATAAGTATGTTAATGAGATAAACAACTATGTAAAATGACTATCTAACCCTAAAGTGCAAGATAGAAGAGGAAAGAACTAAACCTGAATAACAGATTCTCACGGGAAAATTTCACAGAGCTGACTTGGAGAATCTTGAAGTGAGAACAACCATGCGAAACACCAAAAATGATGGATTTATAGTATGTATCTTGATTGAAGCACTTGGAGAGGTACTTAAGGTACTGCGGGTGCTCTAGTCTACAAATTGGGCACCATGGTCTATGAAAAGCTCAAAACTAAATCTCACAAGGATGGGAGGTGGTCCGAAACCCTTGTCTTATGTTGCATCAAATTCATTTTCCTATATTGAGTGTCGCCAATAATCCAAGATGATATAAAGACTTGAAAATGACCATAATAAGTATAAAAATGTTAAAAGAAAGATGCAAATGAATGGGTTGGACTGACCTCAGCTGCCATAATAGTGGGTTTACAAACCGAGTGGTGCACTACATTTCATAATCAAATATAGTTTTGGTGAGTGTGCACATAATGTTCCCCAAGTGCTCTTGTGTCGAGTTACACTTTTTGAAGTAACGATCAATACCTAAATGTAGAAAAATTACTACAATGTTTGCATGGATTAGAATAGAATCCCCGCTATGAAGTGTGATGTAGATGTTTAGCCTTGTGCCTTATGATGGACCTATGTGGATGCAATTGATCTCCAATGCAATAGATGGATGCAACTCTAAATGGATGATATTAGTGAATGATGTTAGGTCCCTCATTATGATATCATAACTCTATATTTATAAGGTTCTCTTGATCTAATTTCATAATTAACCCTAAAATGGCCGAGACCCAAAAATAGAAGAAGCTAAAATGGATAGAAATAACCTAAAATATGGTAGGAAATTACAAAAGGGATAGGGGCACCCTTTGTGGGACCTAGGTACCCATGGGTGCCCCAGTATTAATCTGGGTGACCCACTTGAGGCTAAATTAACGTGTGATGATAGAAGTTGACCAACTATGTGGATGTATAATATCGATAATGACGAACTAAATTAAAACAAGATGGCTAAAATATAGGGGTTAATTAGTACTTTCTTCACTCAAGAACCTTCTAAATACTAGTATGAGACCTAGATAAATAATGTCTAAAGTGCATGATTCTTTTACTACTACTATTTCTATTAAAGCAATTTTTGAGAAGTTGGGAATCAATTTTAGAAAACCATGCTCTAGGAGCTTGGTTATGTCCATAGAGAGATTTCCTAAATGTATGGTTCTACTAAAAATATATTTCTTCATAAAAAATACACTAAAAAATGTACATTTCACATCCATTTGATAACGTTTCCACTCATTTTGAGTTGCATTAAAAAAATAAGTTATCACTATATCAAATTGGGATATATGAGAAAATGTCTCAATATGATCAACTCAACATTTTTGTGAGATACTTCTGCTACAATCCTTTTCTTATTGTTCTTCATTTTGAATTTTTGCTTATCTCAAGTGTGTTATAAACCCACTCACCTCCTATCACATCGTTTTCTTGAGTAATATTTCTTGGATTCCTTGTTTAATGTTTTTGAATTGAATTAATAATTTCATGTATGGCAAGTGGCCAATTTTCATCTTAAATTACTTCAACAAATATAATATGATAAGTTGTTTGTCTAAAAAATTATAAAACAAATCAACATTATTTTCACCTTGATGTTAATTATAAATATTTGTAGTGCCCACTTCTCTTCGACACTATTTTCATTATGATGATATTACTTTTGGATTGATACTTGGACATTTTGATTATTATAAATTGATCATTAGATGATAGACGATGCGAGATATTTGGAATATTGACATGTTGTGATTTACATTTTGATTATGATGCACTGGATGAAGATGATGAAAAATATTAATGTTGATTTGAAGTATTGTGATTTTATACTATCGTGTCTAATTTTTTTATAAAGGGTAAAAAGAGGGTTAAGGGGTCCCTTCCCCATTACAATGAGTAGAAATGGAGACAGAAAAAATATATTGATGAGGAACACATAGGGCTTCCTCTTCCAACGGCAAAAAGAAACAACAAAAGAAGGTCAAAATAACATCAATAATAAACACAATAGAAACACTAGCCATGAGGATTTTTCCCATGGGATCTGAGATTCATCTTAAGGGATTAATTTACTTTCCCTTTCTTTCTTCTACTCACAATAGACCAAACGTCACCAGTGTTTGGATTAACTTTTTCATTTGTGTGAACCGAAATAAAAAAATTGATATTTTTCATTGGGGTGTGGAGCCTATTTTTTCTGAAGTTGTAAATCACGGGGAGAGTTTAGCTTAAGTGGGAGCTATGGTAGATGAGGATAGATCGAGGGTTGAGAAGTCCAATGGGTAGAAATTTGGTTTTGGAAGATGCAAATGGAGGATTACTTATATCGGGAAGGACCTCCATGTTCCTTTGGCTTGAAAAGAAAAGAAATCTACAGCCATGTCGGATGAGGAAGGTTCTCGGGCAATTCGGCTTATGCCTTGCATCTTCGGTTGCTTTCAACATATCACGGAGAAGACCACGAAAGGTATCATGAGTGCGTTGGGGAAGTTAAATGAAAACACCTTTGCCTCTAATAAAATATTTTTGATGAAAAAGTTATTTAATATGAAGATGTCTGAGAATGGTTCTATTATTGATCATTTGAATGAATTTAATATGGTTGTGAGTATGTTAAACTTGGTAAAAATTGACTTTGATGATGAGGTCAGGGATTTGTTGATTTTGTGCTCCTTACCAGATAAATGCCGGGATAGCTTGGTTATGGTTGTAAGTAATTCAGTCTCTAATAACTCAAAGCTGAAGTTTGAGGATGTAATAGGCGTTATCATAAGCGAGGAAATGTGAAGGAAGAGCACCAAAGATTCTTCTACTTCTGGAAATGATTTGATGGTGGAGAGCAGAGGGAGACAAAATAACAGAGGGAAAGGTAACCATGGGAAGTCAAATGATCATGGAAGGTCAAAGTCCAAGAGTAAGTTAGAATGTTGGCACTGTGGGAAGGTTGGTCATGCTAAGAAAGATTGTTGGGATCTTCAAGATAAGAAGAAAAAGGAGGAAACTAAAGAGGTAAATTTGGCAGTAGGTGATGTTTGTCAAGATGCCTTAATTATTTCTTTAGATAATATTTTTGAATCTTGGGTGTTAGATTCAGGGGCTTCTTTCCATGCCACCCCACATAAACATTACTTTCCTAATTTTGTTCAAGGTGTCTTTGGACATGTATATCTTTGTGATGATGACCCATGCAACATAGTAGGGAAAGGTTTTGTTCGGTGAAAATGTAGAATGGAAACACATGGCTACTTAAGGACGTCGAGACATGTGCCTAAGTTGAGGTAGAATTTGATATCAGAGTGGGACATATGGGTAGCGATGGTTATGCGGTTAGTTTGACAAAGGATTCTTGGAAGGTTGCCAATGGAGCTCTTGTGGTTACAAGAGGTAAGAAAAATGGTACTTTGTATTTAACCAGTGGTGTTGATTATTGCAATTTAGTTTCTACAGATGGAGATGCAACTTTGTGGCACCAAAGATTTAGTCATATGAGTCATAAGGGCATGTAATTATAAAGGACAAGTTACCTGGATTAAAGGAGTTACATTTGGACTTACGTGAGGACCGTGTTTATGGGAAACAAAAGTGAGTGATATTCCTCAAGGTTAGACCTACTAGGAAGGAGGGTAAGCTGGAGTTAGTGCATACTGAGATGTATGGGGACATCTAAGGTAAAATCTATTGGTGGTTCATGTTATTACGTCACTTTCATTGATGATGCAACTATAAAAGTTTGGATATATTGCATTAGAAAGAAATCTGATGTGTTTGAAAATTTCAAAATATGGAAAGCCTTGGTTGAGAATGAAATAGGTCTCAAGTTGAAATGTCTCAGGTCGGATAATGCAGGGGAATATTGTAGCAATGAATTTCTTGATTATTGTTCGGTAAATGGGATCCGCAGTAAATAATGGTTCCAAATACTTCACAGGAAAATGCACTGTCAGAGAGAATGAACATGACAATCATGGAGCATGCTAGGTGCATGAGGGTACATGTGGGGCTGCTACTCATGTTTTGGAGAGAAGCGGTAAGCATAGCTGTTTATCTGATTAACAAAGGACCCTCTATGGCCTTGGATGGAGGTATACCTGAGGAGGCTTGGTCTGGTAAGAAAATTGATTACTCATTTCTTAGAGTATTTGGATGTGAGGTATTTGTTCACATTGAAAATGATGATAGGACCAAGTTAGAGGCTAAGTAATAGAAATGCACCTTTGTTGGATATGGTGAAGATGATTTTGGTTTCTGTGTTTGGAGTCTTAAAGACAAGAAAATATTTCATTCTAGAGATATTGTCTTCAATGAAAAAATCATGTATAAAGATCAGTTGCAGGAATAGAAAGAGAAATCAAAGAAAGAATACATAGTGTTAGAGGACATTGCGGACAACAAGGTGTCCAAGGGGCTAGTTCAGGTACAGCATGTTCCGACACAGCCAGTTCAGGTACCTACTCATCAAGAACCCCAAACTCCTGAGGTGAGAAGGTCTTCTAGGGTAAGAAGGGAACCTGAACAATTTAATCCATCTTTGAATTATTTATTGCTCACTGATAGTGGAGATCTAGAGTGCTTTGAGGAAGCAGTGCAAGTGGATGCCAGGAAGAAGTGGGAGCAGGCCATGGATGAAGAGCATAGATCTCTTATGGAAAACTAGACTTGGGATCTGGTGGAGCTACCCGAGGGCAAGAGAGCATTGTAGAACAAGTGGGTGTATAGAATCAAAGAGGAAGATGGAGGCAGGAAATGATACAAGGCCCGATTGGTGGTCAAAGGATTTGCATAGAAGAAAGGTATAGACTTTGATGAAATTTTTTCTCTGGTTGTTAAAATGACTTCTATTAGGACTATTCTTGGTTTAGTTGCAGTAGAAGACCTACACTTAGAACAGTTGGATGTGAATACTACATTCCTTCATGGTGAGTTGGAGGAGGAATTGTACATGCAGCAGCCATAGGGTTATGAGGTCAAAGGGAAGGAGAGGTTAGTGTGTAAATTAAAGAAGAGCTTGTATGGCCTGAAACAAGCTCCATGGCAGTGGTACATGAAGTTTGATAGTTTTATGTAGGATCTAGGTTACTCCAGATGTCACTCAAACTATTGCATGTACATCAAGAAGTTTCTTGATGGTAGTTATATTATTCTGTGCTTCTATATAGATGATATGCTTGTTGCAGGGAAGAACATGCAGGAAATAAAGGTACTCGAGAAGCAACTAGGTGAATGCTTTGCTATGAAGGATTTTGGGGAAGAAAAACAAATCCTTAGTATGAGAATAACTCATAATGTGGAATTAGAGGAAACTGGTATTATCTCAAGAAGATTACATAAAGAAGGTCTTGGAGAGGTTTAGTATGCAGGATGCTAGACTGGTTGGTTATCCTTTGCGGGTAAGTTTAAATTATCAAAGGAGTAGAGTCCCAAGGTTGAGGAGGATATAATATAGATGTCTAGGGTACCATACTAAATAGTAGTTAGTAGCTTGATGTATGCTATGGTATGCACTAGGCCTGAAATTACCCATGTAGTGGGAGTAGTGATTAGGTTTATGAGTGATCTAGGTAGAGAGAATTGGTAGGTAGTAAAGTGGATCCTTCAGTATTTCAGAGGGACCATGGAAACAACATTGTGTTTTGGTGGATTATACACTACATTACATTTATATGTAGATTCGGACATGGTAAGAGATTTGGATAGTAGGAGGAGCATGATAGGTTATGTATTTATGGTTGGTGATATAGCGGTGAGTTGGATTTCACGGTTACAAAAGGTTGTGGCTTTGTCAACCACAGAGGTTGAGTATGTTGCTGCCACAGAGGCAAGCAAGGAGATGATTTGGCTACAATAGTTTCTTGATGAGTTAGGTCATAAGCAGGAAGTTGGGAGACTACACAGTGATAGTCAGAGCGCTATTCATTTGGTAAAGAACTCTACTTTCCACTCTAGGAAAAAGCACATTCAGCTGAGATATTATTTCATCAAGACATCTTTGGAAAAAGATAAGTTAAAGTTGGGAAAGATTCATACTAGTCAGAATCTTGTGGATATGATGACCAAGGCTATCACAAGGGAGAAGTTGAAGTTGTGTTCAAATTTGATTGGCCTTCATGGTTGATAATGAAGCGTTAAGGACTTTACTTAGTGGAAATAGTCTCCAAGTGGGAGATTGTTGGGGTGTGGAGCCTATTTTTGGTCTTCTTGAATCAAAGTTGAAGTGATGGAGCTGGAACGGTTAAGTTTGGAGACTTCAAGAGCATTTTGCAGTCATTTGTTATGGCGTCATTGTGCTATCACTATGTCATTGCTGTGACATTGCTATTAGCATGTTATTAATTGACTTTAACGTCAGACTATATTTCAGCCGTAAGAAGTTGAAATATTACGACTTTCAAACTTCTAGGGTCGGCTTTAGGAATTCTTAAAAGGATTGTAATCATGTAAATAGAGGTCTTAGGGTATCTTGAAGATATCTTGAGTGTTCAAGAGGTATTGATTCTTAATGATCAAGAGGTGATCAAGAGTGATCAAGGTTAAGCAATTGGGTGTCAATTGTGATTGAGATGTGGTTTAGCATCTTTGGAATTCTGTTGTGAGTTCATAACTGAGAGAATACTGTGAGAGTTGTTTTACTCTTGTTGATAATAAAATTTGAGCAAGTTCTTGGTGGACGTAGCCCACATTGGGTGAACCACGTTAAATCTTGTCTTGTATTCTTTTGTGCAATATTCATTTATGTTGCTATATTTCTACAAGTATAATTCTACTATATATAGTTTCCTACTACTGTGGTTTGAGGAATTGTTTCCACATATTTGTTCTCTAATTCCTAACATTTTCCACCCACCTTATTAAGGAGCACCGAGGAAGGAGGAAGGGACAAAGCCCCAACTGTGCAAGGAAAAGGATCCTTCTCTACAGGGGTAGAAGAAGGGGTAACTATCTCTTATACAGAGTCGCCACTTCCTAAAACGCAGATCCAACATGCAACTAAGAATCTGAGTGACTATAAACAACCAAATGGCTAGAATCAACATTCTTCCACCATGAAGTTTGATTATTAGTCTTTTTCTTCCCAAACTTGCAGTCCACTGCTAAATGGCCTAGGGAAAAGCAAGTCCGACATCTGAAGGGGAAGCCTTCATAGTCAATGTTTTGAGTCTAGATCCTATCCTCAACTTGAAGATCAACAAAAGCAGGGAAATCCATTGAAGTGTTCATATCGACCAAGATGCGAGCATATGTAGTATACTCATATAAGGTCGTCTTTGTGTCAATAGCCAATGTTTCACCTAAAGAATCCCCAATAGAGGTTAAACATTTCTCTCCCCAAAACTAGGAGGGGAAGATATGGAAAACAGATCCAAACAGGTCTAATTAGGAAAGTCTCAGTAATAGGGTTGAAAAGAGGGAACCATGGCTTCATAAGAAAAAAATGGTTTTGATAATCCCACAATCTATCAAGAATCAAATCTCTATCAGTGGTAACATCAAAGACAACTACGAAGAAGCCCCTAGTTGTGGGGTAGATGTCAACTTTACCTTCCATAAGCAGCTTCTAGGAAGAGGAGATCCAATCATGGAGAGGCAGAAGGCATGGGTATATATGTTGAATCTACAATTGATTCCATTTTCCTTAAAAAATGTCTCAGATTTCAATACCTTTGCACCATGCAAAGACAAGCAAAGTGCGAGATGACTTTGCATGGTTAATAGGAAGAGTAGGGGCATGATCTTTAGCTACCTCAATAAAAATTTTACACGCACCCTGATATGCAACCAATTCAGCTCCATTAGCAGCGATTTTCACCCGACTTTGTAGGAGTAGTGGATAGACCAAGAACACTTATGATGTGTAGCCAATGTTGGATATTGTGAGTACAATTATGATGTTATGGATGTTGAAATCAACTTAAATTATAGGATGATAGATCATAGAATTGATAATTCGAGATGATGATTATTGATTTCAATTTATATATTATTCTTGATGTTGTTAATACGATGCAAGCCTAGAGAGGTAGTATGTTTTTGTTGTAAGGATGCCAGGTGTTGTGCAACATGGTCAAAATTTGACATTTTGTGTATAATGTTATTTTGTGATGTTGCATGTTCTGTTAAGAGGTTCCCATGCCGGTTAATCTTATTTAAGTGGCCATGGGTGTAATGTGTTCCTTCCTTTAATTTTATTGTTTTAATATGTTGTGCATGTGTTGAATTACTTAGAAAAATGTCACTTTTTTAACACTTGCTAATGTGTCTTAATTAACTAGTTTAGCTTAAATTTTAATTAAAAAGGAAGATTTGACATGTGAGCAATAAATTGGGTAGATGGTCCTTGAAATATTGTGGATGTAAATTAGATTTGTGTTGGGTTTTGTGTTGTGTACTCTTTCCCAACTTCAAAATTCGAATTTTTACTTGGGAGGTTTTGGAGGCTTTTGGGACAAGCTAAGCTTGTCCCATGCCTCTTAAATTCATCCAACAACCATACCTATGGTATGGGAGTTAATTTTAGGCTTAATTATGCATTTTGGAGTGTAAAAGGGTAAATAATTGCACTTTTACTTACCACATTTAAGTTTTTCCTTGATAAGCATGGTGTGCAAGTTAGAGTGTCATGTGGGCATGTCATAAGTCTTACATGTGCATTTAATTATTTTTGACATGATTTTTGACTTGGGATTTTGAATGGAGGGAGTATGAAGTTTCATCCTACATGGATACACCTCATCATCCTCACATCCCTTTTCTATATAGTGGATGATTTTGATGGATTTAGGGTTACTTGCCTTATTTTCTTCTCTTTCACATTTAAAATTGGGTCTTGGCTTCATAATTGGGGTTCTTCTTTTTGAATTTGAATCTTGGATTGAGCTTGGGTGAAGGATTCAAAGGCTTTTGAGAAAAGTAATTAGAAGCTTGATGGAGAGGTAGGATCTCCTCTTTTTACATCTTTGTATTATTGTATTTGATGTAGAAATGGTGTTGTTTTTTATTGTATGAGTGTTGTGGTTATGTTGTTTGTAAATGGGTAGCTTTCCTTAAGTTGTGTGTGGGAGATGGATTTATGGGACCATTAGGGAGGGAAAAGGGAGATGTGAGGCATGAATTTTTGAGGGAGTGTGAGTTTGAGTTCCACCTATGGGGAGTGAAAAGGATAACATGGTTATATTTTTCATTTTACAAGTGTATAAATAAGGATTGATTTATGTTTTGAGTTGTGCACATGGAGGCTTTTGGGTAGAAATCCTACTTCACTTGGGAGATAAAAGGAGGTGGTGCCCATATTCCATTTCTCCTTATTGGCTTGTTGTAGTCAAGCCTTTGTGTTTGTTTTGGAAAATATTGTTTTGTTTGAATGGTTTGTTTTGAATGTGTTATTTGATTGTGTTATTATGGAATGCTTGTTGTGGAAACCTCTTGTAAAATTTGTCAAATGTTGCATAATACCCCATATTGTTATTTGGTTGGGGCTTGAGGGCCAATAAGGGGATGACTTATCCTCTTATTGGATTATAGGTTGGGCGGAGAGCATCACATATACCCCTTTATTTGTATTGTGATTCAAGTTTTTAAGAGTTGAAGGATGCAAGTTGAAAGCTATGAAGTTGGGAGATGACTTGGAAAGAAGACTTGTGTTTTTGACCTTGTTGGAAGAATTCTCCATGTTGTAAATCATATTATTATTCCCACTTAGAGTGGAAGATTGTAACTTTTGTATGTTGTAAGAAAGTCTTGAATATTTAATTTATTCCAAGTTTTCTCGACTTACTTCAATGTAGAAAGAACGTTTTTGTATACCTCGTTCAAAATGACTAATTTTATTGAAATAAATGGATTATAATTTCTTGTATTACAAAATATTGTTATTGCAACTTGTAATTATCATATTTGTATTGTATGGTTTAAAAGAGTTATTCGTAAGTGTGTTCAATAAAATAAAACTTACATTCATATTGTTGAAGGTTGTATGTTTGAATGGAAAAGCTATGCATTTGGAAATTTTGAGTTATGAAACTAAGATATGTTATCAATCTATCAACTAAAGAATTGTAGACACCTTAATTAAAATTAATGTTGCCTTAGAAACCAACCTAAGTAGGAAAATGTTTGGAAAATGCTTTAATTTAAGGTTCTATTTTTGAGAAACATAACCGATACCCTATGCAGTGGCGGTTTGTAACCACCGCCCGACTCGAGCCATGGTTGATGAGACACCACCCATGAAGGAGGAGCTCACATGACCACTTTGGTCTTTGTACGGTGGTGGTTTCGTCACTTTTGAAGGAAAAATAGAAAACCCAACAATGAAAAACCCAGATTCAATTTTAATTAAAATATAAGCTTTAAACCTTCAAAATGAAACTACCAACAACTAGTAATTGATCAAATTTAATTATTTAAGCTTATCAATCCTCTTATGGGCATCCAAATGTTTAAAATTTCTTACATTACTTGAAATGAGATTTTTTACCCAATTGTTAAACTAAAATAATGTTTACATTAAAAAAACAGATCCACGGTGGAATGTTTACATTAAGTAAATGAAGAACCTTACAATAGCAAAACGTTGTCTAAACTAAACTATGAAGAGAAGAATGGAGGAAGATTTCTCCATTACAAATTGAACCAAGGAAATTTATTCATGGTTGCACTTCTTGATTTAATGGATTCTCCTCCTCCTCTTCTAAACCTACAAAACAAGAATGAACAAATGACGATAATTTTGATAAAAGATAAATTAAAAAAAACCCGTAATGATATTTATGGCAACAGAAATCTGAGGGCTAGGATAAATTCAATCTAATGGCTTAGATTAAACCCTACATCACTTAAGTGGGAGGTATTTGTGGGAATGAAATTGAATTAAAAAAAAAGTACATGGGTAATGGGGTGAATGTAGCCACTTAGTGGCTAGGAAAATAATTAAAATTTAATGTTAGAAAATAAAGTAAACTTGGTGCATGATAATTAATTAAATTTTTTGAACTTGGTAAACGTATCATTTTAAATAGTACTTATATTTTAGGAAGTAAATAAATAATATTTTATTATTAATTTAATTTCAAATTCCATAAGCTTTTGTAGAAAGAATTTCACTAAGAATTTTATTAATTGCGCATAACATCTAACCTTGTAAACCACTTTTTTAAAAAAGTTATTGTAATTTTCACTATTAAATTATTAGTTTCCATTTTGTTTGAAATTATTTCTTTGTGGGCATTGCACTTGGTATAAGAGCTGTTGGTTCCACGATTGGACCCAGCACACTTGGAAACCAAAACACAACAAGTTATCCAAGTGTAACTCTAAACCTAGAACATACAACATTGCATGATATTTTTAAAACATAGAAAACTTAGAAAAATGAAACAAATCCTAAATGATGATAAAATAACTCCTAACCTAGTATGTGCAAGAGGAGCATACTAGACAAGGAGTAGTTACATGTGAACCTAAATCTACCACCCCTAATGAAGCAAGAATAACTATATTGCCTCAAATACTATAGAAACTACAGGATGTTAATGCCGCTTTATTGGAGGATCTTTAGAATGGTGACCTAGTAGACATGATAGAGAGCCTTTAATGAAGGCTCATGCACCGTCATGTCACAATGATGAGGATAGGGAAGAGCATTCCCATGTGGAGTCGGTTGGACATGAATCACCACCTAGAGAGAACATAGATAGAGGTCCAGGACACAATTATAGATCTAGGAGCCCTAGGCCGAGGAATGATCATGCAGAGAGACCTATAGGCCGACAATAGACAGTGGAATATTGTAAAAAATAAGATACATAACTTACACCCACCTCATTTTTCTGGAGACATAGGAGGATTTCAGGTCAAGGCATGATTGGTTAGCTTGAGCAGATGATTCAATATATGCCCTTGTACAAGCAATACGAAAGATCATGCTACTATCCAACTTTTCCAAGACGAGGCTAGAATTTGGTGGAAGAATTAAGAGCAGAAGCTCCATGGGGATTCAGAGAAAATTACTTGGGAGCTCTTTAAGGAGTGTTTCATGAGTATATACATATCCCACATATTCATCCAGTAGCAGATCGATGAGTTTCATGATCTGTGACAAGCATCCATGACGGTAGAAGAGTATGAGGGTCAATTTTTACCCTCTTCAATATGTGGACTACATGCAAGATGAGAACGTTACGGTTAATAGGTTCATCGGGGGCTGGACTTAGAATTGGGAGTAGAAGTGCAAATTTATTATCTACGAAACTATCGAGGCCATAGAGAATGCCTATAATATAGAGGAAACAAGGGGAAAGACTTAGAAGACTTGAGAAAGAGTGAGGAGCCATATATAGAAGTTACAAGATACTAGGTTGAGAGGCAATCAACTCCTCCTCCTCATGTCCTGGCACACTTCAAAGACAATATTCTGTAGGCCTCCCCCTCCTCACCGAGTAGTGCAGAATATACAACTATTTTGACCTCCACAACTCCATAATTCTGATAGGGGCATAGTATTGGGACCTCAAGCTAGGGATTCTAATAGGAATTAGGCTCCACCTCGTGCACGATCAACAGGAGTATGTCCATCTCTTCACCCATGAATATCTATGGTAGGATCATCAGGTTCTACTGCACGAACTACCAGGCCACTTTGAGTAGTATCTGCTCAGTGGAGATGATCAGGTAGTTATTATGCGTGTGGTGTACATGGTCATCATTGGAGAGATTTCCCTCACAACCTTGCTAAATAGGGTAAGGAAGCTATTTCCGAGCCTAAGGTTGGTGACATGGAAAATAACCACATGATGTATGTAGTTGAGAACCACTAGGTGGAACACCAGGGCATGGTGATTGAGACCACATGTAGCATTGGTGGTATTTCTACCCCTATCTTACTTGATTTAGGATCATCAGATTCTTTCATTTCTTTATCTATAGTAGAGAGATGAAGGATAGTGGTAGTTAGGCAGGGACTTCATTGGGATGTTGAGATGGCTTTTAGATCCAAACTCTCAGCAGAATCCTTAGTTAATTAGTGTGAAGTGGACCAAGTATCCTTCACCATGACTTTGGATCTTCGAATCCTTCATTTGGGTTCATATGACGTTATCTTGGGTGTCATTTTGTTATCTACACATAGATCTAGAGTTGATTATTACAACAAGGTTATATCTTATGCAAATGATTTTGGATTGGAGTTAGTGATTGTTGAAGTTAGAAGAACCATCTCTATTCTCACCATATTTGTTATGCAACCGAAGTGGTGTGCACGACAGGGTTGTTAATTATATGCCATCACTATTAATGACCGATTTGAGGGTGAGACTCATAGACCATCACTTGATGACCACCATAATTTGTAGGAGTTTTCAGATGCTTTTCCTAGTGAGTTGTCAAGGTTACCTCCCTAAGTTATATAGAATTGTGTATTGATTTGGTTCTGGTAGAGGATCCTATCTCACTCGCACCGTAGTGACCACTTTCCTTTGACACCTTTTTTATACTAATCATGATCTTGTTGAGTATATTATGAACATGAATATGTACTTTATTATAATATGACGTTATATGTTAGATCATGAATTATTGTTGACTTGATTCAGTTGTGATGGATGATGATTATTAGAGGCATTTTAGATATTGATGATAATATACTTGTTTGACATGGTTATATTATGGATGTTGTTTGAACATGTGATATTTGGATATTGTGAGAAGACCTAGAAATAGAATTTATTGGATAATGATATAGTTCTTGATAAAATTGTAAATGATATTGTTATATTTCTTTGATGTTGTTGTGATTCATATATCTAGATGATTTTGGGAATTATATTTATATTATTTTGGATGTTCTGATATGGCCACGACACCAAAGGAGGTATTTGTGTTTTGTAGGTTAAAATATCACAACAAACATCGAGGATCTAAGACCAACCACATTGGAATTCTAGATGAATTCAACAAGGTTACCATGGCAACTAGTATGTGTTTGTGTGTGATAGGGATTCCCATGGGGGATCACCTTTAAATGTGACCAAGGGGTTATGTGTATTTATTTGTTGGTTCCTTTGTTTATGTCTGCATGTGTTTATTTTGTGGTGCATTTGCCCCTTTCATTATTCATTAAATGATGTGTAGTTTTATGAGTAATCATGTTGTTAAGTTGATTAATTGAAATATTTCATAAGAAATTAATTAATAGAGTTGTTGGTCTTGAATTTAAGTGTTGTAAGAGATGTGTAAGTGATGTGTAAGTTAACGTTTGAGTTTGAAACACTCCACCTTCCTAGAAATTCAAAATTGTCCTTGGAGGCTGATTTTGGAGGCTTGTGGAACAAGTTAAACCTGTCCCATACCTCTTAAATTTAAGTACCAACCATACCTACAGTTGGAGAGTTGAGATTAGAATTTTATAATTATTTTTGAAAAGGTATATTGTAGGTTTTAATTGCACTTTTCTTGCATGATTTAATTTCAGTCCTTTGGGGTGTGGGTTAGATTTGAGTGTGTAAGTAAAATGTCATATTATTTACCCACCTATTTATTCTTCTTTGGAGAATGATGTTGACTTTGGGGGTTGGAATTAACGATGTGTGATGTGACATCCTACATGGACCCACCTCATCCTCATCCCTTCCCTCTTCTATTAAATTTGAATTCCTTGCCTTGTTTTGTGTTTGCTTCATTTTGGAGACTTTATTCTTGGGAGAATTCCTTGCCATTTTGGGAGCTCTTGCTTTGAAGAAGTTTTTGGAAGATTGTTCCTTGATTGTGCTTGGCTGATTTGGATTGCTTGCATTGGGATAAAGCTTGTTGTTTTGGAACTTAGAACAACTCCATCATGGAGAGGTAGCTTGGCTCTTGAAATGCTCTTCTTTTATGAATGTAAATGTTAATGTATGAATTTTTTGGAATGTTTGTGGGCTGTTGGGTAGATGGAATAGGAATGGTGTAGGAGAAGACTATGGGGTTCATTTTCTAGGAAGCACAATTGTATTTTAGGGATCTATAAGGGAGGAGAGAGTTACGATTTGGGTACCACCTTACAAAGAAATAGCTTGCATTTATTTACTGGTTATGGGGTGCCAAAAGAGGTTGGGGAGGAATAAGGAAATGTGAGGAATAAGGGGTAATTTGGGGAGGCATAAGGAATGTCGGTGTGTTGATATACTATATTTTGGCGGTTTGAAATTAGGTGGTGATACCCATTAACCTTTGGGAGGCACAAGTAGAATCCCCCATAGTTTATTGCTCCTTTGGCTTGTTGGTTGAAGCCTCGAATAATGTTTTTTATGCTTTAATGTAGTGGAAAACTACATTTTCTTTTGGACTGTGTTTTTATTGTGAAAGTGTTGCTTGTGTGTTAGTGGAAGCCTATTGTTTCCATGAGTTAGAGCACATATTTTATTGCTTTGTGGTTACGTCTCGTGGGGCCAATGAAAAAGGATGGATTCTCCCCTTCGTTGTATTTCTTTGTTATGTGGAGAGTGTTGCCTTTCCCCTACTCTTGTTGTGATCAAATTGGAAGAATGAGAGATCTGTATCTTGTTGTCCTGGAGATGAGATAAAGACAGTTTGACAATCCCTTGCGAAATGAAATCTTATTGTAACCTTTCCCACTTGAAGTGGATGAACTTGTATATGTTTGTAATGGAAAGATGTTGTAGTGGTTATGAAAGTGTAAATTGAAATGTGAAAGAGACATACTCTGCTGTTCTTTTGAAAGTAAGAAATTGTGTTCTGTATGATGAAATGGAAGAATGAAAGAAGGAAGTTGTAAATTTGTCATTTGGAATCAATAAATGAATGTATTACCTCTCTCAAATTACATTGTTGTATTGAATTTGATCATTTCAATGTATTTGAAGTCTTTGTTTGAAAGGAAGAAATGTGTGTGAGAAAAATACAAAATTTTGTCTTTTGAAAAATGTGAAAATTGGAAATTAGAGACATATTTTAGCTCTTGAATAGTTTTATTTGAATCAACTAAATATATTATATTTGAATTGGAACATATTATAATACTTGGAAGAAGAAAATGGCAAATAGACCCTTTAAAATTTGATCTTTGTTTTGTATTTTCAAACTGGCAATTATTTAATCCAAAATACATAGACCGAACCTACAACAAAGAAATAACAAATGAAACATTAAATTGGACATAATAAGATCTAAACGAATTCATCTAGACATTAACACTTAAGGAATTTCTTAGAAAACTTAGCAAAATCAGGCTCAAACCATTTTGATGTCAAAGTTGCTTTTTTTTAAAATTGGGAGTCAATAAAGGAAAATTACTTTGCAAATCCATCCTAAATACGTCTAAGAATATTTATCCATGTCTATTTGAAATGTTGAGAGAGGAAGAAGATAAAATTGAACAAATTTTATAAGTTAATCTTTACCAGTTTGCACTGTAAAATCCTCGTAGATCATTTTCTTGAAATTGACTCCTTAAACTTTATCAAAATAAAAATTTAATGATTCTTGAGTAAAGAGGATGTCAAGAGATTTCTAGAAAGTCCTCATTTTCCCAAAACTAAGCTCTCTATCAAAAGTTCGGCCTTATGAATTTTTTTCTTCACTTGGCATAAAAAAAAAAATTTGGCAAAAATTCCTTATGGGGCCAAGGGCCCGAATTTTTCACATAGCACTTCGAAAAATTTTGGGAAAAATTTCAAAATTTTCCCCTCCGCCCGCCAACCAACAACCAATCATAGGCTACCACATGGCAACATGAGGTATTAGCAGAGGGGCAAATCCCTTTTTAACTTAGTATTTAAAAAAAGATATTTGGGAAAAATTTCTAAATTTACCCCACCAGCTCACAACTAATTAGCATCACAAGGCATTGGTGGAGAAGCAGGTTCCCTTTTGCATTTGGAATTTTTGAAAAATTTTGGGAAAATTTTCTAAAGTTTCCTTGCCACCCCGTAGCCAATCAGGAACTGCCACATGATGTCACGAGGTGTTGACGGAGGTGTGGGTGAATGTTACCCATTTTAGCCCTTTAGGGTGCTAGAAATATTTTATCCCCGCCACCCCACTTTCCCCGTGTGGCTTAGGAGGCGCCATGTGTCCCTTATGGACTCACGGGAGCATGGGTGCAAAGGTGAATTTTCACCTCATGTGGGAAATTTCTGAAAGTCTCCCATGGCCCACGCTGACTGACTTACTCCTCTAGGAAATATTTCTCCTCGCGGCCCACCGATCTGCCCCTAGGAAAATTTTCTCCCTTGGGCCCACAGGCCCATTCTTGGGGAAAATTTTCACCCCAAGGCCTGCTGGCCCATAACTTGAGAAATATGAGGAGTTAGGAGGACTTCTTTATATCAATAGAAGGTGAGGAAATTTCCTATCCAATGGGAATGATTTAGGAAATTTTGAATGCGTTAATTTTGAGAAAATCAAGTTGAATCTTAAATCATGTTAGAGAGTGGGTATGGTGAGGAATTACCCTCTGAACCTAATTAAATCTTCTAACCCTAATTTTTGGGAAATTGTGACCTCTTATAATTGTTAATAAAAGAAAAGTATATTCCAGTGGTTTAGAAATGATCTTGAACTTGTTAGTGAAAACTATTGTCTTGTAACTTGGTTGTAGACTCTTTTAAAAATATATATATAATTATTCCATAATTTTTCCTAACTAATCCTCGGTTGTTCTTGGGTCTCAGGTGGGTTGTTTTAGCAGGCGTTACACTTGGTATCAGAGTAGTGGTTCAAAAGCTTAGGACATTGGGCACACTAGAAAACTCGAGACATGAACCTTAAACCTAGCACACTTTTAAATCTAGAAAACAACTTAGTTTAGAAAGTATATATTTTAGTAAACATAGAAACCGAATAAAACTTAAAAATATGAGCTAACTCTCACCTTGAGTCCAGGCAGGAGGCACAAATGAGACAAGGAGTATTTTCACATAGACCTAGACTTACCACCACCGGATCATGTGGTAATAGCCATCCTACCCCATATTTTGCGAGACTCTTCGGATGTTAATGCCGCTTACGCAGAGGATCAATAGAAGGGCATGAAACCGGACATGATAGAGTCACTTCCATTGAGGGTCATGTATAACCTCGACCCAACGAGGACCATAGAGAAGGGAACTTCCTTGCAAAGTCACCAAAGCAGAGTCACAATAGAGGGGACAAGGTTACCGAGTTTCATGACATAGAGAGAGGTCTCGAAGCCCTAGGCTTAGGGATGAGCATACATAGAGGCCTAGAGGCTGTTAGACCATAGCTGCAAATCACATCAGGGAGATCCTGAAGCTTTGATCATCACATTATTTTGGTGACATAGGTGGATTTTAGGAAGAGGCCTAGTTTGTGAGCTTTAGCAGATGCTTCAGACACGGGGTTTTCGAGAGAGCTCACTCATCGGAACTCACCAAAGCAAAGACCTTAGTAGATCGTAGGCCGGATCATCAAGATCCACACCATAAAACTCCAAAGTACCAAATGGCCAGACTTGCTACATAGGGTAGAGGATCGGTTTGTTGTTTTGGCTATGGTGTTACTTGAATTTTTTTTGAGAGACTACCCACAAAACCCTAATAAGAAGGGTAAGAGACAGATCTTAGAGCCTATTGATTGTGATATGGGGCATAGTCATAGGATGTACACAATGGACGAGAACCGATAAGAAGAGCATTAGAGCACAATTTATGAGACTCATGTAACATTGGTGGTATTCCTACGTCTATTTTGTTTAATTATGTTTATTCTTATTCATTTATTGCACCATCTCTAGTAGAGCGATGCAGGTTGTTGGCAGTTAGAAAGGGTCATAGTTGGGATGTGGAAATGGCTTCTAGAGCCAAAAATTCTATAGAATCCCTAATTAAGGAGTGTGTGGTAGATTTGGGACCTTTCACCACTACCTCAGATCTCCATATCCTTTCTTCAGGATCATATGGATTCATCTTGGGTATGGAATGGTTATCTACACACAGGGCCAAAGTGGATTGTTACCACAAGATTATATCTTGTAAAAACAATTTGGGAGTTGAGATAGTGATTTCAGGGGGTCGAGAGACCGTTTCTATTCGCACCATCTCTGTTATGAAACTTAAGTGGTGTGTGCAACGTGGTTGTCAAACGTATGTTGTTACGATTAGTAACATATCAAAGGATGGGTCTAGTGGACCATCACTAGATGATCACCCAATTTTGAGAGATTTTGCATATGTATTTCTAGGGGAGCTACCGGGGTTACCACCCCCACGTGAGATTGATTTCCATATAGATCTAGTTCCGAGGATCGAGCCTATCTCACAGAACCTTATCGGATGACCACCCTAGAGCTCTAGGAGCTCAATTTGTAGCTAGAGGGCCTCTTGGAAAAATGCCTTATCTGTCCTAGTGTATCCCCTTAGGATGCACCGGTGATTTTTGTGAAGAAGAAGGATGGATCCTTGCAATGTGTATTTGATTACCACCATTGAAAAAAATTAACGATCAAGAATCATTATCCCCTTCCATGCATTGATGATTTTTTTGATTAGATGAAGGGAGACACAATATTCTCTAAGATAGACCTTAATTCAGGGTACCATCAGCCAATGAATTTTGAGGTAGACATTCATAAGACCACCTTCCCTAAGAGATATGGCCACTATGAGTTCACACGGTGGTGCCTTCTAGTTTAACGAATGCCCCCATAGTGTTTATGAGTTTGATGAATGGGGTATTTAGGACCTTCTTAGATCGCTTCGTGGTCATCTTTCTTGAAGAAATTTTTATTTACTCACATACATAAGAGGAGCATGAGGGGCATCTTCGCCAGTTGTTCGAAAGTCTTCGGGAGCAGTAGCTTTACGGGAACTTGGAGAAGTGTGCATTCTTTTAGATGGAGGTGCACTATTTGGGTCATATGATTTCGGGGAAGGTATCGCCGTAGATCCTTCCAAGATTAGATCTATTATGGATTGGCCAAAGCATCCACTACTATAACCGAGGTTTGCAGCTTCATCGGACTAACAGTTACTATAGGAGATTTTTTTAGGACTTCTATCAAATTATACACCCCATCAGTTCCCTTCGAGAGGAAAGGGAAGAATTTTTTTTGGTCGACAGTTCCGAGCAAGCCTTCGAAGACACTAAAGGAATGTCTCACTACAAGACATCTCCTTGCAGTGTTGGATCCACAAGGTGAGTTTTTCATTTTCACGATGCTTCTTTAGCAAGACTTGGAGGTGTATTGATGTAGAAGGGTAGAGTAGTGGCTTATGAGTTTACCATACTCAAATATTATGAGCTTAATTATCTAACTCATGATCTTCAACTTGCGGTAGTTGTGTATGCTTTGGTTCAATGGAGGAAATTTCTACTTGGTCGGAGATTCACACTCACGATAGATTACACGAGTCTTTGCCACCTCTTCACGTAACCCAATCTAAAAGCTCGTCAGTGGTGTTGGATGGAGTTGCTTTGTGAGTATGATATGGAGATAAAGCATGTGAAGGGAAGGAGAATGTGGTGGTAGACTCTCTCAGTAGATGGAGACATGTGGTTATGGCCACCTCAGTGAGCATAGATTTTTGGAGCAAGATTCTTTAGAAATTTCCTCTCAACAACTTCTACATTGGAGTTTGAGTAGAGATCGAATCTCAGAGACCCTTTGAGGGGAAGTTTGATGGTTTCTCACTAGAGGCAGATGGCCTTCTCAGGCACAAAGGTTGGATTTATGTTCCCATAGATGGAGGTTTGAGGCAGGACATGTTGGTAGAGGCACATCGTGAACCATATTCAGCCCATCCCGAGGTGAAGAAGATGCACACCACCTTGAGATAGTTGTATCATTGGAGAGGACTTCATAGAGATGTGGCCCAATTCATGTCACGATGTTTAGAGTGCTAGAAAGTAAAGGCTAAGCATCAGCATCTAGTTGGCCTTCTCTTTCCTCATGCTATACCGGAGTGGAAATGGGACACCATTTCCATGGACTTCATTGTTGGGCTACCGATGTCGAGATATCACCACAATGCCATCATGGTCATGATTGATAAATGAATAAAAGTGGCTTACTTTTCTCGGATGAAGACCACTTATACAACTACTTCCGTGTCACGGGTATATTTTGATGAGATTGTCGGTTGCATGGGATTTCATGAAAGATTTTTTGTGACCGCGATCCTTTATATACTTCCCATTTCGGACTACCATGTAGCATGCCCTCGAGACGAATATCAAGTTCATCACAACATGTCACCTTGAGATAGATGTATAGACTGAGTGGGTGAATCAGATTTTAGAGGACATGCTCAGGATGTATGTGATGGATTAGCAATCTAGATGGGAGGATTACCTCTACTTGGTGGATTTTACCTACAATAATAGTTTTCAAATTTCTATAGGCATGGCTCCTTTCAAGGATTTATATGGTAGAGAGTGCAGACACCTCTTAACTAGGACATGCTAGAGGACATGGTTTCTCTTGGACCAGCTTTTTTGTAGGACATAGAGCAGCAGGTGGTTTTGATCATACAAAGACTGTGAGAGAGGCACAAGATACGCGAGAAGAAGTATGTAGATGAGCATAGGATCGGCCGTAGTTTTGATGTGGGTATGAAGATGTTCCTTCATGTCAAGAAATATAAGAGAATTATCTGCTATGGAAAATGTTCTAAGTTAGCTCCTAGATTCATTGGTCATTTTGAGATCATGGAGTGTATCGACAATTTGGCCTACTATCTAGGATTGACACCTAGCTTGTCTCACGTACATGATGTGTTTCATGTTTCAATTCTTAGGAGATATGTTGCAGATCCATCTCATGTGTTAGATTAGACATCATTACATGTGTAAGATTAGGGGTAGGTGATGGTGGAGCTCGGTCACATCCTAGATTGTAGGACCCTAGGCTTTCGAGGCAGAGAGGTTGATCATGTCCAGGCTGCGGTGGGATAGATATGATGAGACTACAGCTACATAAGAGGACACTACTTTGCTACTACGAGTTCGGCTTTTGACATTTGTTTGAGTAACTTCCAGAGGAAGTCAAGTCTAAGGGAGGGGATGTAGTGCCCACTTCCCTTTGACACTTGATACTAATCATGATATTGTTGATTATATTATGAAAATGATTATGGACTTTATTATAGTATGATGTTAGATGTTAGATCATGAATTATTGTTGATTTGATTCAGTTATGATGCATGATGATTATTAGAGGAATTATGGATATTGATGATGATATGCTAATTGACATGGTCATATTACGATGTTTTTGAACATGTGATATTTAGATATTGTGACAAGACCTAGAAATGGAAATTATTGGATGATGATATAGTGTTTGATAAAACTGTAAATGATATTGTTATATTGCTTTGATGTTGTTGTGATTCATATATCTAGATGATTTTAGAAATTATATTTATATTATTTTAGATGTTCTAATATGGCCACGAGGCCAAAGGAGGTATTTGTGTTTTTCAGGTTCAAATATCACAACAAACATCTAAGGATTGAGACCAACCACATTGGAATTCTAGATGAATTCAACAATGTCTCCTTAGCAACTAGCATCTGTTTGTGCATGTTTGTGTGTGTTAGGGATTCCTATGGGGGTCACCTTTAAATGTGACTAAGGGATTATGTGTATTTATTTTTCGGTTCCTTTGTTTATGTTTTCATGTGTTTATATTGTGGTGCATTGGCCCCTTTCATTATCCATTAAATGGTGTGTAATTTTGTGAGTAATCATGTTGTTAAGTTAATTAATTGAAATATGTCATAAGAAAGTAACTAATAGAGTTGTTGGCCTTGAATTTAAGTGTTGTAAGAGATGTGTAAGTGATGTGTACGTTAACTTTTGAGGCTTGTGGGAAAAGTTAAACATATCCCATACCTCTTAAATTTAAGTACCAACCATACCTAAGGTTAGAGAGTTGAGATTATACTTTTATAATTCTTTTTGAGAAGGCAAATAGTAGGTTTTAATTGCACTTTTCTTGCATGATTTAATTTCAACCTTTGGGGTGTGGGTTAGATTTGAGTGTGTAATTAAACTATCATATTATTCACCCACCTATTTATTATTCTTTGGAGAATGAAGTTGAATTTTGGGTTGGAATTGAAGATATGTGATGTCACATCCTACATGGACCCACCTCATCCTCTTCCCTTCCCTCTTCTATTAAATTTGAATTCCTTGCCTTGTTTTGGGGTTGCTTCATTTTGGAGACTTTATTCTTGGGAAAATTTCTTGTTGTTTTGGGAGCTCTTGCTTTGAAGAAGTTTTTGGAAGATTGTTGCATGCTTGTTCTTGGCTGATTTGGATTGGTTTCATTGGTATAAAGTTTGTTGTTTTGGAACTTGGAACAACTCCACCATAGAGATGTAGGAGATTGGATCTTGAAATTGTCTTCTATTATGAATGTAAATGTTAATGTATGAATGTTTTGGCATGTTTGTGGTATGTTGGGTAGATGGCCTAGGAATGGTGTAGGAGAAGACTATGGGGTTTATTTTGTGGGAGGCACAAGTGTGTTTTAAGGAGGTATAAGGGTGGAGGGAGTTGGGATTTGGGTTTCACCTTACAAATAAAATCCTTCCTTTCTTTACTCATTATGGGGTGCCATAAGAGGTTGGGGAAGAATAAGGAAATGTGAGGAATAAGGAGTACTTTGGGGAGGCATAAGGAATGTCGTGGGTTTTGATATACTATATTTTGGTAGTTTGAATTCAAGTGGTGATACCCATTTCTCTTTGGGAGGCACAAGAAGCATCCCCCATAATTTCTTGCTCCTTTGCTTTGTTGGATGAATCCTCAGTAATGTTTTTCATGCTTTAATGTAGTTTTAAACTACATTATGTTTTGGACTGTGTTTTTATTGTGAAAGTGATTCTTGTGTGTTTATGGAAACCTGTTTTTACCATGAGTTGATCACATCTTTTATTGATTTGTGGTTAGGGATCATTGGAAAATGAAGTAGGATGGCCTCTCCCCTTCATTTCATGTCTTGGCTGGGTGGAGAGAGTTCCCTTTCACCTACTCTTGTTGTGATCAAATTAGAAGAATGAGAGATCTACATGTTGTTATCATGGAGCCGAGATAAAAACAGCTTTGATAGTCCCTTGTGAAATGAAATCTTATTGTGACCTTTCCCACTCGAAGTGGATGAACTTGTATATGTTTCTTATGGAAATATGTTGTAGTGGTTATGAAAGTGTAAATTGAAATGTGAAAGAGACATACTTTGTCCGTTCTTTTGAAAGCAAAAAATTGTGTTCTGTAAGATGAAATGGAAGAATGAAAGAAGGAAGTTGTAAATTTTTCATTTGGAATCAATAAATGAATGTATTACACCTCTCAAATTTCTTTTTTGTATTAAATCTAATCATTTCAATGTATTTGAAGTCTCTGTTTGAAAGGAAGAAATACATGTGAGAAAAAACATAATTTTGTCTTTTGAAATATGGAAAATTTGAAATCACAAGCGTATTTTAGTTCTTGAATATTTTGATTTGAATCAAATAAATATATTAGATTAGAATTGGAACATATTATAATACTTGGAAGAAGAAAATGGCAAATAGACCTTTTAAAATTTGATCTTTGTCTTGTATTTTCAAAATGGCAATTATTTAATCTAAAATACACATACCGAATTTGCAATAAAGAAATAACAAATGAAACATTAAATTGGACATAATAAGATCTAAAAAAATTCATATAAACATTAACACTTAAGGAATTTCTTGAAAACATAGCAAAATCAAAGCTTAAACTGTTTTGTTGTCGCTTTTTTGTCAAAAAGTTGTTTTTTCTTAAATTGGGAGTCAATAAAACAAACTTACCTTCCAAATCCATCCTAAATCCATATAAGAGAAATTATCCATGTCTATTTGACATGTTGAGAGAGGAAGAAGATCAAATTGAACAAATTTGTAAGTTAATTTTTACCAGTTTGCAATGTAAAATCCTGCAGATCATTTTCTTGAAATTGACTCCTTAAACTTTATGAAAATAAAAATTTAATGATTTTTAAGTAAAGAGGACATCGAGATATTTCCGAAAGTCCTCGTTTTCCAAAATTGAGCTCTCTATCAAAAGTTATGGCCTTTTGAATTTTTCTTCACTTGGAATCAAAACAAATTTGTGAAAAATTTCCGTGGCGGCCCACGGGCCTGAATTTTTCCTTAGCACTTATGAAAAATTTAGAGAAATTTTTCCTATTTTTCCCTACCGATACATAATGATTCGTAGGCTTCCACATGGCACCACAAGGCATTGGCGGAGGGGTGGATCCCTTTTTAACTTAGCATTGAAATTTTTTTTAAAAAATTTCTAAATTTACCCCGCTACCCCGCAGCTAATTAGGAGCTGCCACGTGGTGTCATGAGGCATCAGCGGAGGAGCGGGTTCCCTTTTGCCTTTGGCATTTTCAGAAAATTTTGGGAAATTTTTCTAAAGTCTCCACACTGACCCACCGGTTCGCAGCCAATCAGGAGCTGCCACGTGGCATCGCGATGCGTCGATGGAGGCACGAGTGAATGTTACCCCTTTTAGCCCTTCGAGGATGTAAAAATATTTTATCCCTACTTTCCCCACGTCACTTAGGAGGTGCCACATGTCCCATGTGGACTCACGGGAGTGTGGGTGCAAAGGTGGATTCTCACCTCGTTTGGGAAATTTCCAAAAGTCTCACACAACCCCACTCGACCCAACTACTCCTCGGGAAATATTTCTCCCCGCGCCCACTAACCTGCCCTTGGGAAAATTTTCTCCCCGGGCCCGTAGGCCCGTTCTCGGAGAAAATTTTCACCAAAAGTATTCGCTGCCCATAACTTGAAAAATATGAGGAGTTAGGAGGACTTTTTTATATCAATAGAAGGTGAGGAAATTTCCTATCCAATGGGAATGATTTAGGGAAATTTTGAATGCGTTAATTTTGAGAAAAATCAAGTTGAATCTTAAAGCCTGTTAGAGAGTGGGTATGGTGAGGAATTACCCTCCGACCTAATTAAATATTCTAACCCTAAATTTTGGGACTTGTGACTTGTTATAATTTTTAATAAAAGAAAAGTATATCCAAGTGGTTTAGAACTGATCTAGAACTTGTTAGTGATAACTATTGTCTTGTAACCTAGTTATAGACTCTCTTTTTTTTAAATTATTCCATAATTTTTTCCTAACTAATCCTAGGTTGGTCTTGGGTCTCAGGTGGGTTGTTTTAGCGCTACATTTGGTATCGTAGAAGTGGTTCAAAATCTTGGGCCATTGGGCACACTAGAAAACTTGAGACATGAATCTTAAACCTAACACACTTTTAAATCTAGAATAAAACTTAGTTTAGAAATTACATATTTTAGTAAACATGGAAACTAAATAAAACTTAGAAAGATGAACTAACTCTCTCCTTGGTCCTCAGGCAGAGGCACAAACGGACGAGGGTCTTTGACATTGACCTAGACTTACCACCACACGATCATGTGGTAGTAGCCATCCTACCCCAGATTTTGCAAACTCTTCGGTATGTTATTGTTGCTCTACAATAATGGATCAGTAGGAGGGCATGCAACAAGACATGATAGAGTCACTTCCATTGAGGGTCATGTATCACCTCGACCCAAAGGAGAAGCATGGAGGAGAGAACTTCCACGCAAACTCACCATAGTAGAGTCACCACAGAGGGGATAGGTTGACCAAGTTTCAAGACATAAAGAGAGGTCTCGGACCCCTAGGCTTAGGGATGACCATACAGAGAGGCCTAAAGGCCATCGACCATAGTTGCGCAGATCACTTCAGGGAGATCCTGAAGCTTCGGCCATTACATTATTTTGGTGACATAGGTAGATTTCAGTGCAGTGCCTAGTTGGTGAGCTTAAGTGGATGCTTTAAGCTCTGTCCTTGTTCTAGCAACATGAAAGCTCGTGTTGTGATCCATCTACTTAGGGATGGAGCTAGTGTCTAGTGGCGGATAGAGGATCGAAGCTCCATGTTGATTTTGAGATAGTTTCCTGGGAGTCTTTTGAGGAGCACTTTCGGAGTAGATATTTATCACGCGAGGTTCATACATTAGTGGATATATGAGTTCCATGACCTCCGAAATGCATCTCTTATAGGGTCAAAGCATACAATGTCCCACTTTGTGGCCATAAATATTTTAAAATCGACTAGTAAATAAATAATTAAAAAATACTATTAAAATTTAAAAATCAAGTAAATTCTGATGCCTTGCACCTTGAGTGTTTATAGCCTCTTAAAAATGCATGTTTGGTCATTTTATATGTGTTTGGTCATGTTTTTGTTGTTAGACATAGTTTGCAAAGTACAAAAACTATAAAAAGTGGGACACAGTTATATGCTTTGACCTATAAGGCTAAGTATGAGAGTATATTTCTCGGATCTACTCCAAAGATGTTGAGTACATGCAGATGAGAAGGTCAATATAGCAGAGGAGACTCAAGGAAAGACCCAGTAAGCAAGAGACCGAGTTTGGATCCGCATACAATAGATGTAGGATAACAGATGGAGGGGGTCGTACTCTTCCTTGTGGTAGACAAGGTTCAACACATTCATCTTTAGACCACAACAACAAAGAACAACAATAGTCCCGCCCAACTTATAGACCTCCACAAAGGTTTGATGCACGTAGAGGTCAAAGTATAGTGCCTCCCGCTAGGGGTCCCATCAGACATAGGGTGTCTAGAGATCTCACTCAGCAGGAGTTTGCAAGAGCGACCTCGCAGATCATAATCGAATCATCAAGATCCACACCACGAGACCTCAAGAGTACTAACTGCACTCTACTACACAGGTAGAGGATTAGGCGGTTGTTTTAGTTATGGTGTTACATTACATTTTTAAGAGACTCGCCCATAGAACCCTAATAAAAAGTGTAAGACACAGATCTCAAAGCTTATTGTTGCTGATTTGGGGCATAGTCATAGATGTATGTAGTGGTCGAGAACCACTAGGCAGAGTCTCATAGTATAGTTATTGAGACTATAGGTAACATTGCTTGTATTCCTACCTCAATTCCGTTTGATTCTCGGTTCTTCTAATTCTTTTATTGCACCATCTCTTATAGAGTGATGCGGGTTGGGGCGCTTAGGCATGGTAATAGTTGGGATGTGGAGATGGCTTCGAGCTAATATCTCTATAGAATCATTAATTAAGGAGTGTGTGGTAGATTTGGGACCTTTCACCACTACCTTAGATCTTTGTATCCTTCCTTTGGACTCATATGGAGTCATCTTGGGTATGGATTGGTTGTCTGCACACAGGGCCAAATTGGATTGTTACCATAAGATTATATCTTGTGCAGATGATTTAGGAGTTGAGTTGGTTATTTTAGGGTCGGGAGACCCGAATCTATTCACACCATCTCTCAAGTATGCAAATTAAGTAGTTTTTGTGATGGGGTTTTCAGATGTATGCTGTTACAGTCAGTGACAGATCAGAGGATGGGTCTAGTGGACCATCGCTAGATGATCACCCCATTTTGAGAGAGTTTGCAGATGTCTTTCCAGGGGAGCTACCGAGGTTACCACCCCCACGTGATATTTATTTTCATATAGATCTGGTTCCTAGAGAAGAGCCTATCTCACGAGCACCTTATCGGATGACCACCCCAGAGCTCTATAAGCTCAAGTTGCAACTAGATGGCCTCCTGGAGAAAGGTTTTATCCATCTTGGTGTATCCCCTTGGGGTGCACCGGTGATTTTTTTGAAGAAGAATGATGGATCCTTCCGGTTGTGTATTGATTACTACCGGATGAACAAAGTAACGATCAAGTTTCGTTATCCTCTTATGTGCTTTGATGATTTGTTTGATCGATGAAGGGAGACACAACTTTCTCTAAGATAGACCTTAAGTCGGGTACCATCAGCTTAGGATTTTGGAGGCGGACATTCATAAGAGCACCTTTCGTAAGAGATATGGCCACTATGAGTTCACAAAGTGGTGCCTTTGTGTTTGAAGAATGCCCCCACAATGTTTATGAGTTTGATGAATGGGGTATCTAGGACCTTATTATTTCACTTCATTCTCATCTTCCTTGATGACATTTTGATTTACTCACATATGTGTGAGTAACATGAGAGGCAACTTCACTAGGTTCTTTAGTGTCTTCGGGAGCAACAACTTTACGGGAACTTGGAGAAGTGTGCATTCTTTCAGATGGAGTTGCAGTATTTGGGTCATATCATTTTTTGGGAAGGTATCACTGTCGATCCTTCCAAGATTAGAGCTATAATGGATTGGGCAGCACCCACTACTATGATTGAGGTGTGCAACTTCATGGGACTAGCAGTTATTACATGAGATTTATTCAGACTTCTCTCGTATTGTGCACCCCACCACTTCCCTTCGGGAAAGGGAAGAAGTTTGTTTGGTTGGACAGTGCGGGTAGGCTTTCAAAGACATCAAGGAATGTCTCATTACAACACCTATCCTTATAGTGTTGGTTCCAAAGGGTGAGTTTTTGTTTACACATATGTTTCTTTAGTAGGGCTTGGAGGTGTATTGATGCAAGAGGGTAAAGTAGTGGATTTTATGTCTCACAAATTAAAATATTACGAGCTTAATTATCCAAATCATGATCTTGAGCTTACGGTAGTTGTGCAAACTTTAGTTTGATGGAGGCACTTTCTTCTTGGTCGAGATTCACACTCGTAACACATCACCTCGAGTCTTCGCCAACTCTTCACGTAGCCCAATCTCAACACTTGTTAGCAGCACTAGATGGAGTTGTTTTGTGAGTATGATATGGAGATAGAGTATGTGAAGGGGAAGGAAAATGTGGTGGAAGACATTCTTAGTAGATGGAGAAATGTGGCTATGGCTACCTCAAGAGCACAGATTTGCAGAAGCGGATTATTCACCAACTTCCTCTTGACAGCTTCTACATTGGAGTTCAAGTAGAGATCGAGTCTCAAAGACCCCTGGAGGAGAAGTTTTGATGGTTTCTCACTAAAGGCAGATGGCTTTCTTAGGCACAAAGGTTGGATTTATGTTCCCGAGAGATGGAGGCTTGATGCTGAAATCTTGGCAAAGCTACATTATGCACCATATTCAGCCCATCCCGAGGTGAAGAAGATGCACGCCACCTTGAGATAGTTTTATCATTGGAGAGGACTTCGTAGAGACGTGGCCTAGTTCGTGTTAGGATGTTTAGAGTGTGAAAAAGTAAATGCCAAGCATCAGCATCTAGCTGGCCTTCTCTTTCCTAATGCTATACTCGGAGTGGAAATAGGACACCATTTTAATGGACTTCATTGTTAGGCTACGATATCAATATATCACGACAACGCCATCATGGTCATGGTTGATAAATTGGCAAAAGTTGTTTACTTTTCTCCAGTGAAGACCACTTATACAACTAGTGCAATGGCATGGGTATATTTTAATGAGATTTCTAGGTTACACGGGATTTCACAGAGATTATTTGTGACCGCGATCCTTTGTATACTTCCCATTTCTCGACTACCATACAACATGCCCTGGGATGAAGATCAACTTAAGCACAACATATCACCCCGAGATAGATGGACAGATCCGAGTGGGTGAATCATATTTTAAAGGACATGCTCAGGATGTATGTGATGGATCAATAGTCTAGATGAGAGGAGTACCTGTGCATTTGGTGCGCTTTTCATACAATAATATTTTTCAGAGTTCTATAGCATGGCTCGCTTCTGTGCTTTGTATGGTAGAGAGTGTAAGACACCTCTCGAACCGGGACAAGCTAAAGGATAGGGTTTCTCTTAGACCAACTTTGTTGTAGGACATGGAGTAGTAGTTTGTCTTGATCGGATAGAGATTGTAGGAGGCACATGAAAGCCGGAAGAAGTACACAAATAGGCATAGGACCGACCGTAGTATTGATGTAGGTATGAAGGTGTTCCTTCGTTGCAAAGCCACATAAGAGCACTATCCATTATGGAAAAGATTCTAAGTTAGCTCCTAGATTCGTTGGTCTTTTTGAGATCTTAGAGTGTATCACCTTTGACATACCGTCTAGAATTTCAACCTAGCTTTTCTCATGTACATGATGTGTTTCATGTTTCAGCCTTAGGATATATGTTGCAGAAACTTCTCATGTGTTAGATTGGAAATCATTGCAGGTATAGGATCAAAGCAAAGTTGATGGTGGAGCCCATTCAAATCCTAGATCGTAGGACCCCGGGCCTTTGAGGTAGAGAGGTTTATTAGATCCGGGTGTAGTGGGATAGATATGATGAGACTATGCAGCTATATGGGAGGATTCTACATTTCTACAACTCTAGTTTTGACATTTGTTCCGGTGACTTCCAGGAGGAAGTTGAGTCTAAGGGAGGGGATGTAGTGCCCACTTCCCTTTGACACCTTTTGATACTAATCATGATACTGTTGATTATATTATGACATGATTATGGACTTTATTATAGTATGATGTTAGATGTTAGATCATGAATTATTGTTAACTTGATTTAGTTATGATGCATGATGATTATTAGAGGCATTTGTATATTGATGATGATATATTGTTTGACATGGTTATATTATGGATGTTGTTTGGACATGTGACATTTGGATATTGTGAGAAGACCTAGATATGGAAATTATTGGATGATGATATAGTTGTTGATAAAACCGTAAATGATATTGTTAGATTGCTTTGATGTTTTTTTATTCGTATATCTAGATGATTTTGGGAATTATATTTATGTTATTTTTGATGTTCGATATGGCCACAAGGTGAAGGAGGTATTTATGTTTTGCAAGTTAAAATATCACTACAAATATCGGGGATATGAGACTAACCACATTGGAATTCTAGATGAATTCAATAAGGTCACCATGGCAACTAGTATTTATTTCTACATGTTTGTGTGTGCTAGGGATTCCCATGGGGGATCACCTTTAAATGTGACCAAGGAGTTATGTGTATTTATTTTTGGTTCCTTTGTTTATGTTTGCATGTGTTTATTTTTTGGTGCCTTTTCCCCTTTCATTATTCATTAAATGGTGTGTAATTTTGTGAGTAATCATGTTGCTAAATTAATTAATTAAAATATGTCATAAGAAAGTAATTAATAGAGTTTTTGGACTTGAATTAAAGTGTTGTAAGAGATGTGTAAGTTAAATTTTGAGTCCTAAACACTCCACCTTGGAAATTTGAAATTGTCCTTAGAGACTAATTTTGAAGGCTTGTGGGACAAGTTAAACCTATCCCATACCTCTTAAATTTAAACCTATCCCATACCTCTTAAATTTATACCTACCTACGGTTGGAGAGTTGATATTATAATTTTATAATGTCTTTTGAGAAGGCGATGGTAGGTTTTAATTGCACTTATCTTGCATGATTTAATTTCAATCCTTTGGGGTGTGGGTAGGATTTGAGTCTCTGTAAGTAAACTTTCATATTATTCACCCCCTATTTATTATGCTTTGGAGAATGAAGTTGACTTTCGGGGTTCGAATTGAGGATGTGTCATGTGAAATCATACATGGACCCACCTCATCCTCTTCCCTTCCCTCTTCTATTAAATTATAATTCCTTGCCTTTTTTGGGTGTTGCTTCATTTTGGAGACTTTATTCTTGGGAGAATTCTTTGTTCTTTTGGGACCTCTTGATTTGAAGAAGTTTTTAAAAGATTTTTGCATGCTTGTGCTTGGCTTATTTGGATTGTTTACATTGGGATAAAGTTTTCTATTTTGAAACTTGGAACAACTCCATCATGGAGAGGTAGGAGCTTGACTCTTGAAATACTCTTCTTTTATGAATGTAAATGTTAATGTAGGAATGTTTTGGCATGTTTGTCGGCTGTTGGGGGTAGATGGCCTAGGAATGGTGTAGGAAAAGACTATGGGGTTTATTTTTTTAGAGGCACAAGTGTATTTTAGGGAGTTATAATGGTGGAGGGAGTTGGGATTAGGGTTCCACCTTACAAAAAAATAGGTTGCATTTCTTTACTCGCTATGGGGTGCCATAAGATATTGGGGAGGCATAAGGAATGTCGGGGTTTTGATATACTATATTTTGGCGGTTTGAAATTAGGTGGTGATATCGATTTCCCTTGGGAGGCAAAAATAGCATCCCCATAGTTTATTTCTCCTTTCTCTTTTCTTTGGATGAAGCCTTAGTAATGTTTTTCATGCTTTAATGTAGTTGTAAACTACATTCTATTTTAGACTGTGTTTTTATTGTGAAAGTGTTGCTTGTGTGTTTGTGGAAGCCTATTGTTGCCATGAGTTGGATCTCATCTTTTATTGCTTTATGGTTGGGGCTCGGGGCCAATGAAGAAGGATGGCTTCTCCCCTTCATTGGATTTCTTGGTTGGGTGGAGAGCATTGCCTTTCCCCTCCTCTTGTTGTGATCAAATTGGAAGAATGAGAGATCTATATGTTACTGTCCTGGAGCTGAGATAAATATAGTTTGACAGTCCCTTGTGAAATAAAATCTTATTGTAACCTTTCCCACTTTAAGTGGATGAACTTGTATATGTTTGTAGTGGAAATATGTTGTAGTGGTTATGAAAGTGTAAATTTAAATGTCAAAGAGACATACTCATCTCTTATTTTGAATGCAAGAAATTGTGTTCTATATGATGAAATGGAAGAATGAAAGAAGGAAGTTATAAAGTTGTCATTTAGAATAAATAAATGAATGTATTACCTCTCTCAAATTGCATTGTTGTATTGAATCTGATCATTTCAATGTATTTGAAGTCTCTGTTTGAAAGGAAGAAATGCGTGTGAGAAAAATACAAAATTTTGTCTTTTGAAATATGGAAAATTGGAAATCAGAGACGTATTTTAGCTCTTGAATAGTTTGATTTGAATCAACTAAATATATTAGATTGGAATTGGAATGTATTATAATACTTGGAAGAAGAAAATGGCAAATAGACCTTTTAAAATTTGATCTTTGTCTTGTATTTTCAAACTGGCAATTATTTAATCCAAAATACACAGACCAAATCTGAAAGAAATAAATAAGAAATGAAACATTAAATTGGACATGATAAGATATAAATAAATTCATCTAGACATTAACACTCTAGTAATTTCTAAGAAAACTTAGAAAAATCAGCTCAAACCGTTTTGCTATCGCTTTGCTATCAAAGTTGTCTTTTCTTAAATTGGGAGTCAATAAAAAAACTTACCTTCATAATCCATCCTAAATCCATCCACTAACAATTATCCATGTCTATTTGACATGTTGCGAGAGGAATAAGATCAAATTGAACAAATTTTATAAGTTAATTTTTACCAGTTTGCATTGTAAAATCCTACAAATCATTTTCTTGAAATTGAATCCTTAAACTTTATCAAAATAAATATTTAATAATTATTTAGAAAAGAGGACACCGAGAGATTTCTAGATAGTCCTTGTTTTCCCAAAACCGATCTCTCTATCAAAATTTGTGGCCTTATGAAGTTTTCTTCACTTAGCGTAAAAAAAAATTGGGAAAAAATTCCTTGGCGGGCCTGTGGGCGCGAATTTTTTCCTTAGCACTTCAGAAATTTTTTGGGAAATTTTTTATAATTTTCCCCACCAACCCGCAACCAATCAAAGGCTACCATGTGGCACCATGAGGTGTTGGCGGAGGGTCGATCCTATTTATCTTAGCATTTCAAAAAAACAATTTTGGGAAAAATTTCTAAATTTACCGCACCACCCCGTCACCCACAACCAATAAGGATCTGCCACGTGGCATCGAGAGGCATCGGCGGAGGAGCAGGTTCCCTTTTTCCTTTGGCATTTTTTTCAAATTTTGGGAAAATTTTCTAAAGTATCCCCGCTAGCCCACTAGCCCACCAGCCCATGTAGTCAATCAGAGCTACCACGTGCCATCGTGAGGCATTAGTGAAGGTGCGGGTGAATGTTACCTCTTTTAGCCATTCGGGGTGCTAAAAATATTTTATCCCCACTACCCTCGCATTCCCTACATGGCTTAGGAGGTGCCATGTATCCCTTGCAGACTCGCGAGCGCGGGTGCAAAGGTGGTTTTTCTCCCCTCGGAAATTTCCAAAAGTATTTCGCGGCCCCCACCATCCCGACTACTCCTCCAGAAATATTTCTCCCCGCAGCCCGCATACCCACCTCGCGTAAATTTTCTCCCCCTAGGTCCGCAGCCCGCTCTTGGGGAAAATATTCACCCCAATGCCCATCATCCCATTAGTTGAGAAATATGAGGAGTTAGGAGGACTTCTTTATATCAATAGAAAGGTGAGGAAATTTCCTATCCAATGGGAATGATTTAGGGAAATTTTGAATGTGTTAATTTTGAGAAAAATCAAGTTGAATCTTTAAGCCTATTAGAGAGTGGGTATGGTGAGGAATTACCCTCTGAACCTAATTGAACCTTCTAACCCTAAATTTTGGGACCTTGTGACCTCTTATAATTGTTAATAAAATAAAATTATATTCCAGTGGTTAAGAACTGATCTCGGAGCCATTTAGTGAAAAATGTTGTCTTGTAACTGGTTCTAGACTCTTTTTAAAACAAAAATATTCCATACTTTTTCCTAACTAATCCTAGGTTGTTTTTGGGTCTCAAGTGGGTTGTTATAGTGGGCGTTACATGCACCATATAAGATGACCGCACCTGATCTAAGTGACCTCAAGTTGTAGTTGTAGTGCTTGCTTGAGAAAGGCCTAATTTGTCCTAGTGTATCTCCTTGGGGTGTACCAGGTGATCTTTGTGAAGAAAAAGGATGGATGCTTGCATTTGCATGTGGACTATAGATAGCTGAAAAATGCAGCAATCAAGAAGTGTTACTCCATTCCATGGATAGATGATTTATTTCATCGGATGAATGGGGCCACTATATTTTAAAAGAAATATTTGAAAATTTCGATACCATCGATTGAGGATTGTGGAGGAAGATATCCACAAGACAGCTTTCCGCACATGATATGGCCACTATGAGTTCACAAGTGGTACCTTTTCTCTCGATGAATGTTCCTCCGGTATTCATCGGTTTGATGAATGGGGTGTTTAAAACATTTTTGATAGCTTTTTGCTCATGTTTCTTGATGACATTTTTATATACTCATGTACACGTGAGGAGCATGAGGACCACCTTCGACAAGTTATGCGGTGTCTTTGTGAGCATCATCTTTATGGGAACCTGGAGAAGTGTGCAATTTTCCACTTAGAGGTTTAGTACTTAGGTCACATTATTAATGGGGAAGGTATCACTATCAATCCTTTAAAGATTAGAGCTATTATGGATTGGTTAGTGCCAACCAATGTTACTAAGGTGCACAATTTCATGGGATTAGTAGGGTACTAAAGGAGATCGATGAAGAATTCTCTCAAATTACGCACTGTATAACTTCCCTTTACTTTGGAAAGGGAATAATTTTTTTTTCTTATAGATATGAGAAGCCCTTCCGTACACTAAAGTAATTCCTTACAAAAACATCGATTCTTGCGTCTTTAGATCCTCAAAGGGATTTCTTCATGCGTACAAATGATTCTTTGGTAATATTAAGAGGTGTTTTGATAAAGGGCGGTTGTGTAGTAGCCTTTGAGTCTCACAAACTCAAGGATTATGAGCTTAATTATTTGACTCGTGACCTTGAGCTTGCAGCATTGGTGCATGCTTTGGTGTATTGGCATCACTTCCTTCTTCGTAGGAGGTTCATTCTCAGGAAAGACCATTTGAGCTTACGTAACCTCTTCACACAACCCAATCTTAATGGACGTCAATGATGTTGTATGGATTTGCTATGCGCGTATGACATGGAGTTAGAGCATGTGAAGGGGAAGGTGAATTTCCTGCAGATGCTTTGAGTTGACAATGACATTTGGTTATGGCTACTTTATTGGGTACAAACATGCAGAGAAGAATTTTGTGTCAACTTTCACATGACAATATCTACATTGTAGCTAGAGTAGAGATTGAGTCTCATAGACCCCTTGAGGGGAAGTTTGATGGATTTGCATTAGATTCAAATGGACATATCGGACACAATGACTAGATCTATGTACCTAGGGATGGAGGTTTGAGACAAGATATCTTGACAGAGGCTCATCGTGCACATTATTCAGCCCATCCAGGGGTGAAGAAGATGCACACCACTTTGAGATAGTTGTACTATTAGAGAGGACTTGAGAGAGATTTTGCTGAGTTTATGTCATGTTGTTTATAGTTTCGAGGGTGAATGCCAAGCATCGCATCCATCCGGCATTCTCTACCCACATACTATACCAGAGTTGAAATTAGACAACATTTCCATAGATTTCATAGTAGGGCTACGACGTCAAGATACCACCACGATGTCATCATGATCCCGGTGGATATTTTGATGAAAGTGTATCATTTTATCTAGTGAAGACCACCTATACAACTAGTATAGTGACGCAGTATAATTACATGAGATTTTCAAACTACGTATTATTCCGTAGAAAATCATTTGTGACCATGATCCCTTATATAGCTCTCATTTTTAGACTAGCATGCAAAGATGCCCTTGGTGTCGAGATCAACTTTAGGGTAAGTGCACCAAGTTGGGGGACAATTAAGTGGACATCAAATCCTTAATTTTACATTAAAAACAACAAAACATCAAACTTAGTCTTCCAGACTTGAACCATTCCGAAAAGTAAAAAATATGTCATAAAAATGGTACCATTGCATAGGGGAGACTGTTAGCTTTGTAGAAATACTAATTTTAAAGTGAATAGAATAGGATAAATATCATTTTATAATTTTTTACTAATAGTAGGTCTTTAAGACACTTTTTCCCGTGAATGTTTATGTCTAGGTTTAAGACTACAAATTTTGTTTCACTTATTAGAATGTGATAAAACTTATACCATCCCAACCGTGGTGAAATTATATACATGTTCAAAAAAAAATTATTTGATTTCAATATTTTTGATGAAGTTATGGCGGGCAAACGAAAAGTGCTCTGTTTTCTTTATGTTTTCATACCACTTTCATGGAAAAAATCATAAAAATAAAATATTACTCAAAAAAATAAAAAATAAAATCCATCCCAAGATAGATAGTGGCATCTAACTTCTCACCAAAGGAGAAAAATATATATCAATTTTTGGTCATCCAAATCGTGGGCAAACGGACTATAATTTTATAGGCGTTTTTAAAAAAAAAAACCAAGTCATTGAATTTTGAGTGTTTAATATAGCTAATCTTGTCCATTTTTTTAAAAAAATTATTTTAGAAACTAGATTCCAGATTCTACGATTCATATTACTATAAGTTTTTCTAATTTTGAGTGTATGTATTTCTAATAATCCGTACAAGTTGATATTATGTTGTTATTTGCAATATGACGTCCACTTATGACCCCTTTTTGTCCCCCAACTTGCTGCACTTACCCTTTAGTAGAACATATCATCTAGACACACATGGACAGAGACGGAGCGGGTGAACAAGATATTAGAGGAAATTATTTGGATGTACGTCATGGACAATAATAAGATGTGGGAGGATTATTTGTATTTAGAGGAGTTTGTTTATAATAACAAATTTCATAGTTCTATTGGTATGACTCCATTTCAGAACTTTATGGCGGGGAGTGCACGACACCACCGAGTTGGGATAGATTAGAGGAAAATGTATCTCTTGGGAAAGATTTGTTATAAGACATAGAGCATCAACTTGTTTTTATAAGACACAGAGACTACATGAGGCACAACATAGACAACAGAAATATGTAGATCAACAAGAGAGTTGACCATAGTTATGAGGTTGGCACGAAGTTGTTTCTTTGTGTCAAATCTCATAAGATCCCTATCTATTATGAAAAAGGCTCTAACTTATCTCCTAGATTCATTGGTCCATTTAGAATCTTGGAGAAGATTGGTCCCTTAACTTATCATCTAGCCTTACAACCCAACTTGTCTCACATGAACGATGTATTTAATGTTTATGTTCTTAGGTGATACATTCCAATTCTCTCTAATGTATTAGATTAGACCACATTGCAGGTGTAGGTGTAGGGAAGGTGATTTTTGAGATTGTGTGTATCATAGAGCACATGACCTTTGGCCTTCGAGGTTGCGAGATTGACTAGGTGTGAGTCTAATGGGATAGGTATGATGAGACTGCAACCACATGGGAGGATGCTACTTTTTTAGGGACACAATTCCCTCACCTATTCTAGTGATTTCTAGGAAGAATTCGAGTCTAAGGGGAGGGGGGTGTAGTGCCCACTTTTCTTTGACAGTATTTTTAATATGATGATATTACCATTGGATTGATACTTAGACATTTTGATTTATTATATATTGATCAGTAGATGATAGACTATGTAGATATTTAGACTATTAACATGTTGTGATTTGCATTTTGATTATGATGCACTGGATGATGATGATGATGGATATATATATATATATATATATATATATATATATGGAGTATTCAAATTTTATACTAAAATGTCATATTTTGGATTTGTAGCCTCTATTGTATATTGAGTAGAATTATGATGTTATGGATGTTGAAATCGAATTAAATTGTACAATGATAGATGTTAGAATTCCTAATTTTGGATTATGATTATTTATTTCTATATGTATATTATTCACGATGTTGTTGATACGGCTACAAGGCCAAAGAGGTATTGTTTTTTTTTGCAGGGATATTTTATCACATACACTTTGAAATGGGATAGTGGACAAACCACAAAAGTATGTCGGGTGTCGTGCAACATGGCCAACATTTTAAAAATTGTGTATAATGTTATGTTGTGTTGTTGCATTCTTTGTTAGGAGGTTCCCATGGGGTAACCTCATTTATGTGGCCATGGGTGTAATGTGTTCCCTTCCTTTAATTTTTTTTGTTTTAATTTGTTTTGCATGTGTTTAATTATTTGGGAAATATTGTCACTTTATTAACACTTACTAATGTGTGTTAAGTAATGGGTTTAGCTTAAATTTAAATTAAAATGGAAGATTTTACATGTGAGCAATAAATTGGGTAGATGGTCCTTGAAATCTTGTGGATGTAAATTAGATTTGTGTTGGGTTTTTTATTGTGTACTCTTTCCCAATTTCAAAATTCGGATTTTGACTTGGGAGGATTTTTTGAGGCTTGTGGGACAAGCAATGCTTGTCCCATGCCTCTTAAATTCATCCAAAAACTTTACCTATGGTATGGGGAGTTAATTTTAGGTGTAATTATGCATTTTAGAGTGTAAAAAGTGTAAATAATTGCACTTGTTACTTACCACATTTATGTTTGTCCTTATTAAGGATGGTGTGCAAGTTAGAGTGTCATGTGGGCATGTCATAAGTCTTACATTTGCGTTTAATTTCTTTGGGATTTTTTTGACTTGGGATTTGGAATGAAGGGAGGATGAAGTGGCATCCTACATGGAGCCACCTCGTAATACTCACATCCCTTTTCTATTTAGTAGATCATTTTGATGGATTTTTGGTTACTTGTCTTATTTCCTTCTCTTACACTTTTAAAATTTGGTACTTGATTCATACTTGGGGTTATTATTTATGGAGTTGCCTCTTGATTGAGCTTGGGTGACGGATTCAAAGGCTTTTGAGAAAAGGAATTAGAAGCTTGATGGAGAGGTAGGCTCTCTTATTTTCTTTGCATCTTTGTATTATTGTATAAATGGTGTTGTTTGTTTGATGTATGAGTGTTATGGTTGTGGTTTTTGTAAATGGGTAGCTTTCCTTATTTTTTGTGTGGGATATGGATTCATGGGAAGGGATATGTGAGGCATGAATTTTTAGGTAGTGTGAGTTTGAGTTCCACCTATGGGGAGTGAAAAGGATAACATGGTTATATTTTGCATTCTGCAAGTGTAGAAATAAGGATATATTTATGTTTTGAGTTGTGGACATGGAGGATTTTGGGTGGAACTACTACTTCACTTGGGAGATAAAAGTAGGTGGTGCCCATATTCCATTTCTCCTTATTATCTTATTGTATTCAATCCTTGGTGATTTTTGGGGAAAATGATGTTTCTTTTGAATGTGTTCTTATGAAATGCTTGTTGTGGAAGCCTCTTGTAAAATCTATCAAATGTTGCATATTACCGCATATTTTTGTTTGGTTAGGGATTGGGAGCTGATAATGGGATGGATTCTCCTCTTATTGTATTATAGGTTGAGTGGATAGCATTGCCTATACCCCTTTTTTTTTTGTGATTCAAGTTTTTAAGAGTTGAAGGATGCAAGTTAAAAGCTATGAAGTTGGGAGATGAATTGGAAAGAAGACTTATGTTTTTTACCTTGTTGGAAGAATTCTCCATGTTATAAATCATATTATTGTTCCCACTTAGAGTGGATTATTGTAATTTTTCTATGTTGCAAGAAAGTAATCTGTATATTTCATTTATTCCAAGTTGTAGTGACTTAGTTGAACGTAGAAAGAACTTTTGTTGTATAACTTGTTAGAAAGGACTAATTTTATTGAAATAAATGGATTAGAAGTTCTTGTATTACAAAAGAATGTTATTGGAACTTGTAGTTATCATATTTGTATTGTATGGTTGAAAAGAGAAATTCCAAAGTATGTTTAATAAAAGAAAACTTACATTTCATATTGTTTAAGGTTGTATATTTGAATGGAAAAACTATGCATTTAGAAATTTTGAGTTATTAATATAAGATATGTTTTCAATCTATCAACTAAATAATTATAGAAACCTTATCTAAAGTTAATTTATCCTTATAAACCAACCTAAGTAGGAAATTGTTTGGAAAATGCTTTAACTTAAGGTTTTGTTTTCGGGAAAAAGAACTCGCGTAGCCCTCCTAGTGGAGACAGGTGGTTTCAGAACCGCCGCCTAAATTAGAGTGGAAGTTGCTGAACCACCTCCTAGGAAATGTGGCAGTCACAGGACCATTGGTGTGCGTAGGGCGACGGCTTCACAAGTATTGATAGAAAAATAAATATCCCGACCGTGAAAAAATAGATTGAATTTTAATTAAAATTTAAGATTTAAACCTTAAAAATGAAACTACCAACAACTAGTAATTGATCAAATTTAATGTTTCAAGCTTATTTATCCTTTTATGGGCATCCAAATATCTAAAAATTCTTACATTAAATGAAATAGGTTTTCTCCCCAATTGTTGAACTTTAGGGATCTTTACATTAAATAACAAAAACAGATCCACGGTGGGATCTCTACATTAAGCAAATGAAGAACCTTACAATAGCAAACCCTTGTCTAAACTAAACTATGAAGAGAAGAATGGAGGAAGATTTCTCCATTACAACTTGAACCAAGGAAATTTCTCCATGGTTGCACTTCTTTCTTTCATGGCTTCTCCTCCTTATCCTCCTTCTCCTCTTCCAAACCTACCAAAAAGAATGAAAAAATGAGGATGATTTTGGGGAAAATAGAAATAAAAAGAAACCCATAAGGATATTTAGGGCAACCCAAATATAAGGGCTAGGATATATTCAATTTAATGGTTTAGATTAAACCCTACATAAATTAAGCACGAGGTACTTGTGGGAATGAAATTTAATTTAAAAAATGCATGGGTAATGTGGTGAATGGGGCCACTTAGTGGCTAGGAAAATAATTTAAATTTTGTGTTAGAAAATAAAATAATCTTGGTGCATGATAATTAATTAAACTTTTGGAACTTGGTAAAAATGTCTTTTAAAACTACAATTCTATTCTTGGAAGTAAATTAGTAATATTTAATTATTAAATTAATTTCAACTTCCACAAGCTTGTGTAGAAATACTTTAACCAAGAAATTTATTAATTATGGATAATGTCTAACCTTGCAAACCTCTTTTAAAACAAAAAAAAATTACCATAATTTTGACTATTAAATTATTAGTTTCCATTTTGTTTGAGAGTATTTTTTGTGGGTGGTACAATATTTGTCATACTTTTTTCTTTTCCTTCTTAGAATTTCCATTATTCTATTTGATTTTTAGAAGTGATATCTTATAGAATTTTAACTTCTTTTTTTTTCACCTTGAATGCTTCTAAAAGGTGTTACTTCTACTATGACTTGTTGAATTTTTGATTAATTTGAAGGCATGATTAGATAAATATGTCGGGATATTATTTTTCTAGATAAGAGTAAAGGGGGTTTTTAAACTGGTACCTCACCTAGGTACAAACTGGTCATAAACTGTTACGTCGGAGAAACCTAGTTGAAAAAACCAAACACATGCCCTGCAACACATAGATAGACAAAAACATACAAGACGAAAAGGACTATAAACCGAGTCAATCATAATTTCTTAAACATAGTTTTTCTATAGCATACCAAATTCCATCCATCTTGCTCAACCTTATTCCCGTGATACTCCTGTACTCAAAAGTTCATCCTAATGTAATATTTATATCTAGGGACTTCAAAAAATACTATATTTTAAGATATTTTGATCAATTAGAATGGGGATTGGAGTTTTCCTGGTCATCTTTTTTACATGGTATCTTTTTCAGAATCTTACTCTTTAATGTAAAAATATATTAAATTTTTCCCCTTCAGAATAAATCTTCTTCCACCTAAGATTTCAACCTATTTTCCTCAAATGATTCTTCTTCTAGGGTCACCTCAGTCATATTACCTACCAAAGAGATATCTATAGATAAGGGCATGCAAATAGGGGACCTAAAATCCTTACCAAATAATGGCAAAAACTAGGTTTCCATGAACAAAAAATCCCGTAAAATCCAATTCATTTACCACGACCAAAGGAAATGTCTCCAAATTGGTGACATCCAAGTCAAACACATGCGGAGAAAAACAAAATCTTCGTTCTTCTATGCTTGTTGCGTATTAACCCACTTTCAAAATTTAAAAACAAAATGCAAACAATTCACCCCCAAAGATCCCAAACCTGAAGTGATTATCTAACCCATTTTCCTTTATTCCATTATATCCATAGATCCACCTTGTTCTACTCCAAGATTCAAACTAGAATTTACAAGGGCTTATTACAACTTCCAACCATTAATAGTTTCTCACATGCATAAAGACAATGGCTGACCATCCTACATTTTCCATAAAACATGGGTGATTCTTCAAACTCAATTTTTATTCCAAACCCCAAAACTAGAGGTAAGACGTGTGGAATAAAGTAGGGGTTTTGCTAGATAAACATTAACACATAACTGATAACATACCAATCTGTACCAGTTTATTGTTACAGGATCGTACCCAAAGATTTGGAGATCCGTTAAAAATATATATGCCCAATAATTCAAGTGGAAAAGGAGGTAGTCTAACCCAAACTAGGATGCAGGGCTGAATATTTTCCACTAAGAAGCCATGATGCCATCTAGATAAGGATAGGACATTTTTTCCAAAGAAACTAGGGTCCATCATGTAACACCCTTGTCATATATTCCTTCAAAGAAAATGAAAATAAAAAATAGATCATTGGCCAAGGAAAGCACCTCCGTTCTGACTTCATCTTCCATTTTTGTTTTCTCATTCCCTAACAACATTAATATTGTGTCTAACCCCAGAAAACCTCCCAACTAATTTTAGACCATGCCTCTTAAAGGCTCTAGCTGTAATAGAGTCCGACACAAGAAGAAATGGCCCCCTACTACCCAATCAGGGAGAAATGGGCAACATCCCTCCAATATTGGCTTAAAACATGATCTGCCCATAATTTCTTCCTAATCCTTAAAATCCTTTGCTATAGCTTAGGGGTGAAACTTGGACTTCCTTGAACAATTTTGAGGATATTATTATTCTTCATGATGGTGTCACTTGTTGACCACCCTATTGATCTTGACCTAATGTAGAAGAAGGTACCTGTGAAGGTATGTTCGCGAGGCTCATTTCTTTTGTTTCTTCTTATAATAGAGCTATTTCACTACTCACTATTTTATTCATACTTAAATTCCATGGTTATTATTCTATTATATAACTTAAATTCATTAGTGTGCTAACTATATCCTCAAAAATTACATTTTTCTCCTTTATCATATTATTTTCATTTCAATTCATTTACATGTGAATAATATAGTAAATATTTTTTTATCAATGGTAGGCATTTTACAATATTTTTCTTCATCAAAATATTCAAACCTATTAGATTAAGATTCCTAAAGAAAAAAAGCCACCACTATTTTTTTGCTTTTTACCTCTAACAAAGTACTCATTAATATGGTATCTAGAAATGATGAAAATTAGTTACGATATAGGTATAACTAGACCAATTACTAGATGGAACTCGTAACTATTCTTTGGCATGGAATTTTTTTAAAATATGCTCTACAATGATATCTTGAAAATATCACTTTTACATCATTTTATAAAAATATTGCTTGCACAAATGTCATTACGAACTAATTTTGATTTTTTTATTTTTCCCTTCATGATCTCTTTCTTGGGTGGGATCTTGGTTCGAGTTATTTGAAAAAATTCTCATAGGAATGTGTTGCTTTAGGCGTATGTGTTATGTTCATAGGCTATTACTAGCAATCACACGCGAGCAAAGCGATGTGAACACCAAAAGGGGAAGTGAGATAGGTAATGGAATATACATGGGAAAGGTGATAATGAAAAATATCCACGAGTAAAAGAAATAGTGAAACGTCAAATATAAAGATTTATTATAGTAGAAGAAGAAGAGAGAACATTACATGTTTACGGGGAGAGCTATAGTGTTAAATTTTAGGGAGTTATAGGGGAGGTGGACTATAAGGGAGGAAGGGCAGGGAAGGGATACATGAAGGGGATTAACGAGGGAAGAGAGGAAGAGCATTAAGGCGGCATTCCTCATTTTTTACGAGAATGCAATGGAAGGGTTTGTGACATTTTTTAGTAGCATTCAAAAGAAAATGGTGGTGAAATTTGAATCGCCACCAAGGAGAGGACTCTAGATATTTCAGTGAAAGTAAGTATGTCTTTCAATATTGCCAATGTCTATTGTACTTTTTTACAGAGCAAGTTCTTGAGACTTTTGAATAGATAAATCCGAAGCCATTCTAAGCAGCAACTATCTACGAAACCCCCTGAAATGGGTGGGATTAGAACATGGGATGGATTGCTAGGATCCCAAGATTTTTTTCAAAGCACAATATCAAAAAATTCTACATTGCTAAAATTGATCATGGAGATAGTGGTTTCGAATAAAATAAGTAATATGATTTTAAATAACAAGATGCATTAAGAAATTAACAAGAAAAAAAGTAATGGGCAATATTTTTACCTCCGTCATAATTTCAACAATATATTGTATGGTAGTTGCATATTTAACATTTACCCATTAAATACAAGGTAATTTATGAGGTAAAGAAGGAAACACAAAAAATGCATATCAACATGTGAGATGGGCTCTATAAAATGATGTCAATATTTATATGTTATAAACAAATGTAGGTACCAACCCATAATTTAAAAAAATAAAATCATGCTTCGTCGCATTATACAGAAAAATTTAGTGGAAAGATTTCACCATTTAAACTATTTTAGAAAAATAGCACAATACGAACAAGTCAACCTTGAAACAACCATTTGCTAAAAAAATTATAGTAAGATGCATTGACAAACCAATACATGAAATCTTTAATCAAAAAAATCAAATAATATTCAAAGAGTTCATTGTACAACTGGATACCCATAGAAACAATCTTCCAAAAATGTAAATGTACAGTGATATTTCCGAAAACTCTATTTTGCTATATTAATTGTGAACCGAAGACACCAAACATAACCTACAAAAATGAGGGAGAATTATACTTATCAAAGAAATAAATCCTCACTATGACTATGATCTAGTTTCTCTTCTTTCTCGAGAACTCAAAAGAAAACCTCGATCTCTCGCCATAGAATATAGATTCTATATAGTGCGAGATAGAGAACGAGAATGAGATAAAGGATAAAGAGAGCCCTCAATCGAGGGCCCCTATCTATATGTGGGGAGTCCTCATCATACCCACATATAGAGAGAGGGGGGCTTCAGAGGGCCACCTCCGGGCGCACCCCTCCCCTAGAGAACTATGGCTATGGGGGCTCTATAGGCGGAGGGTGAGGGGTGAGCGTAGCGAACCACTCAATTGATGAATCAATTGAGGGGCCCCCCGATACGATAGGGGGCGGCGGCAACACAAAAAATAGAGAAACCCCATAAATACTAAAAACCCTCTAAAAGTATTAAAAACCAAGTCCCAAAACATATATACACTCCACAATCAATAGGTTCAAACCCAAGAAAAATAAAATAAAAAGGATGGCAATGCAAAAATCATGAAACAACACCAAATTATAGAGCCACAAAATAAAATAAAAACTAAAACAGAGAAAAAACATGAAAAAAGAGTCTCGCATGGGGTTTTATATTTTTCTCCTTCAACGGTTTTCTTTTCATATTTTCGAAATTCCATCTCTGTCATCAACAATCATAAAATCTAATATGATTTTTCGAACTCTAATTTTCTTAAATAAGAGAGCGAAACATGGAAAAATAGTGAGAGGCTATAGACTTTGATTTCCAGAGAGGTTGTCCCTAAAAATACTATCGTGCATGTGTACACTGTCATCACCATCTTACTTAACTTTAAATCTTTAGAGTAAAAGTATGAGAATTATATTTGAACTTATAAAGTCCAAATAAATAATGAAAGGATTTATATGGGAAATGCATTTGGCTTCAACTAATATTTGGTATTTTTGAGATGTTAAATATTTGATATCATGTTGTTTCAATTGAGACGCATATGGGAAAAACTCACAACTTAATCCATAATTTGTGACAATACAACCTCGATAAAGGTAAGATATTGTTAGAATTTTAAATCCAATACTCCTACATTAGCAATGACCAAATTACAAAATACAAACCAAAATTGAGCAATCTGTACACCATATAAAACACATAAGAGTCCAATTTAGAGAGAATTAAAGAATACGACATAATATAACTGTTATACCATCATATATTAAAAAAATTTAGAATATATAATGGATAGGTAAAGATTATCTTAAAAGATTTAAGCACACATCAATGGAATTCATAATACAAGAAAGTTTTAGGCCTTGTTAGTGCATAAGTAAGAAACACAGTTATCATGTACATGCACATGTTACAAGGACAAAAAAAATGTAAATATAGTGACTAATTATCCGGGCCAAATCACTATGAGAATGAACACAATATTAGGCACATCTCAAACGATATATTTTCTATCCCCATTGATCTCTCTATTTAATACATATGAGATATTTTGTATTCTGACAAATTATGTAGATGCCATAATTTTATCCATCATTATTTACGTGCTCGCATCCATCAATCCACTCGATATACCTGAAAATGCAATCAAAAAATCATTAAGCACTGTTATTCAAGATATAATTTCATCACCCTATAAATGAAGCTTACTTTCTATATTTCATATGAAGAAGGATGTGCCTTTATTTCTAGCACTTCAAAACAGAGCTAAAAAAATTAAAAATATGGAGCAAAATAATGTATAAAAATAGACAAAACCATTGAGGAAAGCATTATCACCTTAAACAGTCACTATTGGAAATTCAACCTATACAATGCAAAAAAATAATGTGTGTTCTATTTTGTTACCCACATTTCTAAAGAAAATAATCATGTTACATAACCAAAAAAATAGTATTAAGACAAACATAGGTTGTCCACAACCATAATATTAAAGCCACTAAACATATTAAATAACACATACATTGAAAGTAGTCCACAAAATGGAATTTGATTGACAAGATAGAAGTTAAACAAGAATAAAGACATGCAAAGCATGCATGTTGATTATGTTGTAAAATAACAATGCTTCCAGGGGACACACAACAAAGTTCATGTCACATCTAGAGGCGAGGTTTGGAAATTCTAAGCATGCTAAGATGGTATTTTATTTCTCCATGATTACAAACCATAATTAAAATTTCCAATTATAAAAATAGAAAAATAAATATAAAACATTTAAAACAATCTAAAAATGCTATTTCTTTGATATTTTATAATTCAAGTTTGCACCTATCTTTCTTTCATACTTTTTTTATGAGCAGAGAGGAAATTTAAGTTTTCCATGACCATACAACAGTAATTGTAACATTTAAATACAAAACACCCAAGATCAACTTTGTTTTAGAGGAACTTCTAGAGATAGACAGTCATATATAAACATGGTAGTATTGCAGGACAAATTTCATGGAGTTAATGTCAACATGGGTGCGAATCGTTTGGTAGGAGTGCAAGAAATTTGAAAGTTTAGGTGCACACCTAACTAAAAATATTGAGGGAAAAGAAACCAAAGTATCAAATTGACGAGAATATTATTAGAATAAAAACCATTATTAGAATTAATTAAAAAATAAGTAAGAAAGAATTATTATGGAAGGGTTCAATTCGGAAACTATGGACAAACTAGAAAAAATAATCTTGGGCTTAGACTTAAAATGTAAAATCAACTTCAACTTACATCACTTTTTTTCCTGGTACTACAAATGTACAACCACCATATATTCATGCTCAAAGAATTAAAATCTAGGAATTTTTTTTGAAATAAACCATTCTCGACATTTAAAAATGAGTAATAAAAAGGAAAAATACCTATAAGTGAATTTACTCCAAGCCAAAATAAGAAGCTTCTACAAGATAGGGTTTGTAAGAAATTTTATGATGTTTTATAGATAGAATATATTAATGCAGCATCTTTTGAGTATACCTCTCTAATACAACAAATTCTAGGTGTCGGGGATGAAGGGTTTCTAGCGGTAACTAGGGGAAGTGAATATGAATTATGGTGAATCCCAAGTGTTAGGGGATGAAGGATGTTCGAGTGAGAATTAGGGAAGTGCATATGAAATACAAAGAAGTCCAGTGTCATGGGATGAAGGGTTTTCTAAGAGAGAATAAGGGGAAGAGAATATTAAATATGTTGAAGTCCAGTGTCAAGGGATGAAGGGTTTTCGTAATAGGAGTCAGGTGAAACGAGTATGAATGGCCTCTAAAACTAAATAAAGAGATGCTAGGTATCATCTTAATTTCTTTCTTAACTATGTATCAATTGTTTCAAAAACATTTTTTTCTTAAAAGTAGAGAGAAAGTTGGTACATTTATTTGAATATACAAAGATCTAAATTTCAAACCCTGTTGAGATCACACATTTATCTCGTATATGCTCAAAAGAAGGGATTGCATCCCACTATGGGACATTGAATTGGTGAATTCCAGGTGTCAAGGGATGAATATTTTTATGAGAGGGAATCAGGGGAAATGTATATGAAGGGCCTTCAAACCAGACCAACATACGACATGTATCATCGTAATTTCTCTGTTAATTATATATCAATTGTATTGAAAACCAAGAGTTTTCTTAAAGGTAGAAATAAAATCAGTACATTTTTTTAAATATTAAAGATCTAAATTTTAAAGCCTATTGAGATCACAACTGTAGCTCATATATAGCCAAAAGAAGGGACTCCATCCCATTGTGGGACGCTGAATTTTGTAAGATCCGTTATACTTTTCTCCAACTGTTTGAGAAATTTTTACCCTCATCAAATGGAGGAGGACTATGATGCACAACATCAACAAGACTATCCTCCGCAAAAATCTCTAATATACTCTAGACGAACACCCATTCGGAAGATTTCACTTACAAAACTACTGCACAAAAATAATTTTCTCTGAAACTCCAAGGAAGCTCCTGTACCATCTAGAAATGAAGAAGACGAGTCCCAAATTTGAACAGGCGTCTCCCAACTCCCATCGTAGATCTCTACTGAGTGCTCTTCATCTGTAGAAGCTACTCAAATCGCACAAATCAGGATAGAATATGCTTGAATCACAGAAAAATACAAGTAACGTGACTCCCAAAAATGAAAAAAACATTCCCATGCGAATAAACCCATCCACCCGTCTCCTACAGCAGGCCTCTACACCAAGAAACCTACTCAAACATCCTCTATTAGTAGCAACCATTCTTGATCTCTTCCGCCCAAATGCGCTTCCCTCATTATCAAGTTATAGGGTTAGGTGTTCTTTTACGATTTCTCCTAAAACATTAATGAATGTGTTGCATCCATATTCAACATCTTCATCCTCTGCAAAATCTCTACCGCCGATCTTTCTGACATGTTTAAGATCCCTCCAAGCCTAAAATCATATGTATTCATGCATTTTGGCATAAAACTATGTTCGGACAATTTGATTTCGAGGTTTTGGGTTGTGTTTCTATACCACTTGATTTTTTTGTGAATTATCTTTGATGTGTCAGAATTAGCAGGAATTTGACAAGGTCATAACTTCAGCTTTGGGTGTCCGTTTGAGTCCGTTTTCTTTCGAAACCATGTGTTTCGATGAGATGAATGCATAAGCAATCCTCCCTACTAGTTGGGGCAAGTTTTCGACACGTTTTCGGGCCTAAATCCGCCATCTTGAAGCCAAAAATTGGAATTTAAGTTCTAGTTCAGTTTTTTCCTATTTTTGGGCATTAGTTAATTTTAGTCTATTAGTTGCATTATGATTTAGAAAGTTCACAATTTCTCTAATTTATGGATGTAGAAGATGCGTGGCAATTTCGTGCCCATAGGAATAAGCATGCAAACTTACTAAGAATAGCAGTTCTAGTAAATCGCTAAAAAAGTAATTTCCGCCACCTAGAGTAGATATAGTTAGAGTTAGCTAGAGTTTAATTGGAAATGCGAGTTGGAAGTTGTTTTCCTATTTAGGAAACATTGTAATTCATTATTCAATAATAAAAAAGGAGATCTATTTTCTTTTGGAGTTCATATTATTTGCAATATATCTGGTTTGTTCATAATTTGACTACATTATCTGGTATCGTAGAGCAGTTCGAATTATTTTTAAAAAATGGCACGAAGAGGAAGAGGAAGAGGAGGTGGTATTTCTCAGATGAATATAAATATGCAAGATCTACAGAGATAAGTTGTTGCACTTGCTGCAATGATAACCTAGAGAGGAAATCCAAGTGGAGATGACACAGATGAAGAATAAGTTTGTGAAGAGGAGGAAATGCAAGCACCACCATTAGCTTTTGAAGAAAGGATTCTTCGAGCATTAGAAGGAAAGAATGATGGGATAAGAGTTGATGTTTCAAAGTATGGTGGTAGTCTAAAACCAAAGGAGCTGATAGACTGGTTGACTATCATGGGAAATTTTTTTGAGTGGAAGGCTATGTCAGAAGAAAAGAAGGTAAAATTTGGATGCATGAAATTGAAAGGTCATGCTATGTTATGGTGGGATCACCTACAGAAAGAGTGGCCAAGAAAGGGGAAAGAAAGAATTAGGATGTGGAGTAAGATGGAGAAGAAGCTGAAAGATAAATTTCTCCCTGTGGATTATGCACAAACCCTTTACAGGAGGTTTCAGAATCTCAGACAAAACTTACAAACAGTGCAAGAATACATAGATGAGTTCTACAAGTTGTCCATTCATGTAGAGCATGAAGAAACTGAGGAATAAATGGCTGCAAGGTATGTAAATGGATTAAAATTTTCTATTCAAGATGAGATAAGTAACAATAGGATTAAAAGCATGGAGGATTCCTATCAATTAGCCTTAAAGGCCGAGGAAAAACAAAATCATCAAAGTTTTAGGAGATCGCCTTGAATGAATAGGGGGGCCTCATCTTCCTTTCCGGGACGAGCTAGTTTCAGCCAAGGTAGGGGAGAATCATCTTGTGGATTGGAAAAGAAAGGATATGGGAAAAGATTTCCCGGAATCAACAAAGAGGAAGAGGATTTTCTAGGGCGAGAGGATATGCTAGCGATAGAGGATGGGAGGCTCCATGAAGACCATTTGTTTGTTACAGATGTGGTGAAGAAGGGCATCGTGGGTTTGAATGCCCACATACTTATACACATGACAAAAGGTATAGAGATGCTCCAAGAGTAAATCTTGTTGAAGCTAAACAAGTAGAATATGAACATGACTTAGAAATTCCACCGATGATGTTGGAGAAACTCTTATGATCAAGAGGACGATGATTGCTCCAAGAAAGGAGGTAAAGGGGGATGCATGGCTATGTACAAATTTTTTCAGAACAAGATGCACTTCAGGAGGAAAGGTATGTAATGTTATTATTGATGATGGTAGTTGTGAGAACATGGTTTCAAATGAGATGGTCGATAAATTGGGTCTGCATTGTGAGAAGAATCCTAACCCTTATCGTATTGCATGGTTTAAGAAGGGTAATGAAGTTACTTGTTGATAAGAGATGTTTAATAAGCTTTTCTATTGGGAAAAATTATAAGGATGAGATTTTGGGTCATGTTATTCATATGGATGCATGTCATATGCTACTAGGAAGACCATGTCAATTTGACAAAAAAATTATTCATGATGGGGGAAAGAATACTTATACTTTCTGGAAGGATGGCACAAAAATAGTTTTGCTACCTCTTAAGGAAGAGGGGAAGGCTGAAAATATGCTTTCTATAAAGGAATTTGTGAAGGAGGAAAAGGCAACCGGTTTTTGTTATGCACTAGTTACAAATAAGGATGAACCTATAAGTGCACAAATACCAATAGAAATAGTAGAATTAATAGAAGAATTTTTGGATGTTATTCCTGATGAGCTACTAGATGGATTACCACCCAAAAGAGATATTCAACACCATATTGATTTGATTCCAAGGTCTTCACTCCTAAATCAAGTCGCTTATAGGATGAGCCCGACATTAAATAGGCAAGTGGTAGAGCTCATGCAAAAGGGGTCATAAGGGAGAGCATGAGTCCATGTGGAACACCAGCTTTATTAACACCAAAGAAGGATGGAACATGAAGAATGTGCACGGATAGTAGAGCAATTAATAAAATTACAATCAAGTATCGGTTCCCAATACCTCACCTTGATGATATGATGGATGTGCTTCTTGCTACATCTAAGTATTTCACCAACATTGATCTTTGAAGTGGTTATCATTAGATTTGGATTAGAGAAGGAGATGAGTGGAAAACAACATTCAAGGTAGGAAATGGATTATATGAGTTGTTGGTGATGCCATTCAGGGTTATCCAATGCACCAAGTACTTTTATGAGATTGATGAACACCGTCTTGTGAGAGTATAATGGTAAGTTTGTTGTGGTTTATTTTGATGATATCTTGATATTTAGTAAAACTAAAGAAGAAATTTTAAGGCATCTAAGGTTGGTATTTGAAGTGTTAAGGAAAGATAAACTCTATGCAAATATGAAGAAGTTCACATTCATGCAAAAGAGTTTTGTATTCTTCGGATTTATTATTTCAATAGATGGGGTACATATGGACTCGAAAAGATAAAGGCAATTATTGAATGGCCTACTCCATGGAGTATAATAGAGGTAAGAAGCTTTCATGGTCTAGCAACATTGTATAGATAATTTATTGAAAATTTCAGCAAGATTGTAGCACCTATAAATATTGCACAAAAGGAAGGGAGTATTTGTGGATAAAGGCAAATGAGGATAGTTATTAATTCTTGAAGAAGAAGGTGACAGAGAGGCACCCATTTTGGCACTACTAGATTGTGAAAAAGTGTTTGAGGTTGATTGTGACGCCTCATATGTGGGTATTGGAGCTGTTCTAAGTCAAGGAGGAAAGCCAGTAGTTTTCTTTATTGAGAAACTGAATGAGGTAAGAAAGAACTACTCTACTTATGATGTGAAATTTTATGCAATTGTACAAGCATTAAGGCATTGGAGGCATTACTTAGTTCCTAAGGAGTTTGTGTTATTTACAGACCACATAGCGCTGAAGTATGTGAATACCCAAAAGAAGTTGAATAGTAGGCATGCAAAGTGGGTATCATTTTTGCAGGGTTTTACTTTTTCACTAAAACATAAATCCGGAAAACATAATCAAGTTGCAGATGCATTGAGTAGGCGTGTGACTTTGTTTACCACTATGGAAAATGAGGTGGTGGGTTTTGAAGCAATAAAGGGTTTGTATACTTCTGATTTTGATTTCAAGGATATTGTTTAAAGACTAATTAGTCCATTGTCAGACAATGCAGGAGATGTCATGGATGAGTATATTTTATAGGATGGCTACCTATTTAAGGGACGCAAACTATGTATTCCAGTTGGGTCTATGAGAGAGAATATAGTGAAAGAGTTGCATAGCGGAGGGTTGGTGGGCATTTTGGTAAAGATAAGATGATAGCCTTGGTAGAAAACAAATAATATTGGCCAAAGATGAAAAGAGATGTGGTAAGATATGTGGAGAGATGTCTAATTTTCCAAGTCTCGAAAGGCCATGCACGAATACGAGGGTTGTATATGTCGTTGCCTATTCCTAAAGGGTCATGGACAGATTTGAGTATGGACTTTGTTTTGGGATTACCAAAAACACAACAAGGTAATGACTCAATTTTTTTGGTTGATAGGTTTTCTAAGATGGTTCATTTTATTTCTTGTAAGAAAACAAGTGATGCAATATGCATAACAAATTTGTTTTTCGAGAGAGTTGTTTGTTTGCATGGTGTTTCAAAACCATTACTTGAGATAGGGACACAAGGTTCTTAAGTCACTTCAGGCGGACTTTACAAAGAAATTTGGAACTCAACTATAGTTTAGCAAAGCCTATCATCTACAAATTGATGGGAAAACAGAGGTGGTAAATCGAGTTTGGGAAACCTGTTAAGGTGCATTGTTGGGGAAAAGACGAAACAATGGGACTTAATATTACCACAAGCTGAGTTTCCATATAATAGTTCCATAAACAGATCCATAGGAAAGTCTCCATTTTCAATTTTGTATGGGAGTAATCCAAATGGGGTGTTAGATTTGGTACAGCTACTAGTTGATGGCAGAGTCAGTTGTGATGTAGAAGCATTTGCCAAACATATACAACAATTGCAAGAAGAAATGCGGAAGAAGATGTAGAATAGTAATGATAAGTATAACAAAATAACATATTTGCATAGATGGAGAAAGGTATTTACAGTTGGTGAGTTGGTAATGGTATATCTGCGGAAGGAAAGGTTTCTAAGAGGAACCTATAACAAATTGAATTACAAGAAGATTGGTCCCTGCAAAATCGTGGAAAAAATAAACGATAACGCTTATGAGGTAGAATTGCCGGGAATTTTGATATTTCTCTAGTGTTTAATGTTTCAGATTTGTATTCTTTTCATGGGGATGGTGCGAAGGGGATGTTATTGATAAAGTAGTAGATTGGAGGCAACGAGTTCTAGTGAAGAAGAAAGAAAAAGTGGATCGATTCTAGATAAGAAAACAATCGACACGCGACATGGGAAATACAACAAATATTTAGTACATTGGAAAGGATTGGAACAAGAGGACAATACTTTGGTCACAGAGTGGGAGATTAAGAAGTTAGATGTAAAAAGTGGAAGCGCTTTTAGAAGACAACTTGCAGGAGCTGCGCTTTTTTCAAGCAGGGGAGAATGATGCACCAGAATTAGTAGGAACTTAACAAGGTCATAACTTGAGCTCCGGGTGTCTGTTTGAGTCCATTTTTTTTAAACCACATGTTTCGATGAGATGAACGCAACAAAACCTGCCCTACCAGTTGGGGAAAGTTTTTGACATGTTTTTGGGCCCTAAATCTGCCATCTTGAGGCCGAAAATTAGGATTTAAGTTATAGTTTAGTTTTTTCCTATTTTTGGGCATTAGTTAATTTTATTCTATTAGTTGCATTATGAGTTAGAAATTTTGAAATTCCTCTAATTTAGGGATGTAGAAGATGCATGGAAATTTCTATGCTCGTAGGAACAAGCATGTGAACTTACTAAGAATAGCAGGTTCTAGTAAACTGCTAAAAATAGTAATTTCCGCCACCTAGAGTAGATTTAGTTAGAGTTAGCTAGAGTTTACTTGGCAACTCGAGTTGGGAGTTATTTTCCTATTTAGGAAACATTGTAATTCATTATTCAATAGCAAAGAAGGAGATCTATTTTCTTTTGGAGTTCATATTATTTGCAGTATATCTAATTTGTTCATAATTTCGCTACATTAATCTTGTATCATTTTACTTGTTAATATAATATAAGATCTTATTCATGAAAAAAAAAGTTTGGTAAGATATCCAAAGGAGTTGTTGCACAAAAACTATTATATTGGGCATTATACATGAGTTTCACCATTGAACTACACTAGATTGGACGTAGAGGTATCATGCGAATAAGAGTTTGTAGGTCTTATTTCTCAAATAAAGTTGTTTGACCAAATTAGATCCTTTTATTTTCAATTTTCAACTTAGTCGAAGGATGGAATATCACATGTTACTTTAGTAAAATGGTTTACCTTTTGATTTGTATTAATAACTATTACCGTACACTTCCTTATTAAACTTATCTAGTTGACACCAATAAATGAGTTATTTTCAGTGTAATTTGAAGAGTGGTGAGGTTTTCTTCAACAATAGTTGGCCATTGAATTTGAGTATCGATACAACATTCAGACCCTTATCACCCATTTAAAGGTTTTTCAATGTTTTTCATGGAGAGGTGAGTTCTTTGCTAGGCAAGAGGTTCACATGGGAAATAAAAATAATTTTCAGCATAGTTTTTCTAAATGTAATATCTTTGGGATGGGATCTTGGGAGGATTGAAAATAGTTATTAAAATGGTATTAAAAAACACAACATTTCACTGGAGTGACAATTTCTGAGAAATGCATCAATTTTTTTAAAAGATTTTTGTGGATCTAAATTAACTGCTCCAATGAGTGCTTGAACTGAATTTTCTTATAAGTTTGGCTTAATCTTCATGGAAACATAAGATAACTTGTTATTTGAACTTTGGAAATCAAATGATTTCTTAGAATATGATCGAGAAAATCATATTCATTTTTTTCAATAAAAAACTTTATCCATTCGAAACTAACTTCCTAAGATTCATTAGATTGTGCCTCGGACTACGCATATATAATACACATATGACATCATTTTCTTCTCCATTTGTTTTGGTATTATAAAACACTACATTTTCCATTATAGACACATTAATATCATTTCCAAGAGTTACATTAGACTTCAAATAAATTTTTTTATTAACGATAAAAAAATTTTGATCATGGGCCCTACCCATGTACAAAAAGTCCCGAAATCCTAGATATAAAGCAATGACACTCCATTAACTAAAAAGAAACATCTTCCCAAAGAGAAAATATATGACTATTTAGTACAAAAATTATCTTGAGAAAGTATTTATTCTTGTTTTGGATTGTTTTCCACCCATCTACAACCTCCTCAACAGGAAGAAAGACTTTAATTGGTAGGTATGTGCTTTTTGCAATAGGACAAGAAGGGATAAATATTTTCCTTATCTACTTTACAAGGTATCGATCAATAATTTTGTATGTTTGAATTACATCTTTTATATTATCCTTGTTATCAATAGTTCAAATTTCTAAAAGAGGGGTTTTAGGGACCTCTTTAGCCACCCCTTCCATGTCATCATTTGAATCTAAGTCTTCCTTAGCTTCAAATACCAAATGCTCAGGGAGGGAATTTTTCCACCAATTGTTTCTCTCATTGTTATGCTTTTCCATCCAACATTTAGCAACAATATTTCCTAATGTGAAACACCTTCAAAGATCCTAAAGGTAAACATTTTTAGTCTAAAGGTTGAATCCTTGTCATTTTTTTCACTTTGATCTCAATGTTTGCATGAAGGTTTATTGAGGTATCCAGCGCCACCATAATTCTAGCATATGTTGTATGGGTGAAATTTGTGGTTTGAGAATTTTTCTAAAGAATATTACTGAAAAATTGGCAATGGAGATCACACAAATCACAATCCCAAAATTGTAGATGAAAATGGGGCATCCTAATGCAAATTGGTTTGCAAGAGATTTTTTTCATTTGGTTGAAAGTAGGAACCATGGTTTTATAACAAGGTAGTATGATTGAAAAACCCAAAGTTTACCCACTATGGTTTCATTATTACATATAGAAGAAGAAAACCACAATAAAAGTTCCTTTCACCCATGGATAAAGGTCTAACCTTCCAACAAGGAGTGGGATCCCATAATTGGAGATCCATTCATGAAGAATTGGTAAGTGATAAATAATCCACTAAATCTGCAGATAAAGGGTGGATCTGTTGAATCCACTTTGAATAATTCAAAGACTTATTCAAACTAGAAATAGCGTAAATATCTTTAGTCATAACCACTATAACTAGATTCTAGAAACCATATATCTTTTAGAATAATGTCTAAAACAATACAAGACAAAAAAATTGAACCACGACCATTGTTCTAAATTATTAAATTTATATTTTATTTTTGATTCAAATCATACTCTATTTCATGAAATTCATGAGCATAATGGACATATTATTTAAATTACTACACAAAGTGCAAGTAACATCATTTGTTGAGTTAGTTTTGCATCATTAATTTTTCACTCTACTTTTCTCGACTATCTTTCTATGAATAATTTATGTTATAAACGGTGGGGAAAATATAACAGAACCTTGACACAAGTAGAATAATTTACAACATTATATTTACACATATTAGAAACATCCTTTCGATTTTATTGTAGTCGGAAATAAACTTTAGTCTCGAAAATTGACTCGAACAAACGACAACACTGAAGAACGATGATAAGAATAATCACTTTGAATTTCATCTTCTCCTTACACCATATTACCTCTTGAATAAATGTCAAAATTTACATATGGCCACATTTATAATGTTTCCCACATATTCACGCCAAAATATATTCCGATACACAATCAACTTGGCATAATTCTCACCGAAAGTGAAATGGCTAGTTATAATTAGTTTGTAACGACCCAAAATCCACACGCGAACAACACAAAGAAATACAGATAAATTTTTTTGACTTGCTTGACACATAACATGAATGCAACATGTCGTCACCAAGGATACAACTAACACTATGAACAACTTGATACAAGGATGGCCATAAAGGCAGCACGGAAACGTTCACACCTATCAAGGACAACTTACTTTTCTTTTTGACAAGACAACATAGAAGTCCAATCACAGAACACACTTACAGTTAGGGCCAACCACAATGAGATATTCTTGAGGGTTATTTATTTTAAAAATACATCTTGCAATTCTTAGCTTCGTTTTCAAGGAGACTCAGGATACGATTCATACAATTCATCTTACCAAGCTAAGTTTATTCCTTTGACACTGAGTAATTATCTTTAAATCTTCTCTATTATGACATTTATTTGCTTAATTCGTTTATCAAGAAAAAGGAGTATTTAAATTCCACAAGGCCATCTGCTCACCACTAATGCTACTAAGATTCATTCTTTCCCACAAGACAACATGGTTTTAAGTTCAACACACTTAAGAGAAGAGATACAAGGTGCCTTGAAAAGGGTTAGAGGGAGAAGGTCGAGATGAAACATCTTTAGGTCCTCATTAGTTATCCGTATTTAATTGAAGCTAGGACTCTTAACCAAAATTATCAAAGAACTTTACTTAGGCTTCGCTTTAAGCTTTAAGTATTAACAAGGAGTAAAAATTTACCTTCCAAATGGTGGTGAGAAAGATGGTGAGGTCTCCAAATTTTTTTCTCTCGCTTATTAAATCTTATCGTCTTCAAAAAACTAATATTTCATTTCACCTTAGGGTCATTTTACAAATTTCACCGTAAAAGGAATAATGTTCACTAGAGGAGCTAGGGTTATCATGATATAAAGTTTACTTGCAATGATAGTCCTGCCCTTGTTTACTTAAAGAATTTCTTGCTCTCAAGTTGGTGACCCCTACGTTACTTTATTTGAATACAACTTTTAATTTAACTTCTAGAAGTATTAAACAATCCCATGTTAGTTTACTTATGACACTTTATTACTAAGTCATGTCAAGGTTTAATTCTAAATTTATTCTCAAGGCAAGGTTGTAGCAACACTCATTTACAAGAACAAAACGAGATTACATCAATTCTTAAAATACTGATACTCCCAACAAAGTCACTCAACAACAATAACCAAATTTTCTTATAATTTCAATGATGGTCAAACAATACAAGGTTTCCAAAGTTCAGATGACAAAGTCCACAATACTTTATACTAAGACATTAATCCTCTTTTAAACTTTCCACTGGACGTTAACAATAGTTGAACAACATAAAAAGGTTTCGAGCAAAGGATCTTCTCAACTGAGGTTGATGACAAAAGTCTACAAATCTATCCCTCATCTACACACAAAATCCATCTACAAAAAATTTTCTACAAGAGTCAGTTCACGAGAACTGAGCAAGATAAGGCTACACAAAACCACCATAACTATTATCTAACAATACCACGAAAATGAATCACTTTATTACAAGAATTGGTTCAAACCTCTAAACACTATCAACACATCAAGTTATAATAAAGTCTTCATCATGCCAATCAAAGAAGGAGAAGACCTTGTACTTCAGTTAGGAGTAAAAGCGACGAAAGTATAGCAATCGTAAGAGAATGGCCCTTGGCCCTATAAGGAGAAAACAAATAATCTAGCAAAAAAATAGAATTCCCATCAAGTAAGTAATTAAACCATAATTACAAGATTAAGATTTGATACATACACCAACCATCTAGAAATTTATCAAAGGTACCAAACGCATAGACTAAATTAATATATTTCTAAAAGAACAAGAGTTGATCGGCCAAGAAAGGGGAACCACGGGTTTCAAAAATTAAAACAAAAAGCCATGTATAATCGAGTTTCAAACCGGAAATCAAATAAAGTATACACACAACATAAGTTTCAAGGCAAAAGCAAGGTATATTAGTTTTAACCATTAACTACAAAGATTTTCCAATCATCCAAGAAGGGTGAAAGTCTTATAGGCTAGTAGCAAACACGCGAGAGATGAAGGGGGTTCCATCCAACAAGAGTATACAATAATGTCATCAAATTTTTTTTATAACACTAAAGATTTGCAAACCTCCACTACAATACTAATGTTTGGTTAATTTAAAATAAATTACCCATATCCCAAAGCAACCATATTTTACTAAGGCAACCTTGGTAACACACGAATCAACCGTCGCACAAATAGATACAAACATAATTTCTAAGTGACATTATCAAAACTAAACCTTCCGCTATGAATCCATAAGATTATCAAATGAAAGCTGAGTTTTTCCCAAGATTAATCACATTTAAGGAAATTTCCATCACGAACTATTACGGTAATTATGTGCATAAAAACGACCAATATTAATTAATAGCGTTAACATTACAAGGGAGAAAATAATGCAAGTTAGGAAAAATAGAAGAGCGCCATCAACAATAATTCTGAGAGGGGATTAGACCAAACTATTCTAGTGTCAATGAGGTACTGGATTCACACAATGAAACCTCCACTTAGTTGATCCGAAATGCTAGTTATGGTTCAAGTTGATAGGGATGGTCAAGGTACTTCTTGAGGATGGCCTTAAAAGCCTAGAAACAAGATGAAAGATAGTATAAGAGTCTAAACACGCGAGATGACAAAACACATTACACACAAACCTTTTCATTCTACTAGTTTTAATACCAAAACTCTAAGCTGGCTAGCCCACACATTGCTCACACAATCCTACAACCTTTCTTTCTCAATGCCAAAAGGTTATCAAAGGAACTTGCGAAGGGGCTGACAAAAAAACATCAAAAGACAACTTGGGTGCTAGGGAGGAGCTTCATAGTTATCACACACTTACATTAACGACTGCTAAAACTAGCTGGAACAAATAATAACTGGAACTCTATCGGAGAGAAGAGTACATATATATATATATATATAAAGGAAGATCGATCACTCGAGCCGAGAAAAACATACACCCAAAGAAGAGAACACCAGCATGCTTTCCACTAACATACAGGCAATGATAATAGCTAAACAAGTAGAAAGCAAGTAGAAAGGAGAGACCGACTGAAAAGAAGACAACCAATTCAAAGAAATGGTGGTTCGATTTCACGATGAAAATAAATATAAAGCAACAATAGAAAATTGTAGGAATATCTTTCTTGTTTCTCTAGCTTCAAAAGGTTTCATGGACACCGCCTTTTGAACAGAACAACAATCCTCGTGTCGAATCTCCCAAGCACATATGTCTTCTTCACATTGCCTCTGCTTGAAAGCTCGTTGATTTCCTTCCATCTTCAGTCAACCTTAAACACTTCTTAATGAGAAGTCTCCAAGTCGATTTTGTAGCATAAATACGAAGTTGAATGCAAATTTCGATAATGCACCTTTTTACAACGTTCAACGCCTCAAAACCACTCCAAGACAATTAACCCCTAGCATCATTATTACATGCAATTCAAAGACAATAGATAATCAATCAAATCGAAGTGGTCAGCAGAATTCCAATAGATTAATAAATATTACTCCACTTGTGTTATTGCACGCACACCGAGATACTTTGTGCCAGTTTTGACACGGCTAGAGATAATGTCAGAAACTATAACAATACTGAGGACCGCTTCAAAAATATGGTTGCAAGATTCATTCACCGTGCAATTGAAATGTTTCTAACAAGTGCAAACATGCTGACTCAATCTTTAAGTCCTGTATATCTCATCCGATGGGGCTCGGTCATGAGATATTACACAGAATTAAATTACATACAACACCAAAGTAGAAATCGCAAGATCAAGCGCGAATGATAAATTGCACCTAGTGCATCCCCAGTGTATGCTTTGCCAACACTGCCAACTGGTTATGAGCATTGCCGGAGGAGGGACAGAACGCCGCAGCTTGCATGGAATAATTAGCAGTAACAGTCCAAACACAATTACTTGCATTTTGCACTGCAAAGAGATCCTTGTATCGGGCCGAGATCTCCCAAATATACGAGCATCTTGTGACATAAAACGGCGCAGTTGACTCAAACCATGGTGTTTCAAACACAACAAAGCTTCCCCGGGAAAAGGCGAGGGAGGAAGACCATAATGATTACATCGCTCTTGGATCTAAAAGGCATCTACCGTAATGATATACATATAAACCATTTCCTTCATCAGATTGGGGATAGAAACAAACTCTCGGTGCAAACATTTCAGCTGTAGCTTGTAAGGTGTGATAATTCCAACAGAACCCTTATGCCTGCCAACTTAGTGACTCACTGAAGAAGCTCATAAAATTGCAAAGCAAATAGTGCTTCATGAATATTCTGATATGAAACAGATCCACCCCTATGATATCCTCTTCCATGAGTTACATCGTAGAACAAGCAAGGTCTCAGTAGAGAATCTTTGCAATAATTTTCTTCAGGTCTCCTGGTAACACTCTTCACTGTCACAAGTCGATTTTGATAAACTATCTTGAAGGAGAAACTTGAATTTGAGGATGCATTCTATACTGAATAGAAAGCAACATAGTTGGACAGCCTGCCTGTTGGAAGCGCTAAAAAATAAGGGCTTCTACTACACTGTAATACGCCTACCACCCTGTTACTCCTTGATGTAGGTTGTTGCCATGTGGATTCTGTAATGACCCAAATAAACACACATGAACAACACAGTGAAATACAGGATAATTTTTTTTTGACTTGCTTGACACATAACATGATGCAACATGTCGTCACCACGTATACAACTAACACTGTGAACAACTTGATACAAGGATGGCCATAAAGGCAGCATAGAAACGTTCACACATATCGAGGACAATTTACTTTTCTTTTTGACAAGACAACATAGAAGTACAATCACAGAACACACTTACAGTTATGGCCAACCACAAGGAGATATTCTTGAGGGTTATTTATTTTAAAAGGACATCTTGCAATTCTTAGCTTATGTTTTCAAGGAGACTCGGGATATGATTCATACAATTCATCTTACCAAGTTAAATTTATTCTTTTTACACAGAGTGATTAGCTTTAAATCTTCTCTATTATGACCTTTATTTGCTTAATTCGTTTATCAAGAAAAAGGAGAATTTCAATTCCACAAGGCCATCTACTCACCACTAATGCTACTAAGTTTGGTTCTTGCCCACAAGACAACATGGTTTTAAGTTCAACACACTTAAGAGAAGAGATATAAGGTGCCTTGAAAAAGGGTTAGGGGGAGAAGCTCGAGATGAAACATTTTTAGGACCTCATCAGTTATTGCCAGTATTAAATTGAAGCTAGGGCTCTTAACCAGATTTAACAACTTTACTTAGGCTTCGCTAAAAGTATTATCAAGGAGTAAAAGAATTTACTTTCCAAATGGTTGAGAGATAGATTGTGTGGTTTCAAAATTGTTTTCTCGTGTTTATTTAACCTTATTATCCTCAAACAATTAACAGTTCATTTCACCTTAGGGTCATTTTACAAATTTTACCATGAAAGGCATAATGTTCACTAGAGGAGCTAGGGTTATCGTGTTATAAAGTTTACTTGCAATGATAGTCTTGCCCTTGTCTACTTAGAGAATTTCTTTCTCTCAAGTTGGTGACCCCTACGTTACTTTATTTGAATAGAACTTTTAAGTTAACTTCCTGAAGTATTAAACCATCCCATGTTAGTTTACTTATGACACTTTATTACTAAGTCATGGCAGGTTTAACTCGAATTTATTCTCAAGGAAAAGTTGAAGCAACACTCATTTACGAGGAACAAAATAAGATTACATCAATTCTTAAAATACGATACTCTACAAGTCACTCAACAACAATAACCAAATTTTCTTATAAATTTCAATGATGGTCAAACAATACAAGGTTTCCAAAGTTCGGATGACAAGTCCACAATACATTAGACTAAGACATTAATCCTCTTTTAAACTTTCCACTTTGGACGTTAACAACATAAAAAGGTTTCGAGCAAAGGAACTTCTCAACTGAGGTTGATGACAACAGTCTACAAATCTATCCCTCATCTACACGCAAGATCCATCTGCACAAAGCAAATTTTCTACAAGAGTCAGTTCACGAGAACTGAGCAAGATAAGGCTACACAAAACCACCATAACTATTATCTAACAATATCATGAAAAGAAAGCACTTTATTACAAGATTTTGGGTCAAACCTCTAAACACTACGAGCACATCAAGTTATAATAAGGTCTATAACATGTCAATCAAAGAAGGAGAAGACCTTGTACTTCAGTCAGGAGAAAATGCAATGAAAGTAACAATCACATGAGAATGGCCCTTGGCCCTATAAGGAGAAAACAAACAATCTAGCAGAAACATAATTCCCATCAAGTAAGTAATTAAACAATAATTACAAGATTGAGATTTGATATAAATAAACCATCCATCTAGAATTTTATCGAGATACCAACGCATAGGCTAAAATAATATATTTCTAAAAATACAAAAGTTGATCGGCCCAAGAAAGGGGAAACACGGGTTCCAAAATTTTAACACAAAAAGTCATGTATAAATGAGTTTCAAATCAGAAATCAATTAGAGTAAACACACAACATAAGTTTTGAAGCTAAGGCATAGTATACTAGTTTCGACCATTAACTACAAGGAGATCTACCAATCATCCAGGAAGGGTCAAAGTCTCACAAGCTAGTAGCAAACACGCGAGAGAAGAAGGGGTGGGGGTTTCGTCCAACAAGAGTATACAATAATGTCATCAGCAATTTTATAACACTAAAGGTTTGCAAACTTCCACAACAATTCTAATGTTTGATTAATTTAAAATAAATTATCCATTTCCCGAAACAACCATACTTTAAGGCAACCCTTGGTAACACAGTCAACCGTCACACAAAGATACAAACATAACTTATAAGTGACATTATCAAAAAAAAACCTTCCGTTATGAATTCATAAGATTATCACACGAAAGCTGAGTTTTTCCCGAAGGTCAATCACATTTAAGGAAATCTCCATCACAAACTATTACAGTAATTACGTGCATAAAAACTGACCAATATTAATTAATAGCTTTAACATTACAAGGGAGAAGATAATGCCAGTTAAAAAAAAAACAGGAGAGCGCCATCGCAATAATTCGAGTGGGGATTAGACCAAAACTATTCCATTGTCAAAGAGGTACTAGATTCGCACAACGAACCTCAAGCTTAGTTGATCCGTAAGGCTAGTTATGGTTCAAGTTTCCAGGGATGGTCAAGGTACTTCCAGAGGATGGCCTTAAAAGTCTAGAAACAAGATGAAAGATAGTATAAGAATCTACACCCGCGAGGCAGAAAACACACTGCACACAACCTTTTCATTCAAAAAGTTTAATACCGAAACTCAAGCTGGTTAGCCCCAAGCCTTGATTACACAATCCTACAACCTTTCTTTCGATGCCAAAAGGTTATCAAAGGGACTTGCGAAGGAGCTAACAAAACGTCAAAAGACAACTTGGGTGCTAGGGAGGAGCTTCATGGTTATCGTAAACTTACTTCCATGATATCGAAAATACTAGTTAATCAACATAACAACTTGCAACTCAATCACAGAGAAGAATTAATACATAAACAAATAGACGAAGGTCTATCATTCGAGTAAGAGAAACATAACATTCAAAGGAGAGGGCACACGCATCCTTTCGACCCACATACTGCCAATGATAAAAGCTAAAACAAGAAGACATAAGCAGAAAGGGAAATCTCCCATCATGACATCCAACTAACAAATCAATGCAAGGAAAAGTGGTTCGATTTCACAATATTTTTAAATAAAATAATAGTGGAAAGGTGTAGAAATATCTTGCCTGTTTCTCCAGCTTCAACAGTCGTCAGACTCCGCACGCAATCAAAGATAAGAACCGTAGGTACTGGAATCCGGTGCACCGGGGTTCTAAGCGGTCCACCAGTGGAAAGCATTCATTCTTCCACCTCACATGTAAAGTAAGCACCATGACCACTTTGTAGAAAATTCCATTCCAACCGCCAATCCAAAACACATCCAAAACCATGGAAACCCTTCATCTCTCTCTTCCTCATCATCCATTGTGGGTACTGGTGGAGCAGACTGTTGTAAATGAGGTAGAGAACAATTTCTCTCAAGAGGGCATCCCCACAGATGTAAATTTCCTAAATATGATGATGAATTATCAAATGTTAACATATGACCATCCCTTGGTATCTTTTGCCGATGATTGTTGTAAGATGATTTAGATATCCCGCAGAATCGAGAAGACCAAGCTATGATGGAATATGTCCCTGAAAGAATGTTGAGAGAGAGAGATCCAACGATTCCAACCATTTTAAATTTCCCACACTATCTGGAATTGGCCCATTCAAAATGTTCATGGAGAGGTTGAGAATAATCACCCTTTTAGATTTCCAACCTGTAAAAGATGACCACTCAATCTGCTATTTGACAAAACAATGCATGTGAGGTCAGTAAACTACGTATTTGCAAACCAAGTTTGATCCCTTGATATTTAGATGTAAGCCATCCACATAGCTATCTCCATCCTTTTCATTCTCACCAATCATCCAAATTCTCTCTCTATCTAGTTCGCTGCCTCCCATGGCTCTAAAATTGAGATATGTATCCGGATCTCACCAAACAAAAGATTTGAAGAAATGTCTAGAATTTGAAGCTCTTCCACTTGGCCGCTCTGCGGAGGTAGTTTACCTTGAAATTGTTGATCTCATTACAAGTACTCGCAGAATGGAACGATTTCCAATCCAATCGTGGGATGTTCCTGTCAAAATGTTTTCCCCACGTCGATCACCTCTAAGTATGATAAATTTCTTAGAGTAGAAGGAAGAAGTCCCCGCAGTTGTTCTTTCCCATGCGCAATGAATGACCTGAGCTTTGTCAACATGCCAAGCTCCTCAGAATCTCACCCTTGAACCGATTATCTGCAATATTAAGGATCAATATCTCTCGATAAGTCCGGGTAGATTTGAAAGAATCTCTCCTTGCAAATCAAGTTATTTTTCAAATGCAGAATCAAGATTTGGCAGAGCATCCGTGACTAGCCGGAAGAAGACCTTCCAAATTATTGTCGAAATGTCTAGACTTCTCAACCGTGATGAAAATTTCCATAGCCAAGAAGGAAGACTTTCGACAATTTTGGTGGTCGATAAGTCCAATTCCTCGAGAAAAATTGAGTTGAAATCCAACCCGGATTGGACCTCCAATGTTTACATCCTTTCAAATGTAACGCCCAGGTTGGAATGGTGGAATCCACGTTGAGCTAATATTCGAGTCAATCCATTGCACAGACAAAGACAATTCTTCCAACTTGAAAGCATTTTGAAAGAGAACTTGGTCGGAAACTCGTACTCAACCATAGTGTTGTTTGAGAGATCTAGCCAACGAAGAGAAGAGGGTAGACTAAGCAGGGGGAAATAATTTCATTCAACTCAAGGTTAGCACTAACATCACAACCAAGTGAGAGTAGAGAGTTCAAAGAAAATGATAGGGGAAGACTTCCACTCGCCATTATGACCTAAATATAAGTCGGTAAGAGCAGAGAGATTTCCTATCGAGATAGGTAATGATCCCGAAATCTCATTATCACTCAAGTCAAGAAAAACAAGGGAGGAAAGATTCGTCAAAGAAATCGGGAAGGTTGATCCTCGAAAGATTACAACTAGACAGACGGATGTTTCGAGCACGAGAGACTACTAATTATACTTGCTCCAACTCATATCACTCGACCAGTATATTTTCCAATATAAGATATTGTAGCGATGACATGCCGGACATCCACTCTAAGCTAAGACTTCTCAAGTAAAAAAATCTTCCTTCACTTTCATCTTCCGTATCGACGGCTCAATAAGATTTAAATAACGCAAGGAAGACAACTTTCCAAGTTGGGATGGAATTACTCCGTGAAATATGGATCCACTTGTACTTAGATATGTCAAGTTTGTTAAAGAACCCAAATCTACTGGCAAAATCCCCATAAAATAATTACCACTCAGATCCAAATACTTGAGATGGCTCATTCTAAACAAAGATGAATCAATATTGTAATGATTTACACTGGAAAGCCCCAAATCACTCGGATCTAGCTTAGTTACATGGCCCCCGCATTCTATTTTATCATAGCCGACACCACTCCTTACACAAAAGAGTCCTCCCACGAGTTCAAAGCAGATTATCCTAACCGTCAATCAAGCTGGCCTTGAAGGTCAAAAGTGCTCTCAATTCCACAGAGGGCATCCTTCAACACATACCAACATCATAGAAATGAAAGCAGAGTATATGAGGAAAAATGTGATAGTAAACAAGGCAATAGTCTTCTCCAGCTTCTCCCGTAACTCTCCCACTTTATCACATCGATTTTGATAACCATATCATGAAGGAGAATCTCGAATTGAGGATGTATTGATACTGAACAGATAACAACGTAGTTGGACAGCCTGCTACACTAGCTTGTAGCTTCATCTAATCCATCTTGTCATACCCATACGCATTGAATAGAGGATCAAAAAGAGATCACGGCAAAGAAAAACGGGACTCCGCCCACTCCTCCCGCAAGGACAGACATAAAAGTTGGCAGGTTGGGTGGTTGGGAGGAGGCAAGGTGGCAGTGGAGGGCAGTCAGCAAAAAGAAGAAGCCGATGCCCAGCGGGCATTACATTCTCCTCCCCTTAGGAAAGCATCGTCCTCGATGCGACATAACACAACGGAAAAGAAATGGTTCGCAACCAAGACAGTAGAGGAGACATTACACCCTAAGGTTTAAAATTTAGCCGATTAAAGCACGGCCACAGGTAGCATAGCATAAGAACATTTGGTAGAAATTTTAACTTTAAATGTTCTCGTGAAGATTGGTAGTTCTTTCTCGTTCTTCATTTCATTAGTCTCTTTCCATTATCATTATTTCTACTTTTAGTTTCTTTTAAAAATATCATCATTGAAGAGTTTTGATTTATTCCTTATTGTGGGTGCCCAACATGAACTGCTAACAGAACACCCTATCGTGTTCACAAGACCCTATAAATTCACAAGCACACAAGTATATTCTTCATGACTGTATTACACCACAAAAGGGTTACACAAATACGGAATAGAATAGGCACAGTCCACATAACATAGTACTCGTCACACATCAATGACTGACATACAAAATACTCAAACAACAGAGTACTACAATCACTAGAGATTCCTCAATTCCACGTATGAGGATTTTCCATGACTCATAAAAACTACATGTACATAGGGTCCACAAGGGCATCAATGACATATCCACGACATCACAACACATATCCATCTGACATGAGTAACACATACATCAAAAGACCACTACCAAACATCACAATAACTCAACATATATCCTGAAACATTAACCATACGACAAATATCATAAGCCTCCTCAAACTTTTTATGCCTCCCTCAAGTCCCTTATGCCTCCCTCAATTCTCTTATGCCTCCCTCAAACTCTTATGCCTCCCTCAAGTCTCTTATGCCTCCTCAAGTCTCTTATGACTCCTCACTCTTATGCCTCCCTCATGTCTCTTATGCCTCCCTCAAACTCTTATGCCTCCATCAAGTCTCTTATGCCTCCTCAAACTCTTATGCCTCCTCAAACTCTTATGCCTCCCTCAAGTCTCTTAGGCCTCCCTCAAACTCTTATGCCTCCCTCAAGGAGGCCGGTTGACCCTATGGTCTAGGACACATAGAGTTCGAACACTCCTAACCCAAGTGACATAATAATGCATGGTTCAACAACCCGCTAGTTATCTATACTCCTTGGGGCATACCCCTATACAACGAAGCGGGTCCATAGGTCCAACCATTCCATGGTGCATCCCATAAGCCTATTCCATACATCACGACAATAGAACCAAAGACAACAATCCAATCCAAAGTGCCAAGTGGCAAAGTACAAGCCTTGGGCGAGGCGGTAAGAATTCCAAATTTAAAAGAAGACCCCAAATCAAGCTAAAATAAATGGCCAAATAGCCAAGGTTAGTATCAAAATCCCCATGTTAGTGCCACAAACCAAGGAAATGCCCAAAATTGTAAAGCATTGCAATCAAGAAAAGATGCTTGTCCTTACAAAATAAGGTAAAAGCTCAATTTACGAATAAAATCAACTTATAATAATGTCACATTACGAAAACTACGTGGCTTTATCTAGCCACCAAAGGGGTACTCAACGAGTTGCTAGCACTTTCGGAACCTCGAGCCTCGGCTCGTGAATACATATCAATAATACAACCGTCATCACCTCCGTCTCGAATCATCCCGCCACCACTTCGACAAGGCTAAACATAGTCATAGATACACTAGGGTTGCATACGTACAACCACATAGGAGAGAGGAAAGGTTCACATGTTGTCTACTAAACCAAGTTTCAGCTCAAGTTATTGACCCATGGTACACCATTCCTCACTCTCAACATACACTTCTACCGATTACCCTCAGGGTCGGTTAGCGTAAGGTCCACAACATAACATGTAACTACATCACTAACACAAAGGTGGTACATATACAAGGTAGATCACAATCATACATTCACCGAGTGTAACACATCACTTTACCACATTCTGCACCCAAAGTGCAAGCACCATACGATAGGGTTCATACACTTACCGTATGACCCTAATTCACAACATGAAGCATGGCATATTACACACATCATACATATGATGAACATAGTACATCTCAACATAACATCCATTGCTACATAACAAGGTGGTACACACATTTCTTCAAAACATGGTAAAAACATCATGATACAACTCATTTCTTTTAACATCAACTAGTCATACAACACATTGATACACCCACATATCACAATATGCCACAATGCTCCAACACTACGTCATCCACATTATAATTCTTTTCACACATCACAAACAGTGATTCACAAGTGAACTCTTTCTAGAATCCACAAGAAGGAGAGAGAATACTCCCATCCCAAACATATCAACATAATGACAAACACGCACTAAGTGACATACACATCCCGCGCATTCACAATATCACAATTACGACAATAATCACATCACATTTAAAGCACATTACTCTTCCAATATCTACCACCATCACGCAACATCATCATCATCATCATGCAAGTATCATCATGTAACACCACCACCACCATGTAGCATCATCATATAACACCAATCCGGCCCATAGGTTCAAGAGCATGAACCTACGCTCTGATACCAAGTGTAACGACCCAAATAATCACACACGAACAACACAAAGGAAATACGGATAAGTTTTTTTTTGACTTGCTTGACACATAACATGACGCAACATTTTGTCACCACGTATACAACTAACACCGTGAACAACTTGATAAAAGGATGGCCATAAAGGCGCCTGCACGAAACGTTCACACATATCGAGGACAATTTACTTTTCTTTTTGACAAGACAACATAGAAGTACAATCACAGAACACACTTACAGTTATGGCCAACCACAAGGAGATATTCTTGAGGGTTATTTATTTTAAAAGGACATCTTGCAATTCTTAGCTTACGTTTTCAAGGAGACTCGGGATATGATTCATACAATTCATCTTACCAAGTTAAATTTATTCTTTTTACACATAGTGATTAGCTTTAAATCTTCTCTATTATGACCTTTATTTGCTTAATTCGTTTATCAAGAAAAAGGAGAATTTCAATTCCACAAGGCCATCTGCTCACCACTAATGCTACTAAGTTTCGTTCTTGCCCACAAGACAACATGGTTTTAAGTTCAACACACTTAAGAGAAGAGATATAAGGTGCCTTGAAAAAGGGTTAGAGGGAGAAGGTCGAGATGAAACATTTTTAGGACCTCATCAGTTATTGCCAGTATTAAATTGAAGCTAGGGCTCTTAACCAGATTTAACAACTTTACTTAGGCTTCGCTAAAAGTATTATCAAGGAGTAAAAGAATTTACTTTCCAAATGGCTGAGAGATAGATTGTGTGGTTTCAAAATTGTTTTCTCCTGTTTATTAAATCTTATTATCCTCAAACAATTAACAGTTCATTTCACCTTAGGGTCATTTTACAAATTTTACCATGAAAGGCATAATGTTCACTAGAGGAGCTAGGGTTATCGTGTTATAAAGTTTACTTGCAATGATAGTCTTGCCCTTGTCTACTTAGAGAATTTCTTGCTCTCAAGTTGGTGACCCCTACGTTACTTTATTTGAATACAACTTTTAATTTAACTTCCTGAAGTATTAAACAATCCCATGTTAGTTTACTTATGACACTTTATTACTAAGTCATGGCAAGGTTTAACTCAGAATTTATTCTCAAGGCAAAGTTGAAGCAACACTCATTTATGAGGAACAAAACAAGATTACATCAATTCTTAAAATACTGATACTCTACAAGTCACTCAACAACAATAACCAAATTTTCTTATAATTTCAATGATGGTCAAACAATACAAGGTTTCCAAAGTTCAGATGACAAGTCCACAATACATTATACTAAGACATTAATCCTCTTTTAAACTTTCCACTGGACGTTAACAACATAAAAAAGGTTTCGAGCAAAGGAACTTCTCAACTGAGGTTGATGACAACAGTCTACAAATCTATCCCTCATCTACACGCAAGATCCATCTGCAGCAAATTTTCTACAAGAGTCAGTTCACGAGAACTGAGCAAGATAAGGCTACACAAAACCACCATAACTATTATCTAACAATATCATGAAAAGAAAGCACTTTATTACAAGATTTTGGGTCAAACCTCTAAACACTACGAGCACATCAAGTTATAATAAGGTCTATAACATGTCAATCAAAGAAGGAGAAGACCTTGTACTTCAGTCAGGAGAAAATGCAACGAAAGTAACAATCACATGAGAATGGCCCTTGGCCCTATAAGGAGAAAACAAACAATCTAGCAGAAACAGAATTCCCATCAAGTAAGTAATTAAACAATAATTACAAGATTGAGATTTGATATAAATAGACCATCCATCTAGAATTTTATCAAAGATACCAACGCATAGGCTAAAATAATATATTTCTAAAAATACAAAAGTTGATCGGCCCAAGAAAGGGGAAACACGGGTTCCAAAATTTTAACACAAAAAGTCATGTATAAATGAGTTTCAAACCGGAAATCAATTAGAGTAAACACACAACATAAGTTTCGAAGCTAAGGCATAGTATACTAGTTTCGACCATTAACTACAAGGAGATCTACCAATCATCTAGGAAGGGTCAAAGTCTCACAAGCTAGTAGCAAACACGCGAGAGAAGAAGGTGGGGGGGGCTTTCGTCCAACAAGAGTATACAATAATGTCATCAACAATTTTATAACACTAAAGGTTTGTAAACTTCCACAACAATTCTAATGTTTGATTAATTTAAAAATAAATTATCCATTTCCCGAAACAACCATACTTTAAGGCAACCCTTGTAACACAACAACCGTCACACAAAGATACAAACATAACTTATAAGTGACATTATCAAAACAAAACCTTCCGTTATGAATTCATAATATTATCACACAAAAGCTGAGCTTTTCTCGAAGGTCAATCACATTTAAGGAAATCTCCATCACAAACTATTACAGTAATTACGTGCACAAAAACTGACCAATATTAATTAATAGCGTTAACATTACAAGGGAGAAGATAATGCCAGTTAAAAAAAAAAGGAGAGCACCATCAGCAATAATTCTGAGAGGGGGATTAGACCAAAACTATTCCAGTGTCCACGAGGTACCAGATTCACACAAAGAACCTCGAGCTTAGTTAATCCGTAAGGCTAGTTATGGTTCAAGTTGCCATGGATGGTCAAGGTACTTCCAGAGGATGGCCTTAAAAGTCTAGAAACAAGATGAAAGATAGTATAATAATCTACACCTATGAGGCGGAAAACACACTTTGCACACAACCTTTTCATTCAAAAATTTTAATACCGAAACTCAAGTCGGGTTAGCCCCAAGCCTTGATTACACAATCCTACAACCTTTCTTTCTCGATGCCAAAAGGTTATCAAAGGGACTTGCGAAGGAGATAACAAAATGTCAAAAGACAAATTGGGTGCTTTGGGAGGAGCTTCACAGCTTATCGTAACCTACTTCCATGATATCGAAAATACTAGTTAATCAACATAACAACTTGCAACTCAATCGCAGAGAAGAATTAATACATAAACAAATAGACGAAGGTCTATCATTCGAGTAAGAGAAACATAACATTCAAAGGAGAGGGCACATGCATCCTTTCGACCCACATTCTGTCAACGATAAAAGCTAAAACAAGAAGACACAAGCAGAAAGGGAAATCTCCCATCATGACATCCAACTGACAAATCAATGCAAGGAAAAGTTGTTTGATTTCACAATATTTTAAATAAAATAACAAAGGTGGAAAGGTGTAGAAATATCTTGCTGTTTCTCCAAATTCAACAGTCGTCATGAACTCATGCACGAGTCAACATAAGAACTGTAGGTACTGGAATCCGGGTGCACCAGTTCTAAGCGGTCCACCAGTGGAAAGCATTCATTCTTCCACCTCACATGTAAAGTAAGCACCATGACCACTGTAGAAAATCCCATTCCAACTGCCAATCCAAAACACATCCAAAACCATGGAAACCCTTCATCTCTCTCTTCCTCATCATCCATTATGGATATTGGTGGAGCAGATCATTGTAAATGAGGTAGAGAAAATTTCTCTCAAGAGGGCATCCCCACGATGTGGATTTCCCAAATATGATGATGAATTATCAAATGTTAACATATGACCATCCCTTGGTATCCTACCCTATGATTGTTGTAAGACAAATTTAGATATCCCAGAGAATCGAGAAGACGAAGCCGTGATGGAATCTATCCCGAAAGAATGTTGAGAGAGAGATCCAACGATTCCAACCATTTTAAATTTCCCACACTATCCTGGAATTGGCCCATTCAGTGTTCATGGAGAGGTTGAGAATAATCGGTCCTTTTAGATTTCTAACTCCGGAAAAAGATGACCACTCAATCTGTTATTTACAAAACAATGCATGTGAGGTCAGTAAACTACGTATTCGCAAAACCAAGTTTGATCCCTTGATATTTAGATGTAAACCATCCACATAGTTTTCTCCATCCTTTTCACTCTCACCAATCGTCCAGCTCTCTCTTCATCCAGTTATGTCTCCCATGGCTCAAAAATTGAGATATGTATCCGGATCTCACCAAACAAAAGATTTGAAGAAATGTCTAGAATTTGAAGCTCTTCCAATTGGCCGATCTGCGAAGGCGTTTACCTTCAAATTGTTGGATCTCATTACAAGAACTCATGCAGATGGAACAATTTGTAATCCAATCGTGGATGTTCCTGTCAAATTGTTTTCCCCACGTCGATCACCTCTAAGTATGATAAATTTCTTAGAGTAGAAGGAAGAAGTCCTGCGCAGTTGTTCTTTCCCATGCGCGCAATGACTTGAGCTTTGTCAAAATGCCAAGCTCCTCGGAATCTCACCCTTAAACCGATTATTTGCAATATTAAGGATCAATATCTCTGATAAGCAAGCTAGATTTGAAAGAATCTCTCCTTGCAAATCTATTATTTTGCAGATCACGAGAATCCAAGATTTGGCAGAGCATCCAAAATAGCTGGAAGAAGACCTTCCAGTTATTGTCGAAATTTCTAGACTTCTCAACTTGTGATAAAAATTTCCACAACCAAGAAGGAAGACTTCCGACAATTTTGGTGGTGATAAGTCCAATTCCCGAGAAAAAAATTGAGTTGAAATCCAACCCGAGATTGGACCTCCAATTTTTACATCCTTTCAAATGTAACGCCTCCGGTTGGAATGGTGGAATCCACGTTGAGCTAATATTCGAGTCAATCCATTTCCCAGACAAAGAAAGTTCTTCTGAACTTGAAAGCATTTTGAAAGAGAACTTGGTCGAAACTATACTCAACCATAGTGTTGTTTGAGAGATCTAGCCAACGAAGAGAAGAGGGTAGACTAAGCGGGGGAAATACTTTCATTCAACTCAAGGTTAGCACTAACATCACAACCAAAGAGATCGAGAGAGTTCAAAGAAATGATAGGGGAAGAATTCCACTCGGTTCATTATGACCTAAATATAAGTCGGAAGAGCACCATGAGAGATTTCCTATCGAGATAGGTAATGATCCCGAAATCTCATTATCACTCAAGTCAAGAAAACAAGGGAGGAAAGATTCACAAAGAAACCGGGAAGGTTGATCCCGAAAGATTACAACTAGACAGACTCGATGTTTCGTTTCAGCGCGAGAGACTACCAATTATACTTTGCTCCAACTCATATCACTCGACCAGTATATTTTCCAATATAAGATATTGTAGCGATGACATGCCGGACATCCACTCTAAGCTAGGACTTATCAAGTAAAAAAATATTCCTTCACTTTCGTCTTAGTATCGAGACGGCTCAAACAGATTTAAATAACACAAGGAAGACAACTTTCCAAGTTGGGATGGAATTACTCCATGAAATCTGGATTCAGCTATACTTAGATATGTCAAGTTTGTTAAAGAACCCAAATCACTTGGCAAAATCCCCATAAAATAATTACCACTCGAGATCCAAATACTTGAAATGGCTTAGTCTAAACAAAGATGAATCAATATTGCGATAATTTACACTAGAAATCCCCAAATCACTCAGATCTAGCTTAGTTACATGGCCCCTAGATTCTATTTTATCACAGCCGACACAACTCCTTACACAAGAGTCCTCCCACGAGTTCAGTAGATTATCCCAACCGTCAATCAATAAAGCTAGCCTTGAAGGTCAAAAGTGATCTCAATTCCATGGGAGGGCATCCTTCAACACATACCAACATCATAGAAATGAAAACGCGGAGTATATGAGGAAAAATGTGATAATAAACAAGGCAATTGTCTTCTCCAGTTCTCTCCCAGTAACTCTCCCACTATCACATATCGATTTTGATAACCATATCATGAAGGAGAATCTCGAATTGAGGATGTATTGATCTCGAGCAGATATAACAACGTAGTTGGACAGTCTGCTACACTAGCTTGTAGCTTCATCAAACCATCATGTCAGACCCATGCGCATTGAATAGAGGATCAAAAAGAGATCACGGCAAAGAAAACGGGACTCCGCCCACTCCTCCCGCAAGGACAGACATAAAAGTTGGTAGGTTGGGGTGGTTGGGAGGAGGCAAGGCGGCAGTGGAGGGCAGTCAACAAAAAGAAGAAGCCGATGCCCAGCGGGCATTACATTCTCCTCCCCTTAGGAAAGCATCGTCCTCGATGCGACATAACACAATGGAAAAGAAATGGTTCGCAACCAAGGACAGGTAGAGGAGACATTACACCCTAAGGTTTAAAATTTAGCTGATTAAAGCACGGCCACAAGGTAGCCTTAGGAACATTTGGTAGAAATTTTAACTTTAAATGTTCTGTGAAGATTGGCAGTTCTTTCTTGTTCATCATTTCATTAGTCTCTTTCCATTATCATTATTTCTAGTTTTAGTTTCTTTTAAAAATATCATCATTGAAGAGTTTTGATTTATTCCTTATTGTGGGTGCCCAACATGAACTGCTAACACAACACCCTATCAGGTTCACAAGACCCTACAGATTCACAAGCACACAAGTATATTCTTCATGATTGTATTACACCACAAAAGGGTTACACAAATACGGAATAGAATAGGCACAGTCCACATAACATAGTACTCGTCACACATCAATGACTGACATACAAAATACTCAAACAACAGAGTACTACAATCACCAGAGATTCCTCAATTCCACGTATGAGGATTTTCCATGACTCATAAAAACTACATGTATATAGGGTCCACAAGGGCATCAATGACATATCCACGACATCACAACACATATCCATCTGACATGAGTAACACATACATCAAAAGACCACTACCAAACATCACAATAACTCAACATATATCCTGAAACATCAACCATACAGACAAATATCATAAGCCTCCCTCAAACTCTTATGCCTCCCTCAAGTCTCTTATGCCTCCCTCAAGTCTCTTATGCCTCCCTCAAACTCTTATGCCTCCCTCAAGTCTCTTATGCCTCCTCAAACTCTTATGCCTTCCTCAAGTATCTTATGCCTCCCTCAAACTCTTATGCCTCCCGAAGTCTCTTATGCCTCCCTCAAAGTCTTATGCCTCCCTCGGGGAGGCCCGTTTACCTATGGTCTAGGACACATAGAGTTCGAACACTCCTAACCCAAGTGACATAATAACGCGTGGGTTCAACAACTCCGCTAGTTATTTGTACTCCTTGGGCGTACCCCTATACAATGAAGCGGGTCCATAGGTCCAACCATTCCATGGTGCATCCCATGACCCTATTCCATACATCACGACAATAGAACCAGCACAACAATCCAATCCAAAGTGCCAAGTGGCAAAGTACAAGCCTTGGGCAAGGCGGTAAGAATTCCAAATTTAAAAGAAGACCCCAAATCAAGCTAAAATAAATGGCCAAATAGCCAAGGTTAGTATCAAAATCCCCATGTTAGTGCCACAAACCAAGGAAATGCCCAAAATTGTAAAGCATTGCAATCAAGAAAAGCTGCTGGTCCTTACAAAATAAGGTAAAAAGCTCAATTTACGAATAAAATCAACTTATAATAATGTCACATTACGATAACTGCGTGGCTTTATCTAGCCACCAAAGGGGTACTCAACGAGTTGCTAGCACTCAGAACCTCAAGCCTCAGCTCATAAATACATATCAATAATACAACTGTCATCACCTCCATCTGAATCATCCCACCACCACTTCGACAAGGCTAAACATAGTCATAGATACACTAGGGTTGCATACGTACAACCACATAGGGAGAGAGGAAAGGTTCACATGTTGTCTACTAAACTTGAGTTTCAGCTCAAGTTATTGACCCATGGTAAACCATTCCTCACTCTCAACATACACTTCTACCGATTACCCTCGGGGTCGGTTAACGTAAGGTCCACAACATAACATATAACTACATGACTAACACAAAGGTGGTACATATACAAGGTAGATCACAATCATACATTCACCGAGTGTAACACATCAATTTACCACATTCTACACCCAAAGTGCAAGCACCATACTATAGGGTTCATACACTCACCGTATGACCCTAATTCACAACATGAAGCATGGCATATTACACACATCATACATACGATGAACATAGTACATCTCAACATAACATCCATTGCTACATAACAAGGTGGTACACACATTTCTTCAAAACATGGTAAAAACATCATGATATAACTCATTTCTTTTAACATCAACTAGTCATACAACACATTGATACACCCACATATCACAATATGCCACAATGCTCCAACACTACGTCATCCACATTATAATTCTTTTCACACATCACAAACAAGTGATTCACAAGTGAAATATTTCTAGAATCCACAAGAAGGAGAGAGAATACTCCCATCCCAAACCTATCAACATAATGACAAACACGCACTAAGTGACATACACATCCCGTGCATTCACAATATCACAATTACAACAATAATCACATCACATTTAAAGCACATTACTCTTCCAATATCTACCACCATCACGTAACATTATCATCATCATGCAAAGTATCATCATGTAACACCACCACCACCATGTAGCATCATCATATAACACCAATCCGGCCCATAGGTTCAAGAGCATGAACCTACGCTCTGATACCAAGTGTAATGACCCAAATAATCACACACGAACAACACAGTGAAATACATGATAATTTTTTTTTTGACTTGCTTGACACATAACATGATGCAACATGTCGTCACCACATATACAACTAACACTGTGAACAACTTGATATAAGGATGGCCATAAAGGCAACACGGAAACGTTCACACATATCGAGGACAATTTACTTTTCTTTTTGACAAGACAACATAGAAGTACAATCACAGAACACACTTACAGTTATGGCCAACCACAAGGAGATATTATTGAGGGTTATTTATTTTAAAAGGACATCTTGCAATTCTTAGCTTACTTTTTCAAGGAGACTCGGGATATGATTCATACAATTCATCTTACCAAGTTAAATATATTCTTTTTACACATAGTGATTAGCTTTAAATCTTCTCTATTATGACCTTTATTTGCTCAATTTGTTTATCAAGAAAAAGGAGAATTTCAATTCCACAAGGCCATCTACTCACCACTAATGCTACTAAGTTTGGTTCTTGCCCACAAGACAACATGGTTTTAAGTTCAACACACTTAAGAGAAGATATATAAGGTGCCTTGAAAAAGGGTTAGGGGAGAAGGTCGAGATGAAACATTTTAGGACCTCATCGATATTGCCAGATTAAATTGAAGCTAGGGCTCTTAACCAGATTTAACAACTTTACTTAGGCTTCATAAAAGTATTATCAAGGAGTAAAAGAATTTACTTTCCAAATGGCTGAGAGATAGATTGTGTGGTTTCAAAATTGTTTTCTCTGTTTATTTAACCTTATTATCCTCAAACAATTAATGATTCATTTCACCTTAGGGTCATTTTACAAATTTCACCATGAAAGGCACAATGTTCACTAGAGGATCTAGGGTTATCGTGTTATAAAGTTTACTTGCAATGATATTCTTGCCCTTGTCTACTTAGAGAATTTCTTGCTCTCAAGTTGGTGACCCCTACGTTACTTTATTTGAATACAACTTTTAATTTAACTTCCTGAAGTATTAAACCATCCCATGTTAGTTTACTTATGACACTTTATTACTAAGTCATGGCAAGGTTTAACTCAGAATTTATTCTCAAGGCAAAGTTGAAGCAACACTCATTTACGAGAACAAAACAAGATTACATCATTTCTTAAAATACTGATACTCTACAAGTCACTCAACAACAATAACCAAATTTTCTTATAATTTCAATGATGGTCAAACAATACAAGGTTTCCAAAGTTCAGATGACAAGTCCACAATACATTATACTAAGACATTAATCCTCTTTTAAACTTTCCACTGGACGTTAACAACATAAAAAGGTTTCGAGAAAAGGAACTTCTCAACCGAGGTTGATGAAAACATCTACAAATCTATCCCTCATCCACACGCAAGATCCATCTACAACAAATTTTCTACAAGATTCAGTTCACGAGAATTGAGCAAGATAAGGCTACACAAAACCACCATAACTATTATCTAACAATATTATGAAAAGAAAGCACTTTATTACAAGATTTTGGGTCAAACCTCTAAACACTACGAGCACATCAAGTTATAATAAGGTCTATAACATGTCAATCAAAGAAGGAGAAGACCTTGTACTTCCGTCGGGGAAAATGCAACGAAAGTAACAATCACATGAGAATGGCCCTATAAGGAGAAAACAAACAATCTAGCGAAACATAATTCTCATCAAGTAAGTAATTAAACAATAATTATAAGATTGAGATTTGATATAAATAGACCATCCATCTAGAATTTTATCAAAGATACCAACGCATAGGCTAAAATAATATATTTCTAAAAATACAAAAGTTGATCGGCCCAAGAAAGGGGAAACACGGGTTCCAAAATTTTAACACAAAAAGTCATGTATAAATGAGTTTCAAACCGGAAATCAATTAGAGTATACACACAACATAAGTTTCGAAGCGAAGGCATAGTATACTAGTTTTGACCATTAACTACAAGGAGATCTACCAGTCATCCAAGAAGGGTCAAAGTCTCACAAGCTAGTAGCAAACACGCGAGAGAAGAAGGGGGGGTTTCGTCCAACAAGAGTATACAATAATGTCATCAACAATTTTATAACACTAAAGGTTTGCAAACTTCCACAACAATTCTAATGTTTGATTAATTTAAAAATAAATTATCCATTTCCCAAACAACCATACTTTAAGGCAACCCTTGGTAACACAAATCAACCGTCACACAAAGATACAAACATAACTTATAAGTGACATCATCAAAACAAAACCTTCCGTTATGAATTCATAATATTATCACACGAAAGCTAGCTTTTCCCGAAGGTCAATCACATTTAAGGAAATCTCCATCAAAAACTATTACAGTAATTACGTGCATAAAAACTGACCAATATTAATTAATAGCGTTAACATTACAAGGGAGAAGATAATGCCAGTTAAAAAAAAATAGGAGAGTGCCATCAGCAATAATTCTGAGAGGGGGATTAGACCAAAACTATTCCAGTGTCAACGAGGTACCAGATTCGCACAAAGAACCTCGAGCTTAGTTGATCCGTAAGGCTAGTTATGGTTCAAGTTGCCAGGGATGGTCAAGGTACTTCCTGAGGATGGCCTTAAAAGTATAGAAACAAGATGAAAGATAGTATAAGAATCTACACCCGCGAGGCGGAAAACACACTGCACACAACCTTTTCATTCAAAAAGTTTAATACCGAAACTCAAGCTGGTTAGCCCCAAGCCTTGATTACACAATCCTACAACCTTTCTTTCTCGATGCCAAAAGGTTATCAAAGGGACTTGCGAAGGAGATAACAAAACGTCAAAAGACAAATTGGTTCTTTAGGAGGAGCTTCACAATTATCGTAACTTACTTCCATGATATCGAAAATACTAGTTAATCAACATAACAACTTGCATGAACTCAATCACGAGAGAAGAATTAATACATAAACAAATAGATGAAGGTCTATCATTTGAGTAAGAGAAACATAACATTCAAAGGAGAGGGCACACGCATCCTTTCACCCACATTCTATCAATGATAAAAGCTAAAACAAGAAGACACAAGCGAAAGGGAAATCTACCATCATGACATCCAACCGAAAATCAATGCAAGGAAAAGTGGTTCGATTTCACAATATTTTTAAATAAAATAACGGTGGAAAGGTGTAGAAATATCTTTCCTTTTTCTCCAGCTTCAACAGGTTATACAGACTCTGCACAGTCAAAGATAAGAACCGTAGGTATCTGGAATCCGGTGCACCATTCTAAGCGGTCCACCGATCGAAAGCATTCATACTTCCACCTCACATGTAAAGTAAGCACCATGACCACCGTAGAAAATCCCATTCCAACCGCCAATCCTTAACACATCCAAAACCATGGAAACCCTTCATCTCTCTCTTCCTCATCATCCATTGTAGTACCGGTGGAGAAGACTATTGTAAATGGGGTAGAGTACAATTTCTCTCAAGAGGGCATCCCCACGATGCGGATTTCCTAAATATGATGATGAATTATCAAATGTTAACATATGACCATCCCTTGGTATTCTCCTCAACAGTTGATGTAAAGATTTTTAGATATCCCAGAAATCAAGAAGACAAAGCTTGTGATGGAATATGTCCGAAAGAATGTTGAGAGAGAGATCCAACGATTCCAACCATTTTAAATTTCCCACACTATCTGGAATTGGCCCATTCGAGTGTTCATGGAGAGATTGAGAATAATCGGTCCTTTTAGATTTCCAACTCTAGGAAAAGATGACCACTCAATCTGTTATTTGACAAAAAAATGCATGTGAGGCTATAAACTACGTATTCGCAAACCAAGTTTGATCCTTGATATTTAGATGTAAACCATCCACATAGTTTGTCTCCATCCTTTTCACTCTCACCAATCATCCAGCTCTCTCTCCATCCAGATTCATTGTCTCCCATGGCTCTGAAATTGAGATATGTATCCGGATCTCACCAAACAAAAGATTTGAAGAAATGTCTAGAATTTGAAGCTCTTCCAATTGCCGATCTGCGAAGGCGGTTTACCTTCGAAATTGTTGGATCTCATTACAAGAACTTCAGATGGAACAATTTGTAATCCAATCGGGGATGTTCCTGTCAAATTGTTTTCCCCATGTTGAGCACCTCTAAGTATGATAAATTTCTTAGAGTAGAAGGAAGAAGTCCCCGAGTTGTTCTTTCCCATGCGCATGACTCGAGCTTTGTCAACATGCCAAGCTCCTCGGGAATCTCACCCTTGAACCGATTATCTCGCAATATTAAGGATCAATATCTCGATAAGCGAGCTAGATTTGAAAGAATCTCTCCTTGCAAACTCATTATTTTGCAGATGCGTAATCGAAGATTTGTGAGCATCCAGGACTAGCCGAAGAAGACATTCCAAGTTATTGTCATAAATGTCTAGACTTCTCAACTGTGATAAAATATCCACAACCAAGAAGGAAGACTTCCGATAATTTTGGTGGTGATAAGTCCAATTCCCGAGAAAAAAATTGAGTTGAAATCCAACCCGTGATTGGACCTCCAATTTTTACATCCTTTCAAATGTAACGCCTCCGGTTGGAATGGTGGAATCCATGTTGAGCTAATATTAGAGTCAATCCATTGCGACAAAGACAGCTTCTTCCAACTTGAAAGCATTTTGAAAAAGAACTTGGTCGAAACTGTACCAACCATAGTGTTGTTTGAGAGATCTAGCCAACGAAGAGAAGAGGGTAGACTAAGCGGGGGGAAATACTTTCATTCAACTTGTTAGCACTAACATCACAACCAAAGTGAGAGCAGAGAGTTCAAAGCAAATGATAGGGGAAGAATTCCACTCGATTCATTATGACCTAAATATAAGTCAAGTAAGAGCAGAGAGATTTCCTATCGAGATAGGTAATGATCCCGAAATCTCATTATCACTCAAGTCAAGAGAAACAAGGGAGGAAAGATTCACAAAGAAACTAGGAAGGTTGATCCTGAAAGATTACAACTAGGCAGGACTCGAGATGTTTCAGGCGCGAGAGACTACCAATTATCTTGCTCCAACTCATATCAGGACTGACCATATATTTTCCAATATAAGATATTGTAGCGATGACATGCCGGACATCCACTCTAAGATAGGACTTCTCAAGTAAAAAAATCTTCCTTCACTTTCGTCTTCCGTATCGGATGGCTCAAACAGATTTAAATAACACAAGGAAGACAACTTTCCAAGTTGGGATGGAATTACTCCGTGAAATCTAGATTCAAATATATACTTAGATATGTCAAGTTTGTTAAAGAACCCAAATCTGTGGCAAAATCCCCATAAAATAATTACCACTCGGATCCAAATACTTGAGATGGCTCAGTCGAAACAAAGATGAATCAATATTGCGATGATTTACAATTGAAATCCCCAAATCACTCGAGATCTAGCTTAGTTACATGGCCCCAGATTCTATTTTATCATAGCCGACACCACTCCTTACACAGCAGTCCTCCCACGAGTTCAGCAGATTATCCCAACCGTCAATCAAGCTGGCCTTGAAGGTCAAAAGTGCTCTCAATTCCACGGGAGGGCATCCTTCAACACATACCAACATCATAGAAATGAAAGCGGAGTATATGAGGAAAAATGTGATAATAAACAAGGCAATAGTCTTCTCCAGTTCTCCTGGTAACTCTCCCACTGTCACAGTCGATTTTGATAACCATATCATGAAGGAGAATCTCGAATTGAGGATGTATTGATACTGAATAGATAACAACATAGTTGGACAACTTGCTACACTAGGTTGTAGCTTCATCTAATCCATCTTGTCATACCCATATGCATTGAATAGAGGATCAAAAAGAGATCACAGAAAAAAAAAAGCGGGACTCGCCCACTCCTCCCGCAAGGACAGGACATAAAAGTTGGCGAGGTTGGGTGGTTGGGAGGATGCAAGGTGGCAAAGGAGGGCGATCAACAAAAAAAGAAGAAGTCGATGCCCACGGCATTACAAATTCCGACAAGAGCACACCTTGCGGCACCCAGGAAAGTGGAGGAAACTCACCTACTTCACTCGCTGGTACCTGTGCGCGGCCAACAAAAGGAACAACGTGCCTTTTTCACCTGAAACACCTCATGAAACAACAAATAAAACCCACGTCCATACTTTACTGTTAACAGGACCTCATCCACGGGTAGAGCAGAAGAACAGGCATGCGAGGAAGGAAGGATTTGGACTCTCGTTGTGCGGGAAAGGGGAGAAAACGCAGCAAGGCCGAGAATAGGAAAAGAACACGAATCTCCAACGGTTTCCACGCCCCCTCTTCCACAAGGGACAGTCTGCCATATTCGTGATACATACCAGGCCACGCGACCACCAAAAAAATCCATCCATTCTCCTCACGTGGCTAGGACAGGAAGAAGGAAGGTGTCCAGGAGGGACCCTGACAAGAAAATGCCTCACACACGCCTGCTTCACTGCCTCGAAGCTCCAGAAGGATGCGCCCAACACTCCACCTATACGCATTGAAGAAGGAAATCAACAAATAAGATCATGGTGAAGAAAAATGACTCCACCGACTCCTCACGCAAGGACAGAAAACATGATAGTCATACGGTGGCAGGTAGGGTGGTTGGGAGGTGACCAAATGCATCCACGTGAAACAAGACCTGCCTGGTCAGCCAAGGTGGCAAAAAAGAGATTCGATGCCCTACGGGGCATTACATAGTTCATAATAAATTATCACGGAATGAAATTTGCAGAATCTATATGCATTTTTGCAATACCATTGAATTATTTGGTTGGAGTGGAAGTATACTTCCTTATCTATGTACATTGCACACATTGAATTAAATATTGAGAAAGAAATGTTTAGAGCCTTAATCTATGGTCAGCCTACCATGCACATTATGGTCAATATCATGTTGTTGCAGGGATATCTTTGTGCACATGCTCACACTTGACACGAACAAAAGGTACTAGAAAAACATTATAATACTTGATGGACCAGACAAAAATGATAATCATTAGTGGTGCTGCCATCATTTGCATACTAATTTTTATTGACAACAAAATTTATTTTCTCATGCAGACAAATAGTTGCTTTTACAATTTTCAAATCACGCCTTCCACATACAAAGACTTTAAACACAACAATTAGTGGGAAGATAATAGTAAGAAAAAAATTCATAAAAATGCACACATAATATATACTCATATTTAATCATAAAAAAATGACATCAACCTCCATTCTAAATTTTATTTTCCCTCTACACCAAACATGCAATGGTTTTAAATGTGAAAGAAATAGACTCCTATTTGCACAATTCAATTCTATAAACAATTTGCAACTCTAATTGTTCCCTTTAACTCTCTAAGAATAAGAAAGTTATGGAAATGACTATTTTTAGTAAACAAATCTTAACGACCCCTAACAACTCTTAATAATTGCACTACAACGAAAAACTATTAATTAATCTATTGCATCATCCCCCATAGTTAAGAAATTGTTTTAGAGATAGTTTTTTTCTTTCCTTCTATTTCATCCATAAATCAAATAGGGTGTCTTCTTCTACAAGCTCATGCATACTTACTTGCAACAACAATTTCTACAATTACTTAGAACCAGGACATTATTCAACCCAATTAAAATTTGAAAAAATCATCCGTCACTGCAAACTTATAAATAACTACCACAACAAGTACATTGCACTCTACAAAATTTCCATCTACTATAGACATGCAATACTCAATCAGTCCTTAAAAACTAAATTACATTTTAAACAAAACCACTTACATGTTGTATTTTGGTTGGTATAATAACACTATCTTATTTCCCATCCATTTTTGCAATGGGTGTCTCAAAAATTGCTCTCTTATCTTCCTTGTTCATGTTTTTAAATTCGCTTTCATGCTTTAGGACATCAATCTCTATTGTAAATTACAAATCAACCTAATCACCATATTTACCTTCATGCATGCAAAATAATTTCTATGCCTACAAATTTAAAGATATTTATCAATCTCTTTCTCCTCCTCTTGATGACACATTAGTACCATGATATTATTTATTTTCTTCATTTTCATTCTCATTCTCCATGAGATCAATTAAAGACACATGTTGAACACCCTCAACTACACCATCTCCATGCCATCTCCATGTCTAAAAAGCATTGTCAGTAAAATTCTTTCTTGTTTCTTCTCAACACTAGAAATCATTTCTTTGAAAAGATATTCTTTCATCTCTTCCAATATTTTCTTCCTTCTTCAAGAAACCTTTTTCCTTTTCATTCCAACCCATGGTGTCGTCCCATACCATATTTCACCACACTTTCTCTTCTCTATGATATTGATTAAACCCAGTTCTAACAACTATCTCCTTCAATTCTATGATAACCTCCATAATCATTTTTTTTTTATACTACATCATTTATTGCTCCATATCTGTTTCCTCTTTCTCCATGTCCCTATACCTCAAGGGTGAAACTATCTTTCTTTTAAGATACTTGTCCACCCTTCTATCAATTTCTTCAATCATTCTTAACTGTTGTCCAAATTCCATCTCTGCATCCATAGCCATAGCAACAAATCTACTCAATAATAACTAAGGATGTCCAACAAGCTCTCTACTTTAAGCTTTTTGAAATGCTTCGATACCAAATGATGAAAAATAATATATTTTTTCCTACAATTTTAAAAACAGATTCTCTCGCATCCAAAGAATTTATGCACATAAATATGTGGGAAGACAATAGTAAATAAAATTCTTCATTAAAAATACATACACAATATAAAATATTATTTATTCATCAAAAACAAATTACATCAACCTTTGTTCCCAATTTTCTCTACACTCTACACAAAACATACATTGGTTTTAAATACGAATCTAGTAGAATCCTATTTGGACTTACTAATTTTCAAAATAGCTAAGAACTCTAGGTGTATCCTTATGTGCACAACAACATTGCAATTAGGTAAATGACTGTTATTAATAAGCAAATCCTAAACAACTCGTCTTCAAAATACTCTTAATAATTATTGCACTATAACAAACAACACTTAATTAATTGGTTACATCATATTCTATGATTAAAAATACGATGAGTAAGCGAAAACATACTTCACAAAAAATAATAAATCACTAATACAATAACCTATCCTAGTGAGATCATGATGCTAAAGAATGCCTCATTCCACTAGAAGCATCCACCCCTTATTGGCATCCATGGTGGGGACTATGCCTCCTTTGTGGTAGTATGCCTACTTGCACATTTATATCATGTTCGTATGATGATACTACATCAATACTAATAAAATTTGTTATAATTATTTTTTTCTAAAAAGGTTGAACTATTTTATTTTATTTTGTTTTAATTGAACAATTTTTGAAATATAAATGTTATGATTCAGTGTATGGAAAATAATAGCATAAAGCACTCAAATGATGAATAGACAAGAACATGAATCTTTAAGTTATATATGCCTATCAGCCTAGAAAGTATAAAGATAATTTTAAATAAAATTGACTACAAATATGCAAGAAGAAGGAGACGGTTTATTTTAAACATTTACAAATAAATTAAGCTAACAATTTATCTTTATCACATCACCATTAAGAAAAAAAAAAAAACTGTGACATTAATTTCCAAACCAAAATAAATAATATACGTCATGCCCATGCTGCATAAAATGAGTTGTCATTGCAAGTTAAATTCATGCTCATTAACAGAGACAAGAGAGAAGATTTCTGGCCCCTTCCCAAAGACTTCCGGAACCATAAGAAAAGTTAAGATAGCCTTTGCCATTCCAAGATGCCGGAAGCCTTTGAGGGAGGCTAAAAATTATCCCTCTTTGAAAATTATCAAGCACCACATGAATACTTCAGTCACCGAGCTGAACCTTGTATACAGAAGTCAAGTGAACAATGTATTTTTCATAGCGTGACGCAAACTTATACACATTTTTAATCCGAAAAATCTTAATAGATTGCAAATTGACTTAACACATTTAGAATGAGATTCTTTTGTTGACATTGGGAAACATGAGTTGCCCCTTTGGAAATAATTTATTTCTTACTAATTTATATGTGATATTTTGTTTCTTTGTTGTATGGTCACCTGGATCCGAATATAATATAAAGATAACTTTAGAGATTGACTTATTCAGACAAGCTTACGTTGCATGGATGATTTTAGAATATTTGGCCAGCCATATAAGAACACGAATGGATATAATTCGAGGGAATTTTAAACGTTTGTTCTCACTAGAATAAATTCGGCAAAACTTTCAAATCTTTGACTTCGACTTTCTTTTCGTCTCTAAAAATATGTCTCACGTGTGGATTCTTAGAAAAAGCTTTAAATTCTCTATAGTTGGTTTCGAAATCCATGTAATACACCGGCCTTCTTTTTAAATTCTCTATAGTTCAATACAGCCATCTCTTTCCTTGTGGATTTACTTTTACAAGTTAATTGATGCGAGATTGAATTTCATTAGAAAATTATAAATTTATAAAAAAACAAATTTAAATATTTTCTTGAAAAGAAAAAAAAAGTAAAAATGTTGCAGGTGTTTTATCAAACATCTCGATATATTTACAAGTTAATTTATCCAAAGGTCACGTCTATCTAAGAAACGCAAGTCTAATGAAACAAACCTTAAACTTCAAATTCATGGAAGCTACAATACGTGGATTAATTTATCCAAAGGTCATGTCCGTCTAAGAAATGCAAGTCTAATGAAACCAACCTTAAACTTCAAATCATGGAAGCTACATAAGTGAAAGTTTTGAAACTGCGTTGACAAATGACCTTGTTTGGTGTTTTTGTTTCATGTTTTCATAGTACCTCATTTGAAAGATATGAAACCATGATTGACATGATCAATTTTGAAAATATTATGGTAAATGTATAATAAAGGTGATTAACTTACTAATAGTTAATTATTTTTATCATGTTTCATATTCTTATTTTATAGAATTAATTGAATAAATCATTATTTGGATTTTTTTATGTTTTTAATGATGTGGAATATATGTTAATGATTATGATTTTGCTACTTCATATCATGCCAATTTGATATCATGAACTAGATAACTAACATTTTCTTAATTTTTGTCATGGAGGTACAACCTTCAATTTGAGGGAGAGTATCATTGAAGAGAAGGAGATAGATGTAGATTATGGAAATGCGAGAGAGAATTGATGAATTGGTTGAACCCATTCAAGTTACATTCTAGATATGAGAATTCAATTGTTTGGACACAAGTAAAGACCATCTAAATTTTGATAATTAATTGTTTGCTTAACATTGCTTGTGTCTTAGATTAGAATGTTGGGTAAGTACATACATATTATTGATACAAACATATGGTTAAGATGCTCCACATCCATATTTGTAATCTAAATTAATGGTGGCATACATTATTTCATAGCCAACCTTGTTGATTTTTTTTTTTACATTTTACAATTACATAATCCAATTTATAAATAATTTGACCATTCAAAAATAAACTTACATGACAAATCATAATGAAATAATAAAAGATCATATAAATATTTTAGCATTATTAGACCATACCATTGATAGAAATTATAGAGTTGATGATTTTTTTATTCAGGGATACTTTTAACTATTATTAATGTCCACATTAAATTTAAACATTTCTTTTGTTTCTAATTTTATATTACTTAATAGCATATTGAAGACTAATTAATAATCTATTAATTATTTAACATCAAGAAAATTGATAAATGCATAAATATATGTGTATATTCTTAATAGTTGTATTTTCAACATTGCACTTTGAATGTTACTAAAATCCCTAATAAGGAAAAATTGAAAATAATATGTGTAGTTAGTCTTTTAAATTTTGATTGTATACTATGTTGATGATGTCATCTACAAACATATAACGTGTATCATTCATTTAAAACTAGCATACCTATCTTATAATAATCAATGTAAAATATGTTGTGAGCTATAGTTCTCAAGGTGCCTATTTAATTTATGTCACACATTTAAAATAGGAAGCTCAAGAATGATACCTCTTGATATATTTTACAAGATTAGTATTAATATTTATATATTATTATGTATTAAATATGTCAAGAGGTATGGTTCTTGTGGTGCATATTTTATATGCTCGACATAAGTGGAATAGACGCATTGAAATCTATATCTCTTGACATATTTTACATTAATTAATATAAGATAGATATGGTAGCAACATCCACAGGGAGTTGCATTACACACATAAATTGATACTCAAAAATATTCTAACAAAAAGTTGGGCATTTAGTTCGTTTTTTATTACCTCGATGAGAACCTCTCCAATTGGTGACTTAGGATTCATATTGTTAATAATAAGAATTTCACTAGTTCATTGGTGAAAAAAATATTCTTCCTATATAACATCGATAACCCAAGAGAGCATTCGATCCCCTATAGAAACTAAATCACGCACTTTGGGTACATTTCTAGGTCCTAATCACGAGACTTGCATTTATATGTTTCCTAAGTGAGAAACATACTAATTGACCACCGTCTTTGGCCCCTTTGCTTTCTATCTTGTTTCCTTCTTGGCCTTACACACCCTATTTCCCAGTTGTTGTGCCCCATATTGACATGACCAAAGCCAAACATAAACACGTAAAATTTTCCATAATTTTTTTACAAGTGCTAAATTATAGCTACATAAATTTACACAAGGTTACCGATTTAAGGTACACCTTTAGAATACATTTAAATTATTTAATTTTTTTAAAATTATTTTCTAATTTAATATTTTTTTCCCCAAAGTATTTAACACAAATACACCCATGCCAAAATATTTATTTATATAACCAATAATGAAAAATTTAGATTCTATTTATTTATTCCCCCTCTCCCCACACAGCTATAGTTCATCTCCCTAGGCACGCCATTAATTTTATTCACCCCATTTAATTAACTCACACCACCCCCATTTATTTAATTTAGATCTTAAAAGTTGGAGGGTTATTTTTTGGGACCTTGGATCCTTTATTCCCCTCCGTAGATTCTAGGTATTCCTTACAAACCCCATTTCTACTTTATGATTTCTCTATACCCTTTTTCTTTTTTTTTTTCATTTGCACAAGTTTATTTTGAAGGGAAGAGGATGAAAGAAAGAAGATTCAAGGAAGACTTTTGGGTATCTTTTTTAAAACACTATCTCAGATTTTTACCCTTGGAAACATCATTACATTTTGCACTAAATTTGTTTAAGAAGGGAGGAAAATCCCTCATAAAAATCAGGTTTATTTTTTTCTAGGGTTTGAAAACCCTTCCTTTGTGTTGTTTTCAACATATCCAGATTTCTTTGTTATGCACTTGAGTTTATAAATCTATCTATATGTATATATGTTTCTATACACACACACACACACACAAACACACACAGATATATATATATATATGAATCGAGTCAACAATAATCCATGATTTGACATCTAACACCATACTAAATCAAAACTATAATAATGTCCATAATATAGTCGGAAGTATCATGATCAATATCAAAAGTGTCGAATGGAAGTGGGCACTACAACCACTCAAAACTCTACATGGGCATTGTATATATATATATGTGTGTGTGTGTGTGTGTGTGTGTGTGTATGTGTGTATATATATGTATATTATATATATATATGTATATATATATATATATATATGTATATATATATATGTATATATATATATATATATATATATATATATATATATATATATATCTATATATATATCTATATATATATATATATATATATATATATATATATATATATGTATATCTATATATATGTATATATATGTATGTATGTATGTATATGTCTATCTATATATATATATATATATATATCAATTTATACAATGCCCGTGTAGAGTTTTGAGTGGTTGTAGTGCCCACTTCTCTTCGACATTTTTGATATTGATCATGATACTTTCGACTATATTATGGAAATTATTATAGTTTTGATTTAGTATGGTGTTAGATGTCAAATCATGGATTATTGTTGACTCGATTCATATATGATGCATGATGATAGAGAAACATTTTATATAGATGTTGACATGATGTTGAAATGGTCATATATATATATTTATGGATGTTGTTAGGACACATGATATTTTGATATATTGATTAGATCGAGAAAATTGAATTTAAATGTCATTATTATATAGTTGATGAAATTGTAAGTGATATTGTTGATTGTCTGGATGTTGTTGTGATTCATATATATATTGATGATTTAGAATTTATATTATATTTATTTGGATGTTCTGATATGGCCATGAGGCCAAAAGGGTATTTGTATTGTGCAAGTTAAAAATATCACAACAAACATTTGGGGATTAGAGACCAACCACATTGAATTCTAGATGAATTCAACAAGGCCACTAGGGCAACTAGTGTTTGATTGTCTGTGTTTGTGTGTATTAGGGATTCCCATGGGGGTGGGGGGTTAACCTTTAAATGTGACCAAGGGGATATGTGTATTTATTTATTGGTTGCTTTGTTTATTTTTGCATGTATTTATTTTGTGGTGTATTGACCCTTTCATTATTCATTCAATAGTGTTTAATATTTTGAGTAAGCATGTTGTTGAGTTAATTAATTAAAATATGTCAAAAGAAAGTAATTAATATATTTTTGGCCTTGATTTAAAGTGTTGAAATAATGTGTAAAGTAATGTGTAAGTTGATTTTGGAGTGTAAAAACTTCATCTTCTTGGAAATTTGAAATTGTCCTTAGAGGCTGATGTTGAAGGCTTGTGGGACAAGTTAAACTTGTCCCATACCTCTTAAATTTATTTACCAACCATACATATGGTTAGAGGGTTTATTTTAGACCTTCTTTATGCATTTTTGTAAGTCAAGTTGTATGTTTTAGGTGCACTTTTGTACATGCATTTAATTTTAGTGCTTTGGGGTGTGAGCTTGTTTTGGAGTGTGTAAGTAATCTGTCATATTATTCACCCACCTATTTATTATGTATTGGAAAATGAAGTTGACTTTTGGGTTGGGGTTGAAGATGTGTGATGTGGCATCCTACATGGATCCACCTCATCCTCTTCTCTTCCCTCTTCTATAAAATTTGAATTCCTTGCCTTGTTTTGGGGTTGCTCAACTTTGGAGACTTCATTCTTGGGTGAATTCCTTGTTGTTTTGGGAGCTCTTGCTTTTGGAGAAGCTTGAAGATTGTTGCATGCTTGTTGTTTGGTGGATTTTTGGATTGTTTTCTTGGAAAAACTACTGTTTGGAACTTGGGAAACTCCATCATGGAGAGGTAAGAGCTTGGCTCTTGAAATGCTCTTCTTTTATGAATGTAAATGTTATTGTGTGAATATTTTAGCATGTTTGTGGGTTGTTGGCTAGATAGCCTAGGTATGGTGTAGGAGAAGACTATGGGGTTCATTTTGTGGGAGGAACAAGTATTTTGGGGAGGTATAAGTGTGGAGGGATTTGGGATTTGAGTTCCACCTTCCAAAGAAATAGCTTGCATTTTTTTACTTGTTATGGGGTACCATAAGAGGTTGGGGAGGCATAAGGAAACGTGAGGATTAAGGGGTACTTGGGGAGGCATAAGGATACCCATATTGTATAAGGGTTTTCATATAATATATTTTGGCAATTTGTAATTTAGGTGGTGATACCCATTTTCTCTTTTGGAAGACATAAGAAGCATACCCCAATATTTCTCACTCCTTTGGCTTGCTTGAAGAAGCCTCAATAATGTTTTTCATGCTTTATGGTAGTTGTAAACTACATTCTATTTTAGACTGTGTTTTATTGTGAAAATGTTTCTTGTGTGTTTGTGGAAGCCTCTTGTTGCCATGAGTTGGATCATATCTCTTATGTATTTGTGGTTAGTGCTCAGGGAACAATGAAGGATGGATTCTTATTTTTATTGGATGTCTTGGTTGAGTGGAGAGCATTGTCTTTCCCTTGCTCTTGTTGTGATCAAATTAGAAGAATGAGAAATCCGCATGTTATTGTTCGAACTAAGAAAAGACAAGTTTGAAAGTCCTTGTTGAGATTATTCTTATTGTAACCCATTGGATGACCTTGTACATTATTTTTGATGGAAAGATGTGTTGTATTGGCTATGAAAGTTTTAAATTTAACTGTTAAAGAGATATACTCTATTCTTTGTTTTTTAATTTATTTGGAAGAAATTGTATTCTCAGTATATTGTAATTGAGGAAGAAGACAAAGTTCGCAGGTCCTTGAAACCAATTTTGTAAACCATTTCCCCACTTGATGTGGATAAAAATTTAATATACATGTTTTGCTTTGAAGAATTACTATTATATGGAAATGAAATCCCTTTGAATGTGAAAGAAATATACTCAGTATTCTATTTGTAAAAAGAAACATAATGAGAAGGAGTTGTGATTGTAAAGTTGTATTTGATAAAAAAGAAGTTGTAAAAGAAATCTTTTCAATCGAATAGATGTTGTTTTACCTTATACAATGAAGTTATTATTGTTTGAAATCTTCTTTGAAATTGTTATACAACTCTTTGTCCAAATGTGGAAAATGTATTAAGAATTATTGAATCCTTTGTGTTTGAAAAGCACGTTTTTTTAAAGGAAATAGAAATTGCTTTCTTGTTTCTACATTTTTATTGAAGGAAATAGAACATTGTAATATTGGATTAGAAAGAAATCATATTTTAAAGTTTGGTAAATGTAATGGATCAATTTGACTTGGGAGTTGTAGAGATCTGTTAGATGATTTTCAAACAGGCAAATAATTATCGAAAAATGTACAAGAACAACCCAGCAGACTAGGAAATACATTTGAAACATTAATGAAAGCTAAGAAGATCAAAATGATCCCAAACAAATTATAATAATTAAGAAATTTTCATAGAACCTTTTAAAATTGAGCTCAAACAATTTCTCATTCATTTTTAGTGATAAATTATGGAAATTCGAATTGATCTTCGATCAAAAATTTAATCCTTGAAATCTATCCTAAATTCTTCCAATTGAAATCCTCCATGTCCTGTTTCGACACATCGAGAAAGAATAAATGGTGGATTTGAACAAATAATTGATAAGTTAAAAATACCAATTCACTTTCTAAGTGATAGAAAGATGTTTTCTTGAAATTTACCCCATAAACTTTATCAAAATCTAAATTCAATGATTCTTGTGTAAAGAGGACATCTAGAGCTTCCCAAAAAGTCCTTGTTTTCCCAAAACTAAGTTCTCTATCAAAAGTTATGGCCTTCTGAAGGTTTTATTCATTTGGCGTCAAAAAAATAATTCTAATTGTTAAAAATAAAAAAATTGGGAAAAATTTCCTTGGCGGACACGCGGGTCTGAATTTTCTCTTAGCGCTTTAGAAATTTTTTTGGGAAAATTTTCTAAATTTTCCCCGTCGCCACACCGAATCCAAATGGCCAATTAGATACTACCACATGGCCTTATGAGGTAACGACGGACGCTCGGAATCCATTTTACCTTAGTGGTTTTCATAATAAAATTTTGAAAATTTTCTAAGTATCCTCCATCTCCCCACGGCTCCGTAACCAATCGTAGGTCGTGCCATGTGGCACACAAGGTGTTGGCGGAGGAGCGAATCCCTTTTTAACTTAGCATTTCAGAATTTTTTTGAAAATTTTCTAGATTTTCTCCTCCTCCCCACCTTCTTGCAACCAATCAGATCTCGACACATGGTGCCTTGGGCATTGGTGGAGATACGAGACCATTTTGAGCCCTAGCACTTTTCAGCCAAAAAGACATAATGTCTTAAATTACTCCAATGGCCCGATTTTCCACCGAGGTGTTGTAAAGCCGACACGTGTCCTCTTTAGGCTCGCGAGCACATGGAGGAAAATCACACTTTTTCCCCGAGGAAGGAAAATGTGCCAAATTTCTCCTCCACTCCATCGGCCCATGCATAGGAAATTTTCTTCCCTAGGCCCATAGGCCCGCTCTTGGGAAAAGTTTTCCTCCCAAGGTCCACCGGACTATAACTTGAGAAATATGAGGAGTTAGGAGGACTTATTTATATCATTGGAAAGGTGAGGAAATTTCCTATCCAATGGAAATGATTTAGGAAATTTTGAATGCATTAATTTTGAGAAAAATCAAGTTGAATCTTTTAAGCCTTTTAGAGAGTGGGTATGGTGAGGAATTACCCTCTTAACCTAATTTAACTTTTTAACCCTAAATTTTTGACCTTGTGACCTCTAATAATTGTTAATAAAAAGGAAAGTATATTATAGTAGATTAAAATTGATCTAGAACTTGTTAGTGATCATTGTTGTATTGTAACCTAGTTGTAGACTCTTTTAAACAAAAATAATAAAAAAATTTCCATAATTTTCCTATCTAATCCTAGGTTGTTCCTTTGTTCTCAAGTGGGTTGTTTTTAGTGGGCATTATAGTGGTCACAACTTCTATGGCCATTGTGTTAACATTGCAAGGGGGTCACGAAGGGTCAATTTGTTTTACAAAGATGCAATGTGGTGGTTAGGGGGTGCATAGGGTTTATGGTGGGGAAGCTACCACATCCCACATGATTTAATAAAAAGGGGAGGGGGTTTGGGGCAAGTCATGGCCCCGCCCGGCCTCGCTTCTTCAATCTTCCTCAATATTTTGATTTTTTTTTTTCATTAAGTTTAAAACATAATCTAAACTGATATTCCTTTACTCTATATTAGCCAAATATCGATAGAGATATATATAGACATATATATACACACACACACACAACACACACACACACACACACACACACACACACACACACACACACACACACACACACACATTGTTATAATGTGTGTGTGTGTGTGTGTGTGTGTGTGTAAGCATTTTAAGATACATTTAAATATCAATGGTAAAAAAGTAACTCTAATTTATGTTTCCTAATATTTTCTAAAAGTTATCGATATATCAAATTTTATAACATGGAACAAAACACAAACACACACGAGATATAAAGACATAGTTAAGTTCTTGCTTTGAATACTTCTAAGGGATATTGAAGAGGAAATACCATGAAAATAAAGTTTAGTATAATTTCCCATTCTCATTTTTCTTTAAGGAAACATAGCTCATTGAATAAATAGTTTAATAACTTCAAGAATACAAAATATATTTAATCCAATCATGCATTTGTCTACAAAATGAAAAGGATTTAAAAATAAGAGAAATATTTCACCAATAAGCTTTATGGATTATCTTATACCACTATGTTTCTTGATAAATAAAGAGGAAATGTTTAACTAACTCTATAACATACTTAATATAATCCCACTCTCAAAGTTTTGACATAATTTGAGTAAAAATGTAACAAATTCATCTTTTATTTCAAAGCTAAAAGCCCCAATATAAAATTCATCTTCATATGATAAGAAATGTAACATATGATAAGAAATGTAAAAACCACATCTATCTTCTTCATTTCGTAAGTCATGCAAGAAACAACCATCATTTAATAAAAATAACGATAACTAAGAAAGAGCTCTTTTCTCTAAATAAAATAGGCAAAACAAATAGAACAAAGGTAACCCATTCCATGTACTAAACATGCATTCATTTCTTCAAATATTTAATCCAACACAAATGATAATGTAACCTTCCCATCCTGTTGCAAAGCCTTATAATATGCCTTTCAATGAATACAATTAAAATCCTCAAACTTCCTTACAACGATATTTGAAAACAAAGCTGAAAAGAAAGGGTAGGTGTTTATTACAACATGAAGGAATCAAGATTACAATATTTCAATATTACTTCTCTAAGAGAGGATAACATGACTCAACATTTCAAGTGCAATATATAAGCTCCATAACAAGATAGGAGACAACCTAACAATAGTTACAACATCACTAAAAAAACATATTATAATGCAAGAGGATAAGCCTCCCTAAAAAGGGGAACAACATGTCAAAATTTCCAATTTTTCTTCTCCAAATTCCAAGCAAAATATGCAAATTTCCACTCAAATATAGTCTTCAAGCACAAGAGAAAAGGGGGCCTGGTTTCCTACAAACCAAATATCATCATCAGATGTCATGTCCAAGACATGGAGGACATGTTAGCCTCCCTTTAAGCCCATGGGAGAGACAGTAGAAACCCTAAAGAATGCACAAGAAAAATGGGACAAGGGTGACTATCATAAACACAATTTTCAACGCACAACAACCAAAATAATAACACAAATTAAAAGAGGAAAAATCCATGTTTTCCACAAAGGGGAAGAGTTACAAGGATCCCATAAGAAGCCAAAATGTGAATTGTAATGCCCCATTTTGCATACCCTAGTCCTTGTTTCGGTGACCCTGTTGCTAAACATTGAACATTTGCGAGTGCTCTCTTTATTCGTTAGATGACTTCTTCCTTTTCACAGAGAAGGATTAGCATCCTTTGTCTCCGTCTTGCCTCCTCTTTTTGTTGTCGTTGCCTCTGGTTGTAGACCTCATAGTGTCCTTTATGAATACCCTGTTAAAGGCATATCGTGTTCTATTATCCTAGTAGAGGGCTGGAATGATGTTTTGGTGTGTTAGGATGTGTTCGGTTAAAGAGGAATATCCATAATAATAATAATAATAATAATAATAATAATATTACTATTATTATTATTGTCGATTGGTGATTATATTTTATTTTCAATTGTTATCAATTTTAAGTATTAATTATTATCGTTAAGTTTTTTTATGTTGTCGGTCGCTCCCGTAGACCGAGCCTGGGTTCACGCAATTGAAGAGGATGTCTATTATTGTTGCCTTGGTTAGCCATTCAAATGTGTTTCCTTAAAAACTACAACCTCTAGTCTTTTTCCCTTGGCTCCATGCAAGCTTAAAATTAATGGAAAATAGTTGCATTCACCTACCTTCATGCCATCCTTTATGGCCATCTATGCGACCTGCCTGGCATGAGGGAGAAGTTGTTCCATGGGTTGTTGTTGTTTTGTCCATTTGGCAGGTGGTGTGTGGTTACGCACCTCCACAAACTATCTTCATTGTTTGACATACCTACTTGTTCACCAATCTACCTTAAATTATAACCCTGACACCTCATTTTGACCTACTCACGCAAAGAAACTTTGGTGGCCGCACATGCCCATTTATTAAAATGTTGACTTGCATCTGCTGTCTCACGTGGTCTACCTGTTGTTTTCTACCCAAACCACGAATGCTTGTTTGCGCTCCATCAAATGCTGCAATAGATGAATTGCTACAACGTGTTCTGGATAGTGGATTCATTGATGGTGAAATGAAGGTCTATCACCCTGATGTTGCGAGGGTGGGTGTGGGTTCTCAAAATCGTGCTGCACAGGCAGTATCAGTGGAGCGTAGAACTGAAATTCTCCTAGGAAAGTGCCGTGAGGAAGTAATTGGCTATATGCAGCAGCTACAGGGTAGAGAAGTAAACTTATCTCAGAAAATCAGTGGCCTCCAGAGAGAGTTAAGTGCGACAGGGGTGATCCCAAGGAACCGTTGGTGTTGATCCTGATGTTCTGGTTGCACGTGACCACAGTCGTGATCAGTTGTTGCAAAATCTTGCAGCTGTAGTAGAAGAACGAGATAAAGTTTTAGTTGAGCTGTCTTGCCTTTTCATTTTGGAAAGTCACTTCCATCCAGGTGGTGAATTTAACATGGAAGAAGCTCGATCAAATCTTGAGGCAAGTTTTGCAAAAAAAAGACTAGTGAAGCGAGAAAAAGGGGGCGTGTGGCGCATGGCAGAGTCCTCCCTGCTAGATGTACACGATCGTGGATGCATTAAAACAGGCAAGATAGACTAACCATATACATAATATGCTAGTATCTAATAAACCTCTTGAAATGAAACTTTTTCTTTCTAGAAATTGGTTTAAATTTGTGATTTTGTGGATTTGTGTTCAGTATATGGTTACCAGTTTGTTACTTCTAGATTTGCCTCTTTTGGTTGTTCTTGTTGACGTGATCAAACCCATTTATATATAAAAACAAAGGTTCTCGGTGTATGCTTCGATTGATTATATGAAAATGTATATATATATATATATATATATATATATATATATATTATATAATTTTAAAGTTACTTCCTTCTGCAAAAAAATGTCGTTGTTCATTTTGTGAATCTGGGAATATAACCGCCTCTGGAAAGTTGCAGCTTTGACTAGCATTGGGTTCCTTTTATGTTACTGCCCTAGAGGAAAATATACAAATAAATTTTTATGTTTTTTTTTATGATTATTAATAGGTGGAATATTCTGTAACTTATGGTCGTATTATTATTGTTATATGGAAAACCCTTGATCGATTCTGGTTGAGTTATCCGTTTTTTTAAAAAAAATGGGTCATTAGTCCATATTAATGGAATGATACACTTATTTTTTTTTACGATTTGGGTCTATTTTTATGATAAGCTTGATTATGCACTTCGTGTATTGTGCAAATTATTAGGGTATTTGGAAATTAGAAGTTCAATATATATGCTTGTTAAGAAGGAAGTTTTGGACCGAAAATATGTCCTGGGTTGATAGAAGGCATATCTTTGATCTTGCTTTAAATATTTTTAAACCTCCTTGGGTTGTATGGCTTCATATTTATTGTATTTGGTAGGCCGACTTTCACTCAGTTGAGCCTTAATGTTTTAATCACCCTTAATCGGGTATATGTGTATCATTTCGTTGTTTTGGTGGGCTAAGCCGAGTTGAAGTGCAAGTTTGATTTTTGTTACGAGTTTAGAAATTGGCACTTTTGTTTAAACCCGAACTGAGAACTTTGGGGTCAATTATATATATATATATATTTTTGGGTTTAGACCTCTGTGTTTTCGATTATGTTGTTAGGTCCTGAATGGGATGGAAGCTTAGACTATTATTATTGTTTAAAAGGGCATGATTATTGATAGAATCCCCATTTGACCCTACTCTCCTTAAGAGTAAAATTTGATAATATTAATGGCCTTTATGGTGTTATGATGTGGAATGTTGATGATTCCATATGTGGTTGATTTAATCAAGTATAGACATGATGCCTTGATGGAGTTAAGGTAATATATTTCGTGGTTTGTGAAATTTAAGGATTTCATCGACTGATTAAGGTAACATGACGTTCCTTAATTTAGTCAAAATTGCTTTTGTACTTCGTTCTTGCTGAGTGACTTTTCCTTACAAATTTAGAATGATTGTAATGGAAGGTCGAGAATATATTTTGTTGAAAAAAAAAAAAGGGGGAAGAAAATACGGAATAGTTTGTATATGTATCGAACCTAATGGTAGTGATTACATCCTTACAGAAGATCATCGTGGGAGGATATCTATCTTCAGTGGTGTATTATGAGCTTTATCACTGCGTAGGTTAACACATGTATAGTGATGAAATGTAAACTAAGAAGAGTGAGAGACTATGTTTTTGTATAACATTTACAATTTTTGGAAGTGAGTTGACTTCGGAAATGTTCAACCAAGCCTAGATTCATGGCTATGTTTCCTCTAGAATGGGAGGGTTATAAATCTAAAGTGTTATGAAAATTGAATGGATGTGTTTAGAATTCTAGCTTGCTTAATGGACTTGGTTAGTCATGGGGCTTGTCTCTATTCCGGTCTTGGTTATGTCTAGTAGGTAGGCTGCTAGGCAATGCCTATTCCAGACATTGATTTTCTTTTTTCATCCTTTCCACTCATCCTTATTAGCTATGAAGTCACTTGTTAGATAAGAAATAATGGTTTGAGTTTGAATATAATATTTTCAGCCATTTAACCTTTTGTTTACATGATGGAACTCTCTTCTTACCCTCGTTGTTTACTTCTAACCTATTAGGCCTATGGCCTTCTAGAATGATTGTTGAACTATTGTTTGTTTTTGGTGACTAAGATCGTGACTGGTTTTCATCTTTCGACTTCACCTAGAGAATGTTGATTGATGGGCAGCATATTAGATTCCGATCACGTATTCTACTGGATTACATGATTGAAATCCTAATACTCTCAACTCTTTGTTCTAATATTATAAATTCCATAGTATTGCATATTTTGGTTGTCAACCTTTTGTGATTTTCGAGATATTGTTCATAATTAAAACATAGGGCTCTCTTCTTAGTTGGTATGGTGAAAATTATATCTTGTTTCAAAATGTTGTTAGAGGTTAGAACTTTGATCCATTTCTTGAAATAGAATGTTTCCTTTCATTTTATTGTTAGCTAGTAGCTTATTGTTGCTATGTATAGTCTTATCTTGCTCAATTCTCACGCGAACTGACTTAGTTATTAATTTGCGCAGATGGCTTATGTGGTTAGATGATGGAAGAACTTGTAGATTATCGCATCAATCTTGGTTATGATGTTCCTTTGTTGAATGCGTATTATGTTATAAAAATTCGAAAGGGCCTTTGGACATTTTAGAAGGAGGGTCAGTGCCTTAGTGGGATGTATTGTAGAGTATTGTTGTTGTAACTGTTAAACTTTGCTCTTGAGTTAAAATGTTGACTTGTAAATCCTTCTAAGGCATAGTAGAAATGAGTTTGTAAGCACTATAAAGTGGACTGGATAGTCCTTATAAAAGTTAAACGAAAATTTATGTATATGAACATATTAATGTAGATGTGATCTACTTGATAACCTTTGAGACCTGGAACAATCAAGAGGAAACTATCTTTTGTAACGAAATATGATTACTTATTTTTTTTTCCCGAGCCAAACTAATAAACATTATCCTTTTATGGTGAAATCTTAAATGATCTCATGGTGAAATCAATGGTTAGATTTTAGAAGATGATAGGATTTAATAAGTAGGAGGGAAATTGATTAATAAAACCTTAAATCTCTCTCTATCGTTTGAAATGTTTTCCTTTGTCAAACTTAATTAAGTAAAGTCTAGATGGAACATTTAACCAATCTTGATAAACTCTTAACCTCAATAAAAGACGGATAGTAAACAATGTGACCCTGAAGCTAAATTTTGTTGTCCTGTTCTGTTAACCCTTGCCTTGATTCATGGTGATATTTCTTAAGCAAGGTCAAAATTTGATCCTTAAACAAGAAGGTTATTGTTATGAACCCTAAGCGGTACTTTCCACTCAATCGGAGCTTATGCCTTCACCTGTGCAATAGAGGTGTGGAACATGTGTTAGTGGCTTGAGTAAGTTTAATTAACCTTGTAAGAAATGGAAAATGTTCTAAAATCAAATGAATAAAAAGCTTTGGACATAAAATTGATGATCCTAGTTTAGAAAGCTTGGCCTTAAGCTATTTAGTCAATAGTTGAAAAGAAAGAAGTTCTCCCTTGTGAAAAGAATTGTGTGAATCATTACATGAAATTTTATAAGAACGTAAGTTAAGAATTAAGAGACATTTTAGTAAACAAGAAAATTTAACAAGAATTTCCTCATGGGATGCCCTAAATGTAAGTGTGTCATGTGGTTGGACTTCCATGTTGTCTTGTCAAAAAGAAGAAAAAAAAAAAATAATGTATTGTCCTTGATAGGTGTGAACGTCTCCGTGCTGCCTTTATGGCCATCCTTGTATCAAGTTGTTCACAGTGTTAGTTGTATCCTTGGTGATGACATGTTGCATCATGTTATGTGTCAAGCAAGTCAAAAAAAAATTTATCCTGTATTTCACTGTGTTTTTCGTGTGTGGTTTTGGGTCGTTACACTTGGTATCGAGCGAGGTTCATGCTCTCGAACCTATGGGCCGGATTGGTGTTGTATGGTGGTGTGTTACATGGTGGTGGTGGTGTTACATGATGACACTGCATCATGATGATGATGTTGCATGATGGTGGTAGATATTGGAAGAGTAATGTGCTTTAAGTGTGATGTGATCCATGTCGTAATTGTGATATTGTGAACGCACATGATGTGTATGTCACCTTGTGCGTGTTTGTGATCATGTTGATATGTTGGGGATGGGAGTATTCTCTCTCCTTCTTGTGGATTCTATGAAGAGTTCACGTGTGAATTATTGTTTGTGATGTGTGAAAAGAATTCTAATGTGGATGACGGAGTGTTGGAATATTGTGACATATTGTGATATGTAGGTGTATCAATGTGTTGTATGACTAGATTGATGTTAAAAGAAATGAGTTGTATCATGATGTTTTTTTACCATGTTTTGAAGAAATGTGTGTACCACCTTGTTATGTAGCCATGGATGTTATGTTGTGATGTACTATGTTCATCGTATGTAGGATTTGTGCAAATATGTAATGCTTCATGTTGTGATTTGGGGTCATACGGTGAGTGTATGAACCCTATCGTATGGTGATTGCGCTTTGGGTGCAGAATGTGGTAAAGTGATGTGTTACACTCAGTGAATGTATGATCGTGATCTACCCTGTATACGTACCATATGTAGGATGTTATGGTAGCTATGTGTGTACCACCGTTATGTTAGTGATGTTGTTGTATGTTATGTTGTGAACCTTACGCTAACCGACCCTAAAGGGAATCGGTAAAGTGTGTGTTTAGAGTGAGGAAAGGTGTACAGTTGACCAATCAATAGAGCCAACCTTAGGCTTAGTAGATGGTGGACCGTGCTCCTCTCTCTCTCTCTCTTTATGTGGTTGTTTTATGGGTACAACCTTAGTGTATCTATGACTATGTTTAGCCTTGTCGAAGTGGTGGCGGGATGATTCAGATAGAGGTGATGACAATTGTATTATTGATACGTATTTTGCGAGCTGAGGCTTGATGTTCCAAGTGCTAGCAACTCGTTGAGTACCCCTTTGGTGGCTAGATAAGGCCACACAGTTATCGTAATGTGACATTATTATAAGTTGGTTTTATTCGTAAATTGAGTTTTTTTTACTTTATTTTGTAAGGACCAAGCTTTTCTTGATTGCCATGTTTTACAATTTTGGGCATTTCCTTGGTTTGTGGCACTAACATGGGGATTTTGATACTAACTATGGCTATTTGGCCATTTATTTTGCTTGATTTTGGGTCTTCTTTTAAATTTGGAATTTTTACCGCCTTGCCCAAGGCTTGTACTTTGCCACTTGGCACTTTGATTGGATTGTTATGCTGGTTCTATTGTCATGATGTGTGGATTAGGGCCATGGGATGCACCATGAAATGGTTGGACCTATGGACCCGCTTCGTTGTATGGGGGTACGCCCCAAGGAGTACAGATAACTAGCGGGTTGTTGAACCACGCGTTATTATGTCACTTGGGTTAGGAGTGTTCAAACTCTATGTGTCTTGGACCATAGGGTCAACCGGCCTCCTTGAGGGAGGCATAAGAGACTTGAGGGAGGCATAAGAGTTTGAGGGAGGCATAAGAGACTTGAGGCACTCATAAGAGACTTGAGGGAGTCATAAGAGTTTGAGGGAGGCATAAGAGACTTGAGGGAGTCATAAGAGACTTGAGGGAGGCATAAGAGTTTGAGGGAGGCATAAGAGACTTGAGGGAGTCATAAGAGACTTGAGGGAGGCATAAGAGTTTGAGGGAGGCATATGATATTTGTGTGTATGGTTGATGTTCTGGGATATATGTTGAGTTATTGTGATGTTTTGGTAGTGGTCTTTTGATGTATGTGTTACTCATGTCAGATGGATATGTGTTGTGATGTTGTGGATATGTCATTGATTCCCGTGTGGAAACTATGTACCTGTAGCATTTGTTTGGTGTTATGTGAATTTTTCATCGATACAAATTGAGGGAATGTCTGGTGGATTGTAGTACTCTTTTGTTTGAGTTTTTGTGTGTCAGTCATTGATGTGTGACGAGTACTATGTTATGTGGACTGTGCCTATTCTATTCCGTATTTGAGTAACCTTTTGTGGTGTAATACAATCATGAAGTATATACTTGCGTGCTTGTGAATCTGTAGTGTCTTGTGAACCGATAGGGTGTTGTGTTAGCAGTTCATGTTGGGCACCCACAATAAAGAATAAACCAAAACTCTGCAATGATGAAATTTTAAAAGAAATTAAACTAAGAATAGTGCTAATGGAAAGAGACAAATGAAATGATGAACAAGAAAGAACTGCCAATCTTCACAGAACCTTAACAGTTAAAATTTCTGCCAAATGTTCCCTAGGCTACCCCATGGTCATGCTTTTGCATCTGAAATATTAAACTTAGAGCGTACCTTCGCCCTTATCTGATCCTTATTGCTTACCATTTCTTTTCCTTTGTGTTATGTCGCATCGAGGATGATGCTTTCTTAAGGGGAGGAGAATGTAATGCCCCATTTGGCGTACCCTAGTCCTTGTTTCGGTGACCCTGTTGCTAAACATTGAACATTTGCGAGTGCTCTCTTTATTCGTTAGATGACTTCTTCCTTTTCACAGAGAAGGATTAGCATCCTTTGTCTCCGTCTTGCCTCCTCTTTTTGTTGTCGTTGCCTCTGGTTGTAGACCTCGTAGTGTCCTTTATGAATACCCTGTTAAAGGCATATCGTGTTCTATTATCCTAGTAGAGGGCTGGAATGACGTTTTGGTGTGTTAGGATGTGTTCGGTTAAAGAGGAATAATAATAATAATAATAATAATACGATTATAATTAATAACTATTTTATTATTAATAATAATAATAATATTACTATTATTATTATTGTCGATTGGTGATTATATTTTATTTTCAATTGTTATCAATTTTAAGTATTAATTATTATCGTTAAGTTTTTTTATGTTGTCGGTCGCTCCCGTAGACCGAGCCTGGGTTCACGCAATTGAAGAGGATGTCTATTATTGTTGCCTTGGTTAGCCATTCAAATGTGTTGCCTTAAAAACTGCAACCTCTAGTCTTTTTCCCTTGGCTCCATGCAAGCTTAAAATTAATGGAAAATAGTTGCATTCACCTACCTTCATGCCATCCTTTATGGCCATCTATGCGACCTGCCTGGCGTGAGGGAGAAGTTGTTCCATGGGTTGTTGTTGTTTTGTCCTTTTGGCAAGTGGTGTGTGGTTGGGCGCCTCCACCAACTATCTTCATTGTTCGACATACCTACTTGTTCACCAATCTACCTTAAATTATAACCCTGACACCTCATTTTGACCTACTCACGCAAAGAAACTTTGGTGGCCGCACATGCCCATTTATTAAAATGTTGACTTGCATCTGCTGTCTCACGTGGTCTACCTGTTGTTTTCTGCCCTAAACCACGAATGCTTGTTTGCGCTCCATCAAATGCTGCAACAGATGAATTGCTACAGCGTGTTCTGGATAGTGGATTCATTGATGGTGAAATGAAGGTCTATCACCCTGATGTTGCGAGGGTGGGTGTGGGTTCTCAAAATCGTGCTGCACAGGCAGTATCAGTGGAGCGTAGAACTGAAATTCTCCTAGGAAAGTGTCGTGAGGAAGTAATTGGCTATATGCAGCAGCTACAGGGTAGAGAAGTAAACTTATCTCAGAAAATCAGTGGCCTCCAGAGAGAGTTAAGTGTGACAGCTGCCGCAGGGCTGATCCCAAGGAACTGTTGGTGTTGATCCTGATGTTCTGTTGCACGCGACCACAGTCGTGATCAGTTGTTGCAAAATCTTGCAGCTGTAGTAGAAGAACGAGATAAAGTTTTAGTTGAGCTGTCTTGCCTTTTCATTTTGGAAAGTCACTTCCGTCCAGGTGGTGAATTTAACATGGAAGAAGCTCGATCAAATCTTGAGGCAAGTTTTGCAAGAAAAGACTAGTGAAGCAGAGGAAAAGGGGGGCGTGTGGCTGTAGCAGTCCCTGCTGGATGTACACGACTGGTGGATGCGTTAAAATAGGCAAGATAGACTAACCATATACATAATATGCTAGTATCTAATAAACCTCTTGAAATGAAACTTTTTCTTTCTAGAAATTGGTTTAAATTTGTGATTTTGTGGATTTGTGTTCAGTATATGGTTAACAGTTTGTTACTTCTGGATTTGCCTCTGTTGGTTGTTCTTGTTGAAGTGATCAAACCCATTTATATATAAAAAACAAAGGTTCTCGGTGTATGCTTCGATTGATTATATGAAAATGTATATATATATAATTTAAAAGTTGCTTCCTTCTGCAAAAAAAAATGTCGCTGTTCATTTTGTGAATCTGGGTATATAATCGCCTCTGGAAAGTTGCAGCTTTGACTAGCATTGGGTTCCTTTTATGTTACTGCCCTAGAGGAAAATATACAAATAAATTTTTATGTTTTTTTTTTTTATGATTATTAATAGGCGGAATATTCTGTAACTTATGGTCTTATTATTATTGTTATATGGAAAACCCTTGATCGATTCTGGTTGAGTTATCCATTTTTTTAAAAATGGGTCATTAGTCCATATTAATGGAATGATACACTTCTTTTTTTTTTACGATTTGGGTCTATTTTATGATAAGCTTGATTATGCACTTCGTGTATTGTGCAAATTATTAGGGTATTTGGAAATTAGAAGTTCAATATATATGCTTGTTAAGAAGGAAGTTTTGGACTGAAAATATGTCCTGGGTTGATAGAAGGCATATCTTTGATCTTGCTTTAAATATTTTTAAACCTCCTGGGTTGTATGGCTTCATATTTATTGTATTTGGTAGGTCGACTTTCACTCAATTGAGCCTTAATGTTTTAATCACCCTTAATCGGGTATATGTGTATCATTTCGTTGTTTTGGTGGGCTAAGCCGAGTTGAAGTGCAAGTTTGATTTTTGTTACGAGTTTAGAAATTGGCACTTTTGTATAAACCCAAACTGAGAACTTTGGGGTCAATTATATATATATATATTATATATATATATATATATATATTTGGGTTTAGACCTCTGTGTTTTTGATTATGTTGTTAGGTCCTGAATGGGATGGAAGCTTAGACTATTATTATTGTTTTAAAAGGGCATGATTATTGATAGAATCCCCATTTGACCCTACTCTCCTTAAGAGTAAAATTTGATAATATTAATGGCCTTTATGGTGTTATGATGTGGAATGTTGATGATTCCATGTGTGGTCGATTTAATCAAGTATAGACATGATGCCTTGATGGAGTTAAGGTAATATATTTCGTGGTTTGTGAAATTTAAGGATTTCATCGACTGATTAAGGTAACATGACGTTCCTTAATTTAGTCAAAATTGCTTTTGTACTTCGTTCTTGCTGAGTGACTTTTCCTTACAAATTTAGAATGATTGTAATGGAAGGTCGAGAATATATTTTGTTGAAAAAAAAAAAAAAACGGGGAAGAAAATACGGAATAGTTTGTATATGTATCGAACCTAATGGTAGTGATTACATCCTTACAGAAGATCATCGTGGGAGGATATCTATCTTCAGTGGTGTATTATGAGCTTTATCACTGCGTAGGTTAACACATGTATAGTGATGAAATGTAAACTAAGAAGAGTGAGAGACTGTTTTTTTTATAACATTTACAATTTTTGGAAGTGAGTTGACTTCGGAAATGTTCAACCAAGCCTAGATTCATGGCTATGTTTCCTCTAGAATGGGAGGGTTATAAATCTAAAGTGTTATGAAAATTGAATGGATGTGTTTAGAATTCTAGCTTGCTTAATGGACTTGGTTAGTCATGGGGCTTGTCTCTATTCCGGTCTTGGTTATGTCTAGTAGGTAGGCTGCTAGGCAATGCCTAGTCCAGACATTGATTTTCTTTTTTCATCCTTTCCACTCATCCTTATTAGCTATGAAGTCACTTGTTAGATAAGAAATAATGGTTTGAGTTTGAATATAATATTTTCAGCCATTTAACCTTTTGTTTACATGATGGAACTCTCTTCTTACCCTCGTTGTTTACTTCTAACCTATTAGGCCTATGGCCTTCTAGAATGATTTGTTGAACTATTGTTTTTTTTTGGTGACTAAGATCGTGACTGGTTTTCATCTTTCGACTTCACCTAGAGAATGTTGATTGATGGGCGGCATATTAGATTTCGATCACGTATTCTACTGGAGTACATGATTGAAATCCTAATACTCTCAACTCTTTGTTCTAATATTATAAATTCCATAGTATTGCATATTTTGGTTGTCAACCTTTTGTGGTTTTCGAGATATTGTTCATAATTAAAACATAGGGCTCTCTTCTTAGTTGGTATGGTGAAAATTATATCTTGTTTCAAAAGGTTGTTAGAGGTTAGAACTTTGATCCATTTCTTGAAATAGAATGTTTCCTTTCATGGTATTGTTAGCTAGTAGCTTATTGTTGCTATGTATAGTCTTATCTTGCTCAGTTCTCGCGAACTGACTCAGGTTATTAATTGTTGCAGATGGCTTATGTGGTTAGATGATGGAAGAACTTGTAGATTACTGCATCAATCTTGGTTATGATGTTCCTTTGTACGAATGCGTATTATGTTATAAAAATTTGGAAAGGGCCTTTGGACATTTTAGAAGGAGGGTCAGTGCCTTAGTGGGATGTATTGTAGAGTATTGTTGTTGTAACTGTTAAACTTTTCTCTTGAGTTAAAATGTTGACTTGTAAATCCTTCTAAGGCATAGTAGAAATGAGTTTGTAAGCACTATAAAGTGGACTGGATAGTCCTTATAAAAGTTAAACGAAAATTTATGTATATGAACATATTAATGTAGATGTGATCTACTTGATAACCTTTGAGACCTGGAACAATCAAGAGGAAACTATCTTTTGTAACGAAATATGATTACTTATTTTTTTCCCGAGCCAAACTAATAAACATTATCCTTTTATGGTGAAATCTTAAATGATCTCATGGTGAAATCAATGGTTAGATTTTAGAAGATGATAGGATTTAATAAGTAGGAGGGAAATTGATTAACAAAACCTTAAATCTCTCTCTATCGTTTGAAATGTTTTCCTTTGTCAAACTTAATTAAGTAAAGTCTAGATGGAACATTTAACCAATCTTGATAAACTCTTAACCTCAATAAAAGACGGATAGTAAACAATGTGACCCTGAAGCTAAATTTTGTTGTCCTGTTCTGTTAACCCTTGCCTTGATTCATGGTGATATTTCTTAAGCAAGGTCAAAATTTGATCCTTAAACAAGAAGGTTATTGTTATGAACCCTAAGCGGTACTTTCCACTCAATCGGAGCTTATGCCTTCACCGTAATAGAGGTGTGGAACATGTGTTAGTGGCTTGAGTAAGTTTAATTAACCTTGTAAGAAATGGAAAATGTTCTAAAATCAAATGAATAAAAAGCTTTGGACATAAAATTGATGATCCTAGTTTAGAAAGCTTGGCCTTAAGCTATTTAGTCAATAGTTGAAAAGAAAGAAGTTCTCCCTTGTGAAAAGAATTGTGTGAATCATTACATGAAATTTTATAAGAACGTAAGTTAAGAATTAAGAGACATTTTAGTAAACAAGAAAACTTAACAAGAATTTCCTCATGGGATGCCCTAAATGTAAGTGTGTCATGTGGTTGGACTTCCATGTTGTCTTGTCAAAAAAGAAAAAAAAAAAAATGTATTGTCCTTGATAGGTGTGAACGTCTCCGTGCTGCCTTTATGGCCATCCTTGTATCAAGTTGTTCACAGTGTTAGTTGTATCCTTGGTGACGACATGTTGCATCGTGTTATGTGTCAAGCAAGTCAAAAAAAAAAAAGTTATCCTGTATTTCACCGTGTTGTTCGTGTGTGGTTTTGGGTCGTTACATGAACCAACCATAGGAATACTATAAAAATATCAAACAAGCCCTCCTTATCTCTTCATTCAAAAATAGCCTCCTTATCACTCCATCACAAATACCAAGCCTCCTCCTTGGAAGCATTTTCAAACCATACATGGTTCGATTTCCAAGGATGGAGAAGGAGGTGCAAACCATATGAACAATCGCTCTCACATAAAACCATATGAAGGGAGAAATGAAAATGAATATCGGCATGGCATCCATGTGAGATCCTAGTGAGATAATGATGCTAAAGAATGCCTCATTCCACTAGAAGCATCCACCCCTTATTGGCATCCATGGTGGGGACCATGCCTCCTTTGTTGTAGTATGCCTACTTGCACATTTATATCATGTTCATATGATGATACTACATCAATACTAATAAAATTTGTTATAATTATTTGTGCGTCTAAAAAGGTTCAACTTTTTTTTTTTTTTTTTTTAATTGAACAATTTTTGAAATATAAATATTATGATTCCTTGTATGGAAAATAATAACAAAAAGGACTCAAATGATGAATAGACAAGAGCATGGATCTTTAAGTTATATATGCCTTTCAGCCTAGAAACTGTAAAGATAATTTTAAATAAAATTGACTATAAATATGCAAGAAGAAGGAGACGGTTTATTTTAAACATCTACAAATAAATTAAGCTAACAATTTATCTTTATTACATTACCATTATATATTAAAAAAGGGTACTGTGATATTAATTTCCAAACCAAAATAAATAATATACGTCGTGCCCATGCTGCATAAAATGATTTGTCATCGCAAGTTAAATTCATGCTCATTAACAGAGACAAGAGAGAAGATTTCTGGCCCCTTCCCAAAGACTTCGGAACCATAAGAAAAGTTAAGATAGCCTTTGCCACTCCAAGATGCCGGAAGCCTTTGAGGGAGGCTAAAAAATTATCCCTCTTTGAAAATTATCAAGCACCACATGAATACTTCAGTCACCGAGGTGAACCTTGTATAGAGAACTCAAGTGAATAATGTATTTTTTTCATAGCGTGAGGCAAATTTATAGACATTTTTAATCTTGAAAAATCTTAATAGATTTCAAATTGACTTAACACATTTAGAATGAGATTCTTTTGTTGACATTGGGAAACATGAGTTGTCCCTTTGGAAATAATTCATTTCTTAGTAATTTATATATGATATTTTGTTTCTTTGTTGGTATGGTCCACCTCATCCGAATATATATCAGATAACAGAGCTTACAAGTTGCATGGATGATTTTAGAATATTTGTCCAGCCATATAAGACCACGAATGGATATAATTCGAGGGAATTTTAAACGTTTGTTCTCACTAAAATAAATTTCGCAAAACTTTCAAATCTTTGACTTCGACTTTCTTTTCGTCTCTAAAAATATGTCTCACATGTGGATTCTTAGAAAAAGCATTAAATTCTCTATAGTTGGTTTGGAAATCCATGTAATACACCCTTCTTTTTAAATTCTCTATAGTTCAATACAACCATCTCTTTCCTTGTGGATTTACTTTTAAAAGTTAATTGATGCGAGATTGAATTTCATTTGAAAATTGTAAATTTATAAAAACAAATTTAAATATTCTTTCGAAAAGAAATTAAAAGTCAAAAATGTTTCAGGGCCTTATCAAACATTTCTATACATTTACAAGTTAATTTATCCAAAGGTCATGTTTATTTAGGAAATGTAAGTCTAATGAAACAAACCTTAAACTTCAATTTCATGGAAGCTATAATAAGTGGATTAATTTATCCAAAGGTCATGTTTGTCTAGGAAATGCAAATGAAACCAACCTTAAACTTCAAATTCATGGAAGCTACAATAAGTGAAAATTTTGAAACTGCGTTGACAAGTGTCCTTGTTTGGTGTTTTTGTGTGGACTTATAATTACAGGTAATTTATCTAAAATTATGTAGGGTCGAGTATTGTTATTTTATATTTAACATATACTATCTAATTTTTGTGTCACATCCTATTTCTCATAAGTATCTCATTTTGAAGATACGAAACCATGACTGATATGATCAATTTTGAAAATATTATGGTAAATGTATAATAAGGGTGATTATTAACCTACTAATAGTTAATTATTTTTATGATGTTTCATATTCTTATTTTATAGAATTAATTGAATAAATCATTATTTAGAATTTTTTTTAATGTTTTTTAATGATGTGGAATATATGTTAATGATTATGATTTTGCTACTTCATATGATGCCAATTTGATATCATGAACTAGATATCTACCGTTTTCTTAAGTTATTGTCATGGAGGTACAACCGTCAATTTGAGGGAAAGTATCATCGGATGTAGATTATGGAAATGCGAGAGAGAATTGATGAATGGTTGAGCCAATTCAAGTTACACTCTAGATATGATAATTTAATTTAATTGTTTGGGCACAAGTAAAGACCATCTAAATTTTCATAACTAATTGTTTGCTTAACATTGCTTGTCTCTTAGATTAGAATGTTGGGTAAGTACATACATATTATTGATACAAACATATTCTTAAGATGCTCCACATCCATATTTGTAATCTAAATGAATGGTGGCATACATTATTTCATAGGTAACCTTGTTGACATGTTTTTACATTTTACAATTACATAATTGAATTTATAAATAATTTGACCATTCGAAAAATAAACATATATGACAAATCATAATGAAATAATAAGAGATCATATAAATATTTTAGCATTATTAGACCATATCATCGATAGAAATTATAGAGTTGATGAGTTTTTTTATTTAGGGATACTTTTAACTATTATTAATGTCCACATTAAATTTAAACATTTGTTTTGTTTCTAATTTTAGATTGCTTAATAACATATTGAAGACTAATTAATAATTTTTTATTTTTTTAACATCAAGAAAATTGATAAATACATAAATATATGTGTATATTCTTAATAGTTGTATTTTCAACATTGCCACCGAACGTTACTAAAATCCGTAATAAGGAAACATTGAAAATAATATGTGTAGTTAGTGTTTTACATTTTGATTGTATACTATGTTGATGATGTCATCAACAAAAATATAACATGTATCATTCATTTAAAACTAGCATACCTATTTTATATTAATCAATGTAAAATATGTTGTGAGGTATAGTTCTCAAGGCGCCTATTTAACTTATGTCACACATTTAAAATAGGAAGCTCATGAATGATACCTCTGATATATCCTACCACGCTTTTGTTAATGTTTATATAAATTTATGTATTAAATATGTCAAGAGGTATCGTTCTTGTGGTGCATATTTTATATGTGTGACATAAGAAGAATAGGCGCCTTGAAAACTATATCTCTTGAATTTTTTTGCATTGATTAACATAAGATTGGTATGGTAGTAGCATCCATGGGAGTTGCATTACACATAAATTGATACCCAAAATAAAGTCTTAAAAAAAGTTGGGCATTTAGTTTGTTCCTGAATGACCTCGATAATAACCTCTCCAATTGGTGACTTAGGACTCATATTGTTAATAATAATAATTTCACTAGTTCATTGGTGAAACAAACTATTCTTCCTATATAACATCGATAACCCAAGAGAGCATTCGATCCCCTATAGAAACTAAATCACGCACTTTGGGTAAAATTCTAGGTCCTAATCACATACTTGCGTTTATATGTTTCCTAAGTGAGAAACATACTAATTGACCACTATCATTGGCCCCTTTGCTTTCTTTCTTCTTTCCTTTTTGGCCTTACACACTATATTTCGGGCCAGGTTGTAGTGCCCCATATTGCACAACTAAAACCAAACATAAACACCTAAAATTTTCCATATTTTTTTACAAGGTGTTAAATTACAGCTACATAAATTTCCACAAGGTTACCAATTTAAGGTACACCTTTAGAGTACATTTAATTTATTTAATATTTTTAATTTATTTCCTAATATAATATTTTATTTCCCCCAAAGTATTTAACACGATTACACCCATGCCAAAATATTTATTTATATAACCAATAATAAAAAGAAAATATTTTATTAATTTATTCCCCCATGCATGACCTATAGGTCATCTCCTAGGCACCCCATTTAATTAATTCACACCACCCCCATTTATTTAATTCAAAACTTAAAAGTTGAATGGTTTTTTTCGGGACCTTGGATCCTTTTATTCCTAGCCCTAGATTCTACGTATTCCTTACAAACCCCATTTCTACTTTATGATTTTGCTATACCACCTTTTTTGGTATTTTTTTTTTCATTTGCACAAGTTTGATTTGAAGGGAAGAGGATGAAAGAAGGAAGATTCAAGGAAGACTTTTGGGGTTCTTTTTTAAAACACTATCTCGTATTCGTTACCGTTGGAAACATAATTACATTTTGCACTAAAGTTGTATAAGAAGGGGAGGAAAATCCCTCATCAAAAATTTAGGGTTATTGTTTTCTAGGCTTTAAAAACCCTTCCTTTGTGTTGTTTTCAACATATCAAGGATTTCCTTGTTATGCACCCGAGTTTATAAATCTATCTATATTTATATATGTTTCTATACACACATACATACATAAATACAAACATATATATACACATACATATGTATATATGTATATAGTATATATGTGTATATATATATATATATATATGTACACACACACACACACACACACACACACACACACACACACACACATACATACATACATACATACATACATATATATATATATATATATATAT